>CM031243.1:185624538-185972038 GCA_018340775.1 Taxus wallichiana var. yunnanensis | reverse complement strand
AAGAAAAAATATTTGTCGATGTTACACCCTACGCTTTCTTCTCGTTCGATATTGAAGATACTTGTCGAACATATAATTCAATAATTTTCCATCTGTTTTAACAATAGCCTCTTTCTCGGTCCTAAACTGCAGCAATCCTTTGGACAGAATGTCAATGTTTACTTCCACCTCCTTCAAACTAGGCCCGAACTCTTTAATATCCGATTGAAATGTTATCATCTTGTTAATTGAATTCAACGTGAAAGTCTTAGCAGCTTATCAATCTGCTGACGATGATCCTTGCAGATAAACCGTCAGTCGTAGGAAACCTTAGGTTAGTGGGATGTGCACCCTAAGGTGACCTCCATATTTTAAAGAAGTTGGTTCTTCTCTGCAATGCGAGATGAGGGTCAGAAAAGTGAAACAAAACATTAAAAGTTAATGGGGGCGATGCACTAAACAAGCCTCTTAAGAAATCAATCGAGAACGCATCTGTCTGAAGAAGGGAAATGACGAACGACTGAAAAGGGTGGATGAAATTGCACCACAGGCCAGAGAAGATCACACAAAACACTACCTCAAACTACTTAAGCACAACTTCAAAGATAGTAATAACATTATAGAGATGAACAATTTCTATGTGAAAATAAAGGTGATCGAGACAAAAATATATGCAAATGATGGACAAAATGCACCACAGGGCATATTAAATTACTCCAAAAATTGTGCATAGTATTACAATAGAAAAGAGGCAAGATTGCTATTACAAAACCTAGGAAGAAGGCTAGAGCTCCAGGCCCCTGCCTTTTACAAAAGAGGGATTGAGATAGAGAAGAAAACCAACCGACTCCTTTTCGTTTTTTTAGATATGAGACCTAGATTACAATATATAGAATGAGAAAGAGAGAAGAGTCCAATCCTGAAATTGCTTTTTCAACCACCTGTAAGATGCAATAAATGAGTGCAATCAATGACACCTTGCTTGTAAAAGACTCCTCCTTTTGTCCCCTGACCTGCAGTAATGAAAGAATGATGGCCATGCTCATTAAATGCATTCCCAACCACTTTCCAACTGTCTCTTTGAACTGGGCTTGTTTTCCTTAAATATCACCATCAAAGCTCCACCAGTTTTCTGCATTTCTTTATTGTTGTGTGTCGTGTTCAGTTTATTGGAGTTGGAGATGATTCTTTTATTTTCACCCACCTATCCTTACTAACAAATGAAATCCACTTTTTGTGGCGTAGAGGATGTCGAGAGCTTTCCGAAAAGTCTAATTTTGTGAAAATTGAAGTTCTAAGTCAAAAGTTATGCTCGTTTGAACTTCAAGGTCATGCGTTCCATGCGGGCTCTCATAGTTTTTAAAATATCTGAGCATTTAAAATTCCTGATGGGTTTCATGATTAATCCTACATTGAATTGACCTACCACTAATATTTTGCGACATGCTTTGGGTTCGGAGTCTATTTGTGTTGAGCTCCACGTGGAAGCCAAGCACACCTCTAGAGTCTCTGCTTTTCTTGCACCTTTTGAAAGTGCGTCGAGCTGACACATGGCGCCTTCTGCGGCTCCTTTTTCTTTCCACGAGTTTGTAATGAGACTCGTTGCACATTAATACGAGGACCCTCTCTCGGCGGGCCCCTTACCATTCAACCCCACGTGGAAGTCCCACGGGAGTTTGGAGCTTCAATTTTCTCTCACCTTTTGGAATTGCGCCGAGATGACACATGGCGCCTTTTGTGACTCTTCTACTTTTCCTAAGTTGACTCACTCCAGGCTTCGCTTTTGACTCGCCGAGTCGATTTCTTCTTTTTTTTTTACCATGATTTGGCCAAGTCCTTACAAAAATGCTAAAGGCTTGACTCATCTCGCATTAGTTTAAGACTCTCAGAGCTATCTTGATTAACCAATAGGAATTTGCTTGTTATCTAATTTCAGCAGGCGGTGGAGGAAATTTGATAACAAATACTCTTCGAATCATTAGAAGCAGCCCTTCAAGAGAAATAGGCACCTTGTTTGGAATAGCTCTTATGCAGGAAGAAACATCCCCAACTACTTCCTCCTCGGTGAAAGAAACTATATTACCTGACAATGATAATATCCTATCCTCGAGCAACTGCATTATTTTCAACATAAGCTTGAGAATTTCCATGCATAAAGAAACTGCAAACGCAAGTTGTTTGCCCTTTTCACTCAGTTCATCAGGCACAAGTTCCTCCGCAATCAAAACCTCCTCTAGAAGCTTATTTATTTTAACCAAAATGCCCAGGTTACCTTCAGCCACTGCATTCTCATCCACTATACATCATGTCATCGCTTGCTTCAGCTTGTGATAATGCACTTTTCATAACTTCCGACTACTAGTAGTACCTCTTTGAGTTGTTTTGAAGCTTGATGAATGCTTTGGCTTTTCCATTCATTGATAGTTATGACTTGATTATCTGCATCCTCCACCTCTTTAATCAGACGGTTGCTCGCCTGCTCATGTGTTAAAATCTGGTTGAGAGGAAGGTTTGACAACCTTAGCAATGATTTCACACAACTGGGAAACATGCTCTTGAAGTTTGGTTTTCTCTTCCTTCTCTTTTTCCAACTTGAGGAATAAAGCATTTATTAGTGTCTGTGTATCTTGTTTTAATCCTTCTGTGGTAGTCGACCTAGTGACACTTTAGTTACTTGAGATATCTTCCGCCATGAGTTCTCCCTTCTACTTTCCCTCTATTGAAACTCATCAACTTGATGAACTTCTACCCCGATTCTTCAATAATCAACCTTGAAATTACCTTGGAAACTTTAGGTCTTCTATCATTTCCGCCCAAACTTATGAGTAGTTGCAAATCATGCTCTTCCAGGTTGATCTCCTCTCTGGCTTCTAAAACCGTCTGCAAAGCCAACCATGATGAAAAATTACTTCTCGAGGAATAAAACATCACCGATTGTACCACCCTCTCATGCTCAGACTCTGTTGCATCCGAATTTGCCACAGTGTTGTGGTTGTCATCCTCTGAATTGTCCAAGACAATGCTTTTTCAAACTCTGTCATCTATGCTTTCAGTTTCTCTGCAAGGGGAGGTGAAGATCTAAGTGGATGAGGAGAAAATAAAAATGATGTTGGATTCAACAGAGGAACAACATTTTCTTGGGGTTCAGAGGTTTCCAAAGTGCTATGAGTTGACACATAAGAAGCTTCGTTTGAAAGTGGTACTAGCACAATAGCTGTAGAATTGGCCTTCTCTAGTATCTGAGACTTCTTATATACTTTAAGCTTCTCTGGCCTCCTACTACTTTCACCTTCATGTTTTCTTTTGTTGGAGTCTCCTGCAATAAAGTTACCTGTGATCTTATTCATCAAAGCTTCGTCCAGGCAATACCCCTTTGTCAACAACCAATTTGAGGTGTTAACCAGAACCATAGAAGACCTTTCCTCAATCATCTGACAACCACTTATGCTTTCCTGAAGAGCAACTCTATCTCCTCCCATCTGATGGTATGTGTCAAGTATCACATGTCCATCATCCACAATATTTGCAGTATCCGTGCTAAACCATAATCAGATACTTGTTGCGATAACCATAATCTGCACTTCATCCAAAAGTCTTCCAATGAAGGTACGTGTGCATATTCCTGGGAGATTGTCTTCCTCGCTATCCCATATGGATCATAGTTCAATCGTGCTAGGAAGAACTCATGCTCATATCCGGAAAACATTTCGGCTTCAATTCCCCTCGCCTTATGGATGCTCTGGCAGTTGTAATAACCCACCGTGACTAGAAAGCAACTTGTAGGTTTGTGCCGCTTTGATTGTAAGTCATGCATTTCCATGAGCTGCTTGCACAACTCCATGATGACCCATTTGTCGCTTGGATACCTCGGCAACTTGACTGGTTCTAAAAGCCACTTTGACCCTGAGATACATGAAGTCTGCAAACTAGATGAAGATGCAACCATACTAGGATACAGACTTTCCCAAGCTTCTTTGCTCACTCTACTGGTCTTTAGATCACTATTCAATTTGCAGATGAATTCATAGAAGAACCCATTGTTGACCACCCTGTAATCTTTGTTGCACTCAAGAACTGTCAACTATGGGAAGCACTCAAAAATAGGATCTTTCGACAAAACCCCTCGTCTATCCAATTTGGAAAATATACCCTACGAGGCTGCTACATATACCAGGTATGAAGTCATTTTGAAGCTAAATGTCTACCTCACACTTCGGAGCTGCTCGTCGATGTTGTCACTGATGATCTCCGCCCAATTGATAATCGAATCAACTCTGTTGATCTCAATGTTTCTCACAAAGCATACATCCATGAGCAAAAGTTATGAGTATTGGCTTCTCCATTTAACTTGCAAAGCAGTTTAGTAATATCATCAACTTCCTGCACCAAATTGGATCGTGGAAGAGTCCTCGGGAACTTTGATGGAGATCTGGGCTTCTTCATGTATTTTCTATTCATTATGCCCATGCAATCTGCTTTGTGCTTCTCTCATCTATTGCACAAAGATCCAACATGCTAATTACAATCACCACAGTGTCGTGTCGAATCTTTAGACAATAATTAATAAATTGTACATCTAGCCTGATTATTGTCTTTCCCACATGATCCCGAATTGTTCTGGAAAGAGGATGATATGACCTTGCACACTCCATAACAAATTCGCATAACTAAGTTGTAACTGGAAATGTTGAAGCTTGAATAATTTTGTTGTTTTTAATTGCCCGCATGAGAGAGGTCCTTCTAGCTCTAGATCTGTCAATTAAATTGGAGATGGGTTCAAGGCATATGTATGTATCATTGATGTCAAGCAAATCTAGAAGCTATGCATGATTCAGTTGATCCTTCTCTTTCATCATGCTTCATCTGCTATGGAACAATCTTTGTCTGGGATTTTTTTCTTTTAATTATGCCGGAATCCCTTGTAATTGGCTCAATTTGTGAAGATCTGGCAATTTCTTCTGATTCGAAGAGATATTCAATGTATCTAACATTGATTTGAACTTCTTTTCACTAATATGAGCACCTATGATGAATGCCTGCAATTAATTCAGATAAATATGGAGTCTATGGCATGAATACTTGATTTTATCACCAAAATATGCATATAAAGTCTGCTACCCTAAAATTTGAGGTTTTGCTTGCATGCATGCAAAATAAGCAAAAATATTATTTAATTCACTCAGGCACATATGTTAATATGCGATACTTAAGAACGACATCTCTCACAGAGGGAGTGATGGAGTGTCACATTAGCGAAAAATTGTGAATTATGTGAAATTCGTGAAAACTGCATATAAAGTGCAAAAAGGCAAAAATATGTTAATATGCAGATACTTAAGCTTGTCATTTTTTGTGAAAAAATAAAAATGCAAAGGTTATTTTTTCAAAAATAACAAAGGTCGTGGTGGGAGATGGGTTTCCCACGTTGAGTGTCGAGGTCCTCACTGGTGCGAACAAGATCCCAGTGGGAAATCACTAGAGAGGCGCCGCCCGTCGATCTGCCCGCAAACTTGAAGCGGAAAAGGCAGTGCTTGAATTGATAGGACAATTCGGTATTTGCTTGGTTTTCAAAACCTAGTTTCTTTGTTCGAGGAGTCGGTGCTTTGAAAACACGGTGGCGGAAAAAATATGGTGCAAAAGTGCCGATCGTTGAGGCGATATAGGAGGTCCCTTTCAATCCAACCCCGGTTGTGTCTAATAGGTTGAAGAGCTCAGAAGACTTCAAGGTTGGCGGAATCGATTTCAAAATTGCTGTAGAAAGCGTACATCTCTCGGTGGCTCCTCTCAAAGCTGATTTTTCTAATTCGTGGGTGAAAATGGTGATTTTTTGCAAGTTTGTAGGTACCCGTTTCTCTCGAAGAGGATTTCAAGCTAGGTCGTGCGCTTCTGGGGCTCAAATGCTAAACCAAAAGTCAGTTTCCTTGTAAACGACTTTTTCTAGGTAAGTTTCCCCTCCCCTGATTTGCTAAATTTGGTGCTTAAAGAAGGACCTTGGTTCATGAATTCTTCCAGCCTATACTTTCGTCCTTGGTCACCAAATTTTGACCCCTGGAAGGAAAAAATTTCCAGGGCCCCGCTTTGGTTAAGCATTCATGATCTGCCTTTGGATCTCTGCAAATGGTCTGTTCTGAAGCCAATTACGAACTCCTTGGGGGTCCTCGTGCCCATCCCATCCGTAATCCTTCCCTGAATTTTTGGCACAAAAGCTCGGTGCGTCTCTGTGTGGCGATGGACCTGACTACCCCTCTGCTTCACCGTCTTTGACTCTCCAAACAAATTCCGCCCCAAGTGCTTTACCATTGAGTATGAGGGTCTAAATGCAAAGTGTTTTTATTGCGGGTAGTTGGGTCATCTGAGTAAGGCCTGCTCTTTGAAACTGGCCAAGGCTTCCAAGGAGTTGGATTCCTAGAAGGTTGGCTCTATGATGAAAGGGTTGGAGGAGAGCGAAATGGCATCACCCTTGGTGGGTGATATTTCACCTCTTTCTCTTTTAAAAGAAACTGAAGAAGTGCATAAAAACTTTGGGAATTAATTTCCCTTATTAAGGAAGGTTTCGATAAATCAAGGCAACTGGCTTCCTGAACTCGCTACAATCTTGGCTCTGGATAAAGTTGAGACAAATAAGCTTTAGTCCCTTTTAGGTGATGGCATCTTGGAGGAAGGAGAATTTGAGCCGGATTTGCTGGTACCAGCTTTAGCTTCCTCAAAATTGGCTTCGGTTCAAGCAGGGTTGAAGGAGGCCATATGCGGCTCAACTGGCAAAAAAGGCAGAAAATCCAAACAAGAACTGGCACTATTGGAAGTGGATGTTGGCAAACAAAGTGTCCTGAACTTTGCCAAAGTTGTGTCCAAGAAGGCGAATGTCCTTCCCTCTCCTAAATGATAATACTTTCTTGGAATATCAGGGGTCTCAACACCCCTGATAAACAACGCTTGTTTAAGCGTTATCTCTTCTCCTCAGAGGCGAGTGTGGTGTTGCTTCAAGAAACAAAGATGGCCACTGCGGAAGAAGTTTTGCACTCTGGAAAAATTCAGTTAAGGGCTGGAATTTCTTCTTCTTCGATGCTACCGGGGCCTTAGGGGCTTGGGATTCTGGTGGAAGGAATGTCAAGTTCAGGTTGATCTTATCTACCAGAATCATAGTTGGCGAGTTGGGTTGGTTTTTTTCCCAAACGCTCATTCGGTCTTCTACCTCCTTAATGTGTATGGTCCGAATAGCATAATTGGCAAAAGAGAGGTTTGGCAAGACATCTCCAGGTCTTTGCTCCCCCTCGAGGATCAATTGTTTCTTCTTGGTGGTGATTTCAATGCTATCACCTCTGAGAAAGATAAAAAGGTGGTATTTCTAGAAATCGGCAATCCCAGGTAAATTTTTGTTCCTTTATCTCTGACAACTCTCTTTTAGATATCGAGCCCAAGCAAGGTTGGTTCACCTGGAGCAATCGTAGGAAGGGCTTCAGTAATATTGTTGAAAGGCTCAACAGGTTCTTAGCCGACCCTAAGTGGTCTCTGAATAATGTTGTCTTAGAATGCTCGATTCTGCCCTAGTCTAGCTCTGATCACTTCCCAGTTTCCCTATCAGTCAATATCGACTTTGCCCCTCACAAATCCCCTTTTAAGTTTGAGCTTATGTGGTGAGGGATGCCTCTCTAGAAAACAACATTTCGCAATGGTGGCACTCCTATCAGGTTGAAGGTTCAAAATGTTGGTGCTTGCACAAAAACTAAAACTTCTCAAAAGGGATCTAAGGTCTTGGAACAAATCTTGTTTTAAGAATATCTTCCAAGAAAAGGCTAGAGTGGAAGCTGAGTTGAAAGCTCTGAATGAGTTAATTTTTGTCTCTAGCATGGGGAGGCGGAGTTTCTTCTAGGAGAAGTCTTTACTAGCCGAACTTGGTGAATTGCTTCTGCACAAGGAGGTCTTCTGGAAACAAAAATCATGGGAATTATGGCTCAAGGATGGGGATAGGAACACAAAGTTTTTTCATTCATCCGTAAAAGCAAGGTGGAGCTCATCTTTCATCTCCAAGATAAAGATTCGTGATGGTATTGTCCTCTCTGATCAAAAATAGATTTCTGATGAAGGGGTCTGGTTCTTTACTTCCCTCCTTAAGGTGACATCGCATCCTTTGATTCGGAAAATCCTCTTTCCTTGACAATATCTCGACGCTAGTCATTGATGCTCAAAATGTGGCCCTTCTTAAGCCCTTCTCTATGAGTGAAGTGGAGAAAGTGGTTTTCTCTATGGCCAAGAACAAAGCTCCGGTCCAGATGGTTTTCAGGTTGATTTCTTTTAGAAATTTTGGAACATCGTTGGCTATGATGTTTGGGTGGCTATGGAAGAATCTCGCAGATCCCGTTCAGTGCTTAAATCACTAAATTGTACCTTTATAAGTCTCTTCCCAAGATCCCTCAACCCTCTTCATTCACGGACTTTAGGCCGGTTTCTCTATGCAATACTTCCTACAAAATCATCTCGAAAGCCATTGCTTCCAGACTCAAAGGGCTGACTGGAACCTATGGTCTCTCCAGAGCAATCTGGTTTCTTGCCGGGGAGGTCGATTTTTTATGGTATTTTTCTCTCTCATGAACTCATTCATTCTCTCTCCTGCAATAAATCCCCAGGTATGTTACTAAAACTAGATATCAGCAAGGCCTTTGACAAGATCAATTGGTGTTTTCTAATCAAAATCCTTAGAAAGTTTGGTTTTTCGGTTCATTTTTGTAATTGGGTGTTCAGTTGCATTGTTGGGCCTTCTTTCTCCGTGTTAATTAATGGTAATGTTGAAGGTTTCTTTGAAGGTAATCGGGGTATAAGACAAGGCGACCCTCTCTCCTCCTTTCTCTACATTTTAGTGGTTGATTCGCTGAGTAGGGCCATTTGCAATAAAGTTCGGGAAGGCAAATTGTAGGGATTAAGAATTACGGAGGGGGTGAATCCTATTTCTCACTAGATTTCGCATGGATGACACTTTCTTGTTTGGCAAAGCCAACATTCAGGAGGCCAGAGAACTGAAGGGGTTGCTCGATGCTTATGCGGTCATTGCTAGACAAGAGGTCAGCCTTGTCAAATCCTTCATCTTCTTTTTTAACGTCCCCCTCCTTTGGAAGCTAGAATTCTTGGCATCTTCAGTTTCAAAAAAGGCTCCCTTCCTGGTCAAATATCTTGGTGTGCTTTGTTTGGTGGCTTGGGTTAGACCTCGATGTGGAACGATCTCCTCTCTTTGGTTAATTCAAAACTCAACTCCTGGAAAGGAAAATGGCTATCACTTGGCTGGGAGACTAGTCCTCATCAAATTTGTTCTCAGTGCCTCCCCTTATACATGCTTTCCATTCTTGAAAATCCCCAAAAGTGTTCTAGCGAAGCTTATCGGGATTATGCGAAAGTTCATATGGCAAGGTCCCTCTATGGAAAGGAAAATCCCATTGATCAACTGGGAAACTTTGTCCAAACCCAAAGATCTAGGCGGGGTTGGCATTCTCAACTTGGGTATTCAAAACTTGGCCCTAGGCGCCAAGCTTGTCTAGAATCTCCTCACAAAACCTCTAAGTCTTTGTAGTCAAGTGGTGGAAAAAAATATCTGGGGGCCCATCTTCCAGAATCAATTCTCTGCATTGCTAATCCCCTCGTGGTTCTCATATATGGAACTTCTTAGTTGAATGTTGGGAGCTCTTCTTATTCAATGCAGCCTGGAAAATCGAAAAAGGTGACAAGGTGTTATTCTGGGACGATCCTTGGAATGGTTTTCCCGTGCTTGGGAAAATCCCGAGTTTGGGGAAATCAAGAGGCTCTTAGTTGAAGAATGGGGACCATATGTTTCCAACTATGGGCTAATTCCGGAAAATTTTCTTGCTCTATTGGAATGGAAAATTATTGATCACCTAAATCTCTCTTTGGAAACTAAGGATAGTTTTCGCTCGGCTCTGTAGGAACGACAGATCATGCTTTCCGGGGGTAATGATGAAATTGTTTGAACTGCGGCATCTTCTGGGAAATACTCCCCTTGCTTGTGGCTATAAATTATTGCATGCTAAGCAGGATGTTGAGGCTCTATTTGGAAGGCATGCTAGTCCCCCTCGTGTCCCCCTAAAGCTGGCCTTTTCGCTTGATGGCTTTCAAAGGCAAAATTCTCACTCAGGAAAGGAGGAAAAATATGGTTTTCATGGTCCCTCAATGTGCTTTTTGTGTGAGAAGCATGAGAAAGATCGTGATCATCTTCTGCTTCATTGCCCATTCACAGCTGAATGCTAGAGTTGGTTGTGTGTCAGGCTCAATCTCCCGTGGGTCCAGCCCTCTACACTCCCGGCAGCCATTTTGGCTTGGCCTGTAAACCTCCACTTTGGCGCTCTCTCCTCGATTTGGTTGTGTGGTATCGTGCTACTTCTCTGGCACATCTGGTGGGAGCATAACAAAAGAATCTTTAGGGAGGAGCAGAACTCGGTGGACAGGTCATTCTCAAGTTGGAATGGGCTATCTCTGAGGTGGTTTCTGCTAATTGGTCCCACTTTCATCACTTCTCCAACATTGACAGGGAAATCGAGCAACGCTGGCCTAGAATCATCAAGCCCGGAGTAGGTGCTCAGCGCCCTTCGATCTCCTCAGCCTCGCTCCGTCGGTTAGCCCATTGGCTCCCCCCACCCCCGGGTTTCCTCAAGCTAAATTTTGATGGAGTAGCCAGAGGTAACCTGGGCATCTCCAATGCTTGGATGCATTATAAGAAACGAAAAGGGATTATTGGTCGGTGCCACCTCCTACAAGCTCAAGGATGGCACTTGTAATTCGGCTGAACTACAAGCTCTGAGCAAAGGTCTAGATCTAGCAGCCTCCTTAAAGATAGAAAATCTGAAATCGAAGGGGATTCACTAGTAATTATGAATGCCATAATTAAAAAGAAAGCTCTGTCTTGGAAACTGGACCTAGGAGTTAAAAAGGTCCTTTGGCAACTCGGGAATTTCAGTGCCTGGAACATTAAGCATGTGTTTCGGGAAAGTAATAATTACGCGGACAAGCTGGCGAATGCAGCGATCGAGCAAGCACAACAGGAGATAATGGCATTCAATTCCAAAGTGTGGGAAGGATTGGGGATATTGGTCTCGCGCGAGGCGGATTTCAGAGCACACATCGTCTAATGATGCACTTGCGTGTTGATGAATGGTCTATTTAATGCTTTAGACAAGGGCTTCTCCTTATATTTTTTTCTCCCTCCTTTTGCTAGCTATGGTTGTCCCTCGTCTGCCGCAAATTGCCTTGAGTGATCTGCATGAAATGGCGTTTCGTTCAGGATAATAGACAACAGATGAAAAAAAGAATTTTTCGTCTCTCCTGCGTCAAAGAGTTGGATGCCATTAAAGGAATCTTGGGCAAAGACTATCTATCTGTTGTTGGTTGGCCACGCGTCATAGTGGTGTTGCCTCTGTATTCGTTGAGAACCTGCTGATAATCTGTCCCTCTAAAGTGGATGCTTGTGAATCTGGCTCTGCACTGGCTTCGACCGAACATCTTTGTGGCAACTGGACTCAAGTGGCGAATTGTTGTCTGGCGTTCTGGGTTGTGCATGAGTCTTTCTTTGAGTGCATCGGGGTGGTTGTGGGTGTCTTCAAAACTCGAAAAATGGTTCGGCATTCTCTTGGCCTTCACTAAGCAGTTGGTGGTGTATGCCCGGGACCGGGCTGCCAACCGTGCCTCGCTTGGTGCTTCCTAATCTGAAGACCCTCTGCGCTCCATTGGACCTTATCCCACCTGGGTGGACCGAGTCATGCTGGACCTAGACTTGCTCTCGCTAAATTGGGCTAACTCAGGGGAAATGGAAGATGATACCTATGACTTTCTCTAGGCTAAACCTTGGGATTGAACTCTCTCTTGCCTAAGTGAAAGTTGAAATGGAAGATGATACCACCTTGGTCGGGTATCTTCGTGATTTTGCTAGTGTTGCTATCACCTTGGGGATTGGAGAGTAACTCCTCTCTTGCCTAATACTATAGTTATAGTATATCTCGGATAATGCTAGCCTATGTTCGTGTATATCCACCTATTTTTTTCTCTCGTGATTTTGCTATTTTGCTTTGAACTCTTGAGGTCGGGACTCTCGTTTATGTAAATAGAGAACGGGTCCCTCCATTTTCTATAAAAAAATTGTGTGTGTGTGTGTGTGCGAGATGTTCGAATGACCAAAATTAAGCTATTCTAACCCTAGGCACCAAAACCGGAAGCTTCCCACAGTGGTGGAAAATAGTCTTTAATGCAAAATCCTCCTTTTGGCGCCAAAACTCATGGCCGCAACCTTCATAAACAAGAATTAATTGTTTCTCCTTTATGACATCCCATGTTTAAAGTCTTGTGCATGCTATTTTTAATAATTGTCTTCTCTATTTCTGGCAATTTAATTAATTAAAAACCACATCGATTCATCCAAATTGGGCGCCCAATTATGCATGTTGTTGGTTGCATTTTATAAATTTATTTTATTTATTTTTAACATGCATCCTTGACTTCTCTTTAGCTTATCCTTCGCATTGACTTTCCTTCCATTCATGGCGCCAAAATTGGGCGTAAAGACCATCAATAAATATTATTAAATGCATTGTTTAATGTCAAGGTGGGTTGCACTTTTTGGCAAAGGTGACTGCTAAAAATAGGAAGTTAACTTGAAGGGAATTTCCACCCTGCACTGCAGCTCCAAAAATCCCCTCTTCCACTTAAGTGATTTGTCCATCATGAGAATTTTCACCCCGTAAGGCGGTAAGAAATTCTCGTCTGTCTCGCCACCGCCGAAATTTGCACCGACAACTTAAATCATATATCAAAAAGTGCGACTTGTATTAAAAATAGCCTTCTTTGAAAAAGTGCGACTTACATGGGTGAATAAACCTCTTTGATGGGAAAAAGTTAGCCTGCTAGGCAGGCAAGAAATTCCCACTAGTGCTTTAAGTGATTTTTCTTTTATAATGAGAATTTTTACCCTGCAAGGCAGGTAAGAAATTTTCGCCTACCTACCACCTCTAATATTCTCATCAGTAGCTTAAGTGAATCGACTTCATGAGAAAAAGTACCCTACAAGACAGTAAGAAATGTCCATCTTTCTCACACGCTAAAATTCTCATTGCATAAAGATAGATCTATTTATTCCCAAAAGTGCAACTTGCCTAGGAGTGGATTTTTCTCGCTTAACTTCATCTTTTTGGCTCATAAGTTTGCTTTCTAAGACTAATTTCGTCTGTGCCGAGGCCATAAATGATCTCCGATGTTCCATCAATTAAACAAATTATACGTAACAAAGATCGGATCGAGGGAATTTAACAAACAGATCATGGAAAAACCGAAAACAAACGCAAAATAAATAAATAAAAACGAAAAACGTTGCCAAAAGTTGCAAACAATGCTCTGAATTCATTCCTAGTGAAAATCATATTGAGATGTGTGAATACTTGTAACGAACCGCTACACCGTAACCTCGACGCATTAGTGAAATCCACACATGAGGATCATAACATCCCACCACGCTCAGAGCCCTCATCAAGGTTGGGTTTGTGCCCGCACTCCAATACGTACGAGCCCCACTTCACCGACGCTTTAGGTGCCCCATGGGCCTCGGCTACACGGCGTAACCAACCGAGCGGGATTCGAACACGGGTGGTTGCTCTGATACCAAATGTAACGAACCGTTACACCAGAACCTCAAGGCATTAGTGAAATCCACACATGAGAATCATAACAATACCGACATGCAAAGCTTTAACAGATTCAACCGGAAGACAATTTACTTCAAACGGGACTTTATTTATTTAATAAATAATAAAATAAAAATTTCCTGCAGACAAAACTTGGCGGAGGGATAAAATGAGTTTCAGCATCTGAGTATTTGTCGAAATTGGCTCATATGATTCACTAGGAATATTTTAATGTGATAGAGACATCTTCTAGCAATAAAAACACAAAAAGACCCATTATTTTAAAAAG
The DNA here is from genome assembly GCA_018340775.1 of Taxus wallichiana var. yunnanensis. Lineage (NCBI taxonomy): Eukaryota > Viridiplantae > Streptophyta > Pinopsida > Cupressales > Taxaceae > Taxus > Taxus wallichiana. Next base: position 185,958,103 of record CM031243.1, on the reverse strand, counting down.
AACGAAATATTTTTTACATGGGTAGTCCCAGCATTTCGTGGTGAAATCTAAGGACACGAATTAGTGTGTTGTTATTGATGTTGTATAAAGTGACATCCGGTAAGAATCAAGCTAAGTGGAAAAAATATCCCTAAAACAAACACAACTTTTTTGTAGGTCTAATTGTTGGCGTCTTTGTCAGGGCTAACAAGAAGATCGATTTCATTATGATTGAATTGAACAAAGATTTTAAAAGGTAGAAAAACATAAAAATTCTTTTGTCGAGAATTTAACACCAAAGCAATTTTATCTAGAATGTCAAGTGCATGTTCTAGAATATGCACTTTCCAAACACCACAATTTGAACAAAGTGCCATGTTCCTAGATGTTTTTGTTTTCTCTATCAACCTTATAACCCTCAGTATGTTCAAAATCGACAAGTGTCTCACGATTGCCAAATAAGCCAATTTCTTTCCCCTCTTGTCCTATTCTATTTTATAAAAATGAATTAGGTCTAATTTAATTGTACATCTTTGAGTGTTTGCATGTTTTATATAAAAACAATTTTTTCATAATTAACCAAGAGCCTAGTTTTGATCTTGTTACTCATCTTTCATTTGATTATACTAAATAAAGAGGAGCTTCCATTAATTCCCAAACCCCATAAACTTGCAGTTGAGGGCTCTACTAGACCTCGAGTATAACATCATCATTTTAGAGCTCAAGACAAGTTCCTCCTTTGCAATCTTGAGTTCTTGTAGTTGTCTTTTGGGGCACAATCTCATTAGTGAAAGTGGGATGTTGACTGTGGTTTCCTTAAGGTTGAGAATAATTTCCCATTGCGAATTTTAGGGAAAACATTTGTTTAATGAACTTTATGAATGGGAGCACGAAGGGAATTGACATGTTAAATAACTTGCAATGTTGGATTGCATGTCATTGTTTTGCAATTGTAAGGAGAGACATTGTCTTTATCGAGAGAAAGATGGATAACAATGTGAAAATCTGAGGGAGGGAGAAACCAGAATTCTTGGTTATTAAGGTTTCAATGCAAAGTCAATGTGTTCCCAATTGATCCATGTTTTGCTTTAGAGAGAATTGAGTGGAAGTTTTTCTCCTAAATAACGTTTTTGAATATTTGAGTGATTACTCTCTCATTCTTCCCTATTGATGTGGTTGGGATAAATCATGACATATCTATTTCATGAAGTTGAGTCTGGAGTAGGATTGCTTCTCAGCATCATTAAACTATTATTGTTCCTTGTGCTCATTTTTGCAGGTTATAACTGGTAGAAGGGTTACGCATCAACAGATCTTAACAAGAATATGATCTAAAACAAACTAGTAGACAGCATACAAAATACAGGGAAAAAATGATAGTTTTGCAAACAATGTAAAAGGTTTCACAGAGGTAGAGATGTATCCAGTTCCTCATAGTCATTTGATACTCTGTACAAAACTTCTCTCATCAAGAAGCCACTCTAAATAATAGGCGAGTATTATCATATATTTTCCCTAGAACGAAAGCGTCAAATTTATATTTATTCAATATAGTGCCACTCTTATCTGCAAGCATTTATAAAACCGCTTCTTTATCAAATGAATGAAGTTTAAAAGTGTATAATTTATTTCCTTGAGAGAGGAAGCCGAATGCCTTTTCGTATGATGTGCAAAAACTTGAACGTCAATTACAGTCAAGAGTATGATATTTTTCTCAACAAAATTGAGCAGTTGCTTCACCTACTTACATTTTTTTCATTCCCTGGTCTTAGAATAGGAGCTTTGGTAATTTATTGTGTAGTGCAGAATTTGGGAAGAATAGCTCAAAAGCTTCTGAACAGACATAAACATACATCAGTGATTCTTACATTGTGCCCCATTTGAACAATTTTAAGTTATCATACATTTTCACTTGACTTTTCCCTGTTCACAGGTGTAATTGCTTTTTCACACAATCTACGATACCAGCACACTCTGATAAAGGAAGACTACAGCCTGTATCATCTTGCATGGTGTCATGTGGTGACAGCAGAGTTCCATGGGTCTGACAAGCCTTCATAGTTTTACAATGCTCTGCTTCATCATCTCGAATATTTATAAACACGTCGTAAAGGTTTTCTGTAATAAAATATCACAGACCATCACACATGGAGTCATGGAAAATATACAAATTGAATCCCAAAATGTCATGGGGCCAATGAAAGAATAGAGGGTGTAAATAAGTACTATTATTGATTTAAATATGGAAAGTACATTGAGCTAATAACTCTGGAAAATTCTATACTAGAGTATTAATGGACTAACCAATTTTTGGCCTTCGCGAACAAGGTACACGATCAGTCTGAAACTCGTCTGCCAACATATCAGCAGGAATTCCTCAGCATGTAAATATCAAATGTGAAAGATGACATAAATCATTATTCTCTTTCCTTGACTTTGTTGCCTCTTAATATGTTTATAACATTTACATATTACTCTCGCTTTCTTAAAGCTCCAACATATTTTAAACTAGCCTAGATAGATATATCATGAGCCAAAAGATCAGCAGGCATTCCCTAGCATGCAATTATCAAATGTGAAAGATGAAGTTAATGACTATTCCCTTTCCTCAACTCTGTTACCTTCTAATATGTTACTCCATCATTTCTTCAAGCTCCAACATATTTTAAGGTAACCTATATATACACCACAACCCATCCTACCACTACCACAACCACGGCCACAAACATGCACAGTTCAGTTGAGACCGTCTTTAATCCTCTGCTGACTTGTTGAGGATCGTTCTTAATATGATTATCATGTCTGTCACTAATGATTCTAACACTATTTTGGATGCCCTAACCATGAAGGATCAAACCAAGTGTATTTAATGGAACTATACCGAAAAGATAGAGATCGCCTTGTGTGTAGTACTTGACTGCTACTTCGGGAGCTGGTAGATTTTTCAGCTCTTCTGCACAAAAGAAACAAAACATTGAATGAAAAAGAATTTTTGCATTCTTCCTAAATAGCATGAACCAAGCAGGAAAAACTGTTCAAAATCAATTAGAAAGTCTTCATATTTTCCTTTAATCATTGTAACCCAAAGTCACTGGCAACTAGAAACCTTTTCTGTTTCATTCAAGAAAAACAAATCTGAATCCATAATATATTATTTCAAAACAGAGACAATTCAGCATGGTCTTTAGATTGAATCAGGCATAAACTTCTTAGTGTTTCTATGCCACTTATATTCTGTCAGATGACATTTCTGTGCTCGTAGACATGACAGTTAATATAGCGCCTTGAAAATTCAGTTCATAGCTTGATTCAGTTACCAGAGAAGATCAATGTCAGAAGCTATAATCCTAGGGAGGTCATCATAATAACCTGCAAAAAGTATTAGAAAATGACAGCATTCTTATATTGCACTACCATGCTCTAGGCAAAAGCATTTTTCTATATTCTTGCGGTCTGAATCTTATGTTCATGCCTAAGCACAATCAAGAAATGTTTTTACAGACTTGTCAGTAAGCAATATGATCCAGAATTAATGTGGCCAAGATGAATTAATGTGAAAAATACGGTATATATTGCTTAGTTACCAGGTCCAGAAATCCCGATCTGTTTGTGAGGGGAAATAAATCCAAAAATTCGAACTCTTGATATATTGGCAATAGAGCTGTTAATAGCTGTTACGAACCTTTGCAGGCTGTGCAATGGATATAAATGGGCAAGTGTGGCCAGGCCGCAGGATTTTGGCATAACAGGTGACCTGGCCATGGCTTTCTAGGAAAAAGCTGCATCCTAGCCACAAATGGGCCAAAAACCAAGTTCCCACTAGGAGAAACTCTCTCAAGGGGAGTTGCTCCATCGTGCTTCTCATCCATGGTCATGTGTGTCTACTGTGTGGACCGAAATATAATCACTATGGTCATGTGCATACTTGAATATAAGGATGCATCCTTGGAGGAAGTGGGGAAGATTAGCCCAAGCATTGCCTAATGCAAGAGGAGAAATGATATTATGTGGCTGCTGAAGATGTGCACAAATTTGTTGTATGGCTGAAAGCCGCATCTGAAGATTATGCGATGCTTAGGTAACTTGAGGAACCGCTGTGAGTTCCTAATCATCTGTACGGATAGGTTGTTCCCCACTTTTGTAGAGTCCATCCTAGCTTCCCTCGTCTCAGGATTGTACAGCTGCATTATCAAACTTATTTTCCTCCTATAAACTTGCAAGGGTTTATTCTTGGCTTTATCAATGTCAATGTACTGAGTATGGTAGAAAGAGTCCAATGAAGCACAAACTCAACAGATGTTTGGTATGGTCAGGCAGAGATCAAATGCTTTGAGATAGCTCTAATTCAACTAACGAAAAAAGAAGTTGCCCATGTACCATGTAAAACAAATAACAACCACCATGATAGCAATCCAGCTGAACAATGTTTCCTTTAGTGGTTATCTCACTTATATAATAACATACCCAGCATCTTCATCAGGATCCTAGAGTAAGAGTGGTGAACTAACATGGTGAACTCCAAAAAGTAACACTACCATTGGCTGAGGATAATGACATGCAGAGACAAAACCATCAGAAGGGAATTATATCTACTGAAAAAGAAATTCCTAGTCTATGAAACTGAAATGTAAAACAATTCAGTGGGTGAAGGACCTCCATATAGAACACCGGTGCTCAAATATATATAACTACGATTATTTAATTTGTGGGAAGTTTAGAAGATCCAAATTTGTTACACCAGAACACATAGAGAGGGAAATCAAAAGAAATGCTATAATCCATGCCTACCATTCAAAACTAAGAATTAGGACAAACAGAGCCATTGTAGTCCAGCAAGATTGAAACCTTGTTATGTTTACATGACCGATTAATAACGTCAACAAAATGGAATTGACTGTCCAAAATGTACAATAAATAATGAAGGAATCCTTGATCAATCCCAATATCAGTTCATAGGGAAATTTAAGGAACAAGGCCAAAGGGTTGTCAAACTGTTCAAATTAAACTCTAAAACCAAGCATCAGACAAAACCATTACAAGTGAACTCCAAAAGGTAGCACTACCATGAGTTGAGGATGATTACATGCAATTGCATATGAAACAACATTAGGAGCGAATCTTAACTACTCGCAAAGAAATTCTTAGTCCAAGAAAGTGAAATGTAAACAAATTCAGTGGGTGAACGACCTTAACATAGGACATTGGTGCTTAAATATATACAGTGTTACGCAGGGACGCCCTCCCCCCTCTTTCCTCACATCCCGAACATTTGGGAAGTCCCGGGGACTTGGGGATGAGGATGGGACGTTTCCCCGCCGTCCCTAATTTCCAAAAAAAAAGGGAAACATCCCGGGACATCCCCCACAAACAGGGAACGCACCCGGGACGTCCCGGGTGCAAAAGACTATTGGGAACGCCGTTGGGAACATCGTGGCCCCCGACATCGCGGGGCGCCTCGGGACATCACGACGTCCCCAACGATACTGCTGCATTTCCAACATTAAAACACATCGATTTTCAGTTTTTTAATACTTTTTTTAATATTTTTTTAATACATTCTAATAAAAAACAACATGCCCTAACTGAATATTGCATTGTGTTCTAGGCAAACAGTGAGCATCCTTTGGCCAAGGCTGTGGTTGAGTATGCTAACAAATTTAGACCAGCAAGTTCAGACTTAAGCTGGCTGCCCGAAGTACAAGATTTTGTTTCAATAACCGGTCATGGTGTCAGAGCTTTAGTGCAGAACAAGACTATTCTTGTAGGAAACACAAAGCTGATGTTAGATTCTGAAATCACTATTTCTGAAGATGCTTATGAAATTTTGAAGGAGGCTGAAGAGATGGCTCGAACAGGAATTTTGGTATCTTTTGATGGAGTGTTGGTTGGCATAGTTGAAATATCGGACCCAGTTAAGCCAGGCGCAAGATGTAGTGTCCATTTTGAAGTCAATGAACATAAAGAGTATTGTGGTCACTGGAGACAACTGGGGTACAACAAATGCCATTGCCAAGGAGGTTGGGATCGAGACTGTTATGGCAGAGACACTACCCACTGTTATGTGATGAATAATTGGATTAATCATTAATGGTTTCAATCTTCAAACTTTCAATTTTAAGTCTTAGTTTATTGAATTATTCATGTTATATTTGTAAAATTAATAAATTATATATATTTTTATTAGCCGTCCCCCTGCTGTCCCCAAATTTTCAAAAAAATTGTCGTCCCGGAAAATCCGCCTCTACGTCCCGACGTCCCGCCGTCCCAGAGTCTTAGGTAACTATGAATATATATAACTATGATTGCTTATTTGTTGGTAGTTTAGAGTTTACAACTTTATTATACCGGAATATGTTGCCTCATCAACTTAAGCAAGAGCAACTACATTGGAAAAAGTTGACAGGAATAGTAAAGGTTGTAGATGATCAAAACTAGTGAACAACATAAAATGAGGTAGTTCTTACCATCCTTCACCAAGCGGTATTGGTTGGCTCTTCTCATGAAGATGGCATCCCTGATATACAAGTATGGGCTGCCAAACACTACACCACACACATCAAGAGGAACAATATCCAAAGTAGTTTCATCAATGAACTTCTTATCAATACCAAACGTAATTTTGCATTGCTTGGTAACCTTGATGTCTACGCCTTTCTTCACCCAACCCAATGAATACGGATTCGGATGATTGTAAGTCTCTAACTTCAGCTTATCAACTAACTCCTTATCAAATTATCTTGAGAACAAGTATCAAAAAGAGCATCCACTTTGGTTTTCTTCACTTGGATTTTTATATGAAAAAGTTTAGTAAGTTCATTTTCTTGAACATCATTATTACTACCCAAACATACCTCTCTACGGATGGAGGTACAACACATTGTCTCATCCACCTCTTCGCTGCAAAATATTTCCTCTCCTTAGAGGGAAGCCATGGCCTTCTTTTTATTCTTCTTATTTTTTAAGGGATGTATTCGGTGGAGCTTCCAACATTTTTCCTCGGAATGAGTGTCAACATCACAATGACCACAATGAACTTTAGTATCCTTCTTAGAAATGGAAGTAGCATTCTTCTTACCTTTCCCTTTTTCTTTCTCCTTTTGCTTGGTGTCACTTTGTTTGTTTGAAGCATGCTGAGAGGTAGATGAACTCTTCTTCTTGTCCATCTCTAGATAGTGGGCTTGAGAACAAGCCTCATCTACATTCACCAGCTTGGCCAAGAGGATTGGTCTCCTCAAGTGGCTATGGAGTCCACCAATGTATTTCATCAAAATGTCCCGATCTGCTACATATTTTCCCATTTGGACAGCTTTCTTCCGGAACTCGTTGGTGTACTCTTGCACATTTTGGCCTTGCTTCTGCCTGAGATATTGCCAATACATGGACCTCTCTTCCTCATAAAAATAGGATAGAATTGCTTTTTGATTAGCTTCTTAAATTCATCCCACTTAGAAATAGGAGGAAGCTTCTTAACAACCAAAGTATGAACATAGCTTTCAAACCAAGTTAAAGCATGATTGGTTAATTTTAACCTTGTAAATGAAATTTGTTGACTCTCATTGATTTGATGCAAACTGAAATATACCTCAAGTTGAGCTAGCCAATGGTCTAGCTTTTCGGCATTCACATCCCCATCATAAGGCTGAATTTCTATCTTTGCCTCCGCTTTGAATGGAGGAGTAAGGTTGGCACGGGCTACTCTTCCTCATACTCATGAGTATCTTCTTTATGGTCTCCTAGTGCCTCTTTTGGAACACCAAGCTTCTCCATGAGCAATCCCGTGTTGGACTCCAACTTTTCATGAGACAAGGAAATATTGCCCACATCTTTTGACCGACTTGCTTGCACATCTGCCTCCAAATTGTAGAAATGTTCTTCTTCGCCTCACATGCATCTCCACTAGGTGCCATGCTTTGATTCCTTGCTTCCACTTCTTCGTGGAAATCTCTCGCTTCAAAAGGAATGAGGATACCTTCACCGCTTCTAATACCCTTCCGGGAGAGGGGTATCTAACTGAAAATGTCAACACAAGTTAAACCACACAAAATCAATTAATCTTAATTGCTCTTATACCAATGTGATCTATAAACTGCCTCTTTTTTAAACAATAAATAGATCCTATTTTAGTGGCAATGAATGAACAACTTAACCAAAGTTAGTTTTATCAAGTATGTTATGAAAGAAACATTCACACAATACTAGAATTGAGAGATGAAATACAAGGAGATAGATTTTATCTTGAGAAACCCAAGGTGGGAAAACTCCAGCTAGGTAAGCAATTGCTTCCCTTCACTATGTAAATCTCCAAACAATATAAGTTCACTGCTAATGGATGGCGTTCGAGAAGGATTCAAACTCCCTCTTGTATAATTTTTTTACAATCCTCAACAATGAAGAACTCAACTGTCTATAAACAAAACAAGAACAATTCAAACTTTCTCCCTTTGCTCACACTTGAATTCACTCCAAATCACTTTCTTGAATGAGTAAATGTGCTTGTATTTATAGTTGCTCTGCCCAAGGACGAATGGAAAGGCGAAACAAACCAATTTGAGAAGCCCAAACATTTGCAACTATTTGGATTCCTCATTTTGGCATCGCGGGTGCAAAACCAACGTTGTCTGCAGGGGCGGTTACTCGACCGATAGTGTCTCTGCAGCGAGGATCTCGAACCGCCGCCGCGGTTGCACAACCGCTGTTGTGGTGGTCGCACAACCGCTACCCTGTGAAGAGCGGCGATTCCGCAACCGTCCGTAGTGGTCCCGTGACCGCCACACAGTTATCACACGAAACAAAACAACAATGGCCTTTTTTTTGTCATCAAAGGTGTCTGGATCACCGTCAAACTCCGACTTAGCCATTTCACCTAAACCCTAATTTATTACTATATAGATACCCCTTTTTTATTAACCTCACACCTCTCTAATTTATTACTATATTTGAGCCCCATTCACCTCACAGCATTCAAAGCATTGTGAGCAAAAGATTGAAGAGTTTAGTTTTGGAGTGAGCTTGGAAGTTGGAGCTTGTTTGCCATTGCTTGTGGGCTCTTTGTGGTGATATTGACATCCATATAGAGACTTCCTCACTTCTATTTGTGAGCACCTCTCTCATTTGTAAGGATTTGGAGGCTTGGGGCAGCATTGAAGAGTGTTGATTTGGAGTGAGCTTGGGGTTTGTTTGGCATTGCTTGTGGGCTCTTTGTGGTGGTCTTCACATCTACATTTGGAGGGTGCAACCCATATACAAGCTTGGAGTGTTTCTTGACCTCATTTGTGTGCACATTGAAAGGTATGTTAAGTTTTAAACTTGCCCCTATTTTTAAATCTTATTAAATAGGAAATCTGAAATATATTTTTTTATTTGCATTTTCAGATTTCTTTGCATTTGCAATGGCCCCCGAATTAAAGACCCTACATGGAACCATGCTGACATAGTTGATAATCAAGTATTTTGTAAATATTGTAAGAAACACATCAAGGGGGAGGGGGTTTTCCATGGGGGGATATTCATAGGTTGAAACAACACTTGGTTGTCAAAGAGGCCAAGTTTCCCATGTGATGCACCCCCGTCAAATATTGATGCCATTAGATTGATGCTTGAGAAACCATTAGATTGAAATGATAAACTTGCTTGAGAAACATAAAGAAGAAGAAGGCTAGGCAAAAAGAGATGGATGTTGAAATAGGGAGGAGGCAACATGCCATGGCCCAAACAAGTGTTGAAGGCTCTTGCTCTGACCCCTCTGTCCATGTTAGAGACCCCTTTCGGTATATGCCTCCCACATCCACTCATAGTCATGAAAACCGGCCTCAAAAAAAGAAAGAACATCCAAAGCTTTTTTCCATCTTCCACACCTACTAGTGCCTCCATGCCAACAGAAAATCAGCCCACCTTAGATAACCATTGGAAGAAGCAATATAAAGAAGCAACTTTTGAATACATTGCTAGATGGTGGTATGATGCAGATATCCCTTTCAATGTTGCCCGCTCACCTTATTACCAACCTATGTTTGATTCCATTGTTGTTGTTGGTAAGGGCTTCAAAGGCCCTAGTATGCATGACTTGAGAGGATCTCTTTTACAAAAAGAAGTTGTGTCCATAGATGAATATTTGAAGAGTTGTAAATTATCATGGGCCAAAACAAGATGTACTATTATGTCAGATGGGTGGAGTGATGGCAAGAACCACACCATAATAAATTTTCTTGCCTCTTGTCCACAAGGAACTATGTTTTTGAAATCAATTGATGCATCTGATAGGGTGAAAGATGCAAATTTGTTGTTTGAGCTTTTGGATGAGGTTGTTGTAGAGGTGGGGGTGGAAAATGTTGTACAAATCATCACAGATAATGCCTAACTATGTTCTTGCTGGTAAGATGTTAGAGACTAAACACAAAACAATATTTTGACTCCATGTGTTGCACATTGCATAGACCTCATGCTTGAGGATATAGGAAAACAAGATTGGATCAAGAACATTATAGAGCATGCCAAAAGCATCACAAAATACATCTACAATCACTCATGGGTATTGAACCTAATGAGGAAAAACACTTAAGGCAGAGAGAACTTTTGTTAGGCCAACCATCACGAGATTTGCAACAAACTTCCTCACATTGCAATCTCTTCTTTCCCAAGCACAAAACTTGAAAAAGATGTTTTCAAGTGATGAATGGAATGCATCAAAGTGGAGCCACAAACAAGATGGGAAAGACACAAAGAAGAAAGTTTTTGACAATTTATTTTGGAAAAAACAACAGAGGTTGTGAAAATTGTTGAGCCTCTTGTTAAGGTGTTGCGGTTGGTGGATGGGGAAAAATTAGCCATGGGCTACATTTATGAGGCTATGGATCAAGCAAAGGAGCAGATAAGGGCAACATACAAAGACAAGGTAACTAAGTATGGGCCTATATGGGAGATTATAGATAATAGATGGAACAATCAACTCCATCGCCCTATACATGCAATGGATATTTCTTGAACCCAAGATATCATTATAGAGCTCAACTTGGAGAAGATCAAACAGAGAAGTCAAAGATGGTTTGTACGAGTGCCTAGAGCGCATGGTCCCTGATGAGAGGCAACAACTTGAGGTTCACCGACAGATCAATTTCTTCAGCAGAGCCACAGTACCTTTGGGAAAAACCTTGCAAAGATTGCAAGAGATGTGGACCAACCAGGTAAGCAATTCTAAGTTTTTTGAAGTTCATTTGATTAAACTTTATAATGAATAATCATGAATTTTTAGCATAAGACACAATCTAATTTGTTGAATTACGCTTTAAGTTATAAGTTTTACTTTTAATTTTTAACTTTGTTTTTTATCGTCATTGTTTAATAATTAAACATTTACATTTTTTATCGCAGCACATTGGTGGGATTCATTTGGTAGTCAATGTCCTCAATTGCAAAAGTTTGCAATTCGGATCTTGAGCCAAACTTGCAATGCTTCTGGGTGCGAGCGCAACTAGTCCGTCTTTGAGCGGATTCACACGAAGAAGAGAAACCGTTTGGAACAACAACGGTTAATGATCTTGTCTTTGTGCAATACAACCTTCGGCTAAGGCGCAACCAATTGCTGAACCGAAGACCTGATACAGATCCCATTGTCTTGGATGATATAGATCCAACCTCAGATTGGGTAGAGGAGAGTCACCAACAGAGTTTGATCCCGATGACTTGGGGTGGATGGGTTTGATCGGGATGATGAGCCACTAAGAGACACCATCACGAGACATGGCAGCACACTAGTCGCACTTCGTGTTACTCACCAATGCAATACCAATACAATTGTTGCAGATGTCCCTGAGGATTTGGATGGGTCCGAGTCAGAGGACGGTGATGATATTGATGAGGATGAGCCTGAGGATCCCATTCTCAACAGTGGTGCAGAGTTTGATGATTGATCATTGATGTCATCTAGTTTCTTCTAGAGTTTTGTAACTTGTAGTATCAATGATCATAGCATGTTGTTTTTTGGAGTCTTGGACTATAGAGGCCATTTAGAGCCTCATTATTTATGTATTTTGTTTCGGAATCTCATATATGATATATGTATTGTGTATTGGACTTGGAGTTCGTGCCATTTTGCTATAAACACCTTTCTTACATATATACATGAGCAAACTTTGCATATTTTGTGTGTAATTGTTGGAATCATGGTTTCTAATCTTTCAAATATTGTTTTCATTAAAAATATAAAATTTTTTATTCATAAAGTTTGAACAAGTCTCAGTTCGATTCGGTCCGGTCCATTTTTCCAGTATCTTTTAAAACATTGATTTTCATTAATGGTTGTAGGGTGGATAATGTCATCTAGAGGTCTTTCCATGGTTGGAAGTCTTTGTTTGAGAAGAGGTTTCAGTTTTAAACACAACAGGGTTGTTGTTTTAAAATGTTTTTCATCTTCAAAAGCTAAGTTTTGGAGCTTTACATTGATCGACTCAATGCCCAATGGACACACTAGGCAACTGATCTATCCATCTATCAAGCAGAAGACCCTCCTCTTAGTCACATGAAATGTTGCAAAAATGAGCTCACACTTCATATTTTTTGGCAACTAGTTACAAAAAGAAAACACTTGGAAGGTTTTGATCATGGTTTTTAGTCTTCTTAAGCATCTTGATGCCTCAAAACTTGTCACAATTACCTTGATACGGTAGCTCTAAGTTCATATTGGCTGGATCAAGAGGACTTGACCATTTTTTAGCTTGTTTTGGCCTCAAGATGACCGGAGACAACCATTTTCCTTGGTTGTCATTGAGGGGTAGACCATCATGTTTAGTTGATTCAGAAATGGACACATGGCACCTCTGCAACTCTCGCAGCGCTCTCACTAATAATCAACAAGTGGAATCCACCGGCACCCCACATCTTGTGAACTTCAAGTTTTCTCAGACCTTGGTTAAAGTTCTACGTGTTAAAGACCCCGATAGACAACTCATCAAGATAGACACATGGCAGCCATCAGCCTTTCCGCTTCCTTCGAGTTGCTCAGAGTTAACCACATGGCAGGTCTTTGGTGTACTCGCAAAATCGTGTGCCAAGTGGCAAGCATCGAAGCCCTACACTCTTCGAGACCTGCAAATTAAAGCTCAACATCCTTTAAGCTTCATGTTCAAATATATCAAGTGGGAAGTGGGACGTGTATCATCTATCAAAGCATTCGGGTGCTTTACGGACTTGCTCGATGGATAAGCTCCTCCTCCCTAGCCCAAAACGAAACCAATGATCGACACGTGGCGTACGATAGGAAAAGTGTAGGAAATTGGTCTTTCCTTGCTCTCCACAGGATTCCTCCCTTGCACATGTTATCCACATGCCCCAGGCAATTGTTGCGAGACACATAAGGCATAGCGCACATGGCAAAGATCCGTGGGACTAAAGATTCATTGGCGAGCTCTTCATGAGCTTAAATTTGATGGTTTGCCTTAGTGCGAATTGATGCTCGAGGCCATCACATGGCAGACGATCAAGGCTCTATTCTTTTGCTCATAAATTTTAAAAACAAGAGACCTCCATTTCACTTGCATGTGGTACCATTAGAAAGTTCTTAAAGAGCGCTATACTCAAAGCTTGATTTCAGTAGGAAAAGGAGGAGCTATAAGAACAAACGCTTTGAAAAAAAAATTAGAGGTTGTCAGTTTCTAAAATGTTCGTTTAAGTGACTTCCAGTCCCTTTCAGATGCTTTTGAGTGGTTCCATGCTCCTACAAGATGCTTCAAGCTCCCAATCACCTTGTGGCCCCACCCATACACAAACAAGAGTCAAAATTGGTTAACCATGGTGATGAGTTGTTTCCAGTAGTCCCAAGGCTGAAATCATGGTTTTAGGGCACATGGAAACTTGATCTCTCCTTATCTTCTCGACCCAATGGGCTCCAACTCAGATATTTTCTATTGTGCCTCTTGTTGAACCAAAAGAGAGAATATCATCTCATTTATCAGTGAGTGAAGGCACCTTTGACGGCATAGAGAAAATCAATTACACCATGCCATGAGGATTTTTTAAGAGTTAATTGGAGAAGCATCTTCCGGACTATGATTCATGGTTGTGGATCATCATGAGAACCAATAGATACCTTGGGAATATGCTTGGAGTTTATTGTGGGCAGATCATTCTTGTTGCACACCTTGGAGAACCTTTATCTGCTTTCATCATAAGGGTTAAACATAAAAAAGATACATTTTGAAGCATCTTTTGATCCCTTCTTCTTTTCTACCCTTCTATAAATGTGATGAGTTTCATATAATGTCCCCTTCTCAAAGTTAGTTTGTTTTGAAGACCTTGGGCCCATTCCATTTCTCGTGGGCTAAAAGAGAAAGAACAAGGGAAGTTAATGTCATGATTTTTAGTTATTTTTGGTAGCTTTGCATTATTTTTAAAGTAATTTTCTAAGTACAATCAGTTGGCTGGGAAAAAGGTGAAAAGCCAATTGAAAAGAAAAGAAACAAACACTATTATGTCCCAAGGAGGTCGGTCCTCTTTAGGAGGATTCTATTTGGTTTAGTTGGCACCTCTAGCTATTTAAAGGGGTCGCTTTGGCTTGAAATGTTTTATGCATGCTTTGGAATTCATGTTCTTTGAAGAGATGGAGCATGCTTGCTTTCTCTCTCATCCATTGAGAACGAAAACCATCATGGAGGTCTATCAAGGACGAAGTCCTTCAATAGAATTAGATTTGAGGACGGAAACCCTCACATCTTCATTGGTGATTGTCATGTCCTTTTTGAAGACTAGCGGATTTGAAGACATCAACCCATTTTTTCCTCCCCATGGGTTTAAGGAAGGAAGCGAAATCGAAAAGACTTGGATGACAGCTTCTAAGTAGAGATTTTCATTATTATCTTGTATTCCTATTGGGAAGCCAAGCGCTCCAATACAAGAACTTACTTAATTCGAATATAAATTATTTTGAGCATGTAGGCTCCAAATACAAATTAGATAATTAAAAGGTACTTATTATAAGGTTGGCCATAAGTTATGATGTAGCACTCCTTATGTTATAAAAGGAGGATGCTTGGCCATTATGTGATATGTTGAATCTTATTATTTCTTTTGGGTAAAGGTTGTACCTTTCCTCTCTCTCATCAAGGACAAAAACCCTTGTTTGAGACCACTTCAAGGATGAAAACCCTTGATAGTGGAACTTGTCTTGGGGATGAAAACCCTCAAGCAAGGATATTTGGAATTATTGAATATCTCAAGGAATTTGGAGCTGATATCTTTCTATCTAGCTATAGGGGACTTGTATCATGAGTTTGTTGGATATGTTTTGATGGATGTATGGTATGATTTCTTGTACGGATGGGCTTATACTAATTATTAAAGGTGAAAGAAATCCTCTGCTTGCATGTTTGAGCCACTAATTCATTATTTTCAAGAGGGGCAAATTGCTTGTAGGTAAGATTTGGCATGTTTGATTGGATGTTTGGGCAAGTTGAGTTGATATTTGAATTCTTCATATTTTTAAGCCTCAAGATCCCAAGTTTCATAAATTTTGGAGCTTCCCACGTGAAGTTATGAATTTTAAAATAACTTTGCAGATAAGGGTTTATAGAAATTCATATTTGCAATTCTAGGGCACTAAAAATTAGTTTTCCTTCATATTTTAATTGTTGGTAATTAATCAGAAATTTTGAGCTTGATTAGGCATATTTTCAACGAGTTTAGGGCATCCAAAAGTGATTGGGAGTTCCCAAAACGGGTCACTTTCTAGGAAGGGAAAAATTGTAGGTTTTCGTGTGCATTTTCAGTCATATCCAGCCCTCGTAAGTCTAATTACAGCCATCTAAAATTAATTTCAGTCATTTCTCATTTAGTCGTAGCTATTTGCGGAAGTCCCCAAAAAGGGACATTGCAGTGATCTCATAAAAGGTCACACTTGTGCTACAATCAAACTTACATGGTTTTGAGTGTGGGACAGCCACACAAGTTTGTGTTTGAGCTTGGAGGGTTTTGGACCAGCTGTTGGGCCAATTTCAGACCCTCTTAGAGTAGCAACTTGCCCTAATGTGAAGTTTGGGGTGTTATAGGCATAGATGGAAAACTCACTTGAAAAACTCGTCGAGTTTTTAAAAACTCGCCACAAAAATGCTGAAATGGTTAACTCGCCGAAATACTCGCTGATCCCAAGAAAAAAAAAGCTCACTGATACTCACCAAAACTCGGCGAGCCCGTGCAAAAAACTCGCCGTACGCTGGTAAAACGCGGAAACACGGATTTCAAAGGCAAAAAACACTGTTTTTACGCGGTTTTGGCTCTTTTTAAGGCCCTCTACTCCCTCATTGTCACTCACACAACCATTTGAGCTTGCATTGCTTGTGTTGAGTGGATTTTGGAGCGAATTCGAGGAGAGAATTTGGAGATTTGCATTTGGAGGTAGGGTTTTTTTTTTTTTAATTCTTTGAAGTTTTTCCAAATTTTGTGTATATTATTTAGGTTTTATAGATTCCTATTGTGATTCTAAATACATGTAATGTAAAATCGAATGCTTGTACTTTTTTATACTCATTTGCAGCCAGAGGTATGTAATTTTTTTTTTTAATGCAAATTCATTGTAAATTAGTTAAATTTTATGTATGTGTATTGTAATCGATTCGTTGTGTAATTCTAAATACATGTAATGTAAAATCAAATGCTTGTAATTTTTTTATACTCATTTGCAGCCAGAGGTATGTATTTTTTTTTTTTTTTACGCAAATTCATTGTAAATTAGTTAAATTTTATGTATGTGTATTGTAATCGATTCGTTGTGTAATTCTAAATACATGTAATGTAAAATTGAATGCTTGTAATGTATTTTTTTATTTACGCAAATTTGTTATTCAAGCACGTTTTGTTTTTAAAATTAAATTAAGTTTACGTTTTCTAATTTTTTAAATGTGCATTGTGTTGCAGATTAGAGCTTAACAATGGCATCAGGTTCGGCATCTGAATCACTAGCAGGGACCGTTCCTCCGAATGCCCGTTCCATAGCATGGAAGTATGTTGTACGTGGAACTTGTGCGGGCGAAATTTTTTGCACTTTCTGTAACAAGAAAATGAATGGAGGCATCAATCGTTTGAAATATCACCTTTCAACTATTCCTTGCCGAGATGTTACAGTTTGCCCCAACGTGTCGGAAGAGGCAACGCGAGAGATTAAAGCAGAGCTGGCAGAGTTAGAGGAGAAGAAACTAGAGAACGCAAGGCTGAAGGCAGCCATAGCACAAGCTATTAGACCTGGGGCTGCAATGGAAGAGAATTTAGACGATGATGCGGCAACAATTGTGGGCTCTACTCGTGGTCCACGCATACGAAGAGGAAGAGCCGGAAGAGGCACATCTTCATCGAGTTCGAGCAAAGGCATACCGAGTTTTTTTGTGGCAAGGAACACACTTGGAGCACAACCTTCATTGGAAGGTACACTGGAACAAAGATATGCACGAGGAAGTGGATAAAGCTTGTGCAAATTTTTGGTACTACAACAACCTGCCGTTCAATGTGGCAAAGAGCCCATACTGGGAGTACTTGGTGACAGCGTTGACAGTTGCAGGGAAAGGGTACAAGGCACCCTCTCCAAAAGATTTGAGTGGGAAATTACTTGAGGGTGCAATTGCAGATGCCACTACCATGCTAGAAGAGCACAAGAAACAATGGAAAAAATTCGGATGCACCATTCTTTCAGATGGGTGGACGGATGGAAGGAACCGCACCCTTGTTAATTTTTTAGCAGCTTCAAACGGTGAGATGGTGTTTTTAAAATCTATTGATGCCTCTAACATAATAAAAAATGCAGAAAATTTGAGTGTTATGTTAGAGACAGTTGTATTAGAGGTTGGTGTACAGAATGTTGTGCAAGTTGTCACAGACAATGCAGCAGCATATGTGGCGGCTGGGAGACTATTGCAGGAGAGACATCCATCACTCTTTTGGACTCCTTGTGCAGCTCATTGCATTGACCTTCTTTTGGAGGACATAGGCAAAATTGATTGGGTGAGGCCGGTTGTAGAAGATGCAAGATCTATAACGAAGTACATATACAATCACCCTTGGGTTCTGAGCTTGATGAGAGTACACACAAAGGGGAAAGAACTTGTTCGAGCCGGTGTCACAAGGTTTGCAACTAACTTCTTGATGTTGCAAAGTATTTCTAGTTTGTTGACACCTTTGAAACAAATGTTTGTGAGTCAAGCATGGCTAGACTCACAATATTCAAAGAAAGCTGACGGAGAGAGGGTTGCAAAGATAGTTTTTGATGATATCTTTGCAAAGAGAGCTATAGAGATCATCAAGGTAATTTCAAACTTCGATTTATATTTCATTCCTTTATTTTAATTTGTTAAATTATAAATATTAAATATATTGTTCTACTTTTCACTTTTTTATTTCATTTCTAATATGTATTGTAACTTGTAAGTTTGCAATCTTACATTTTAATTTGTGTAGGTGTCAGAGCCGTTGGTGAGAGTTTTGCGTTTGGTTGATGGGGAGCAAAACCCTATGGGGTTTGTATATGAGGCCATGGATAGAACCAAAGAGTCTATCCAAAACTATTACAGGGGGATATAGTCAGATATGGTCCCTTTTGGGAGATTATTGATCGGAGGTGGAACAATCAACTCCACCAACCTATTCATGCAGCGGGGTACTACCTCAACCCCAAGTATTTCTACTCTAACAACTTCACAGATGTGAACGGAGAGGTTATGGAGGGCCTTTCAACATGTATTGAGAGGATGATACCGGATGTTGAGACGAGGGACCTCGTCATTTTAGAGTTGCAGAGTTACAAACATGGTAGGGGAGACTCTTTTCTTCGGTGCTAGCTATTTGAGGGAGAACCACACAATCACCAAGTAATAAAAATTAGAATGTTTACCAAGTTACTTATTAGTTACATATTTGATTTTATTAATTAATTATAAATTTTTGATTATCTTGTTTGTAGGTTCTTGGTGGGAGGATTGGGAAGGGAATTACCCAAATCTTCAAAAGTTAGCCCTCAGAATTCTATGTCAACCTTGTAGCACTTCTGAATGTGAATGCAACTGGAGTTTGTTTGAGGTCATTCACACGAAGAAGCGCAACAAGTTGACTCAAAAAAGGCTCAACGACTTGGTTTTTGTGCAATACAATCTCCGGCTTCGCACAAAAAAAGTTGAGGCCACATCAGAGGATCTCATTGATTTGGATGAGATAGATCCATACAGTGAGTGGACTGGGCAAGAAGAGGAAAACCCTGCATTCACAACGGACGAGATTGCTTCTTTTGAGAGGGAGGCTATGGAGGGAGAAGCACTAGCAAGACTCCGAGGAGATATTGGACTGGATGACATCTTTGGAGGTGATCTCCAACATGCAGCAAAGGAGCCACCAGCACCACCATCTAGTTCTATGATCGAGCCAAATTCGCAGCCTTCTAGGAGGAGCGTGGAGACGCAACCGAGTGTGGGGACTAGTAGAGGCACTAGACCCTCTCCCCAATTTTTCTCTAGATTGGGGAAGAGGAAAATGTAATTTATTGTATATTGTAACTTGCATAGATATGAAATTTATGATGATATTTTTCAATGTCAATCATCATAAATTCATATTACTTATCAGCCGGTTGTTGTATTCGCATGATGATGCGATTTTGTATTGTATTTGTATTCAAATCTAATAGAAAACACTTCTCCAACATTTTATGGGCTCATTTGATACATTTTGTAGCTATGTGTTGCTTAAAATTTATGTTTTTTAAAGAAATTTGAGTATTTTTTAAGTTGCCAAGTATTCCCGAGTATTGACCGAATATTGGCGAGTTTTTGGCGAGTTTTTTTTTGGGGGTCTGGCGAGTTTTTGGTTTTGGCGAGTTTTCCTACTATGGTTCTAGGGCACATTGGTATCAAATTCTTGCACCATTGTGTTCTCCATATTTTTAGCAATTGGATCTTCTATTTGTACTTGAGTATGGGCTTGAAACACTTAGTTCCATCCATTTTTGCAATGGGTATTCATTGTTGTTAATTAATTCCAGCTAGTATTAAAATTACAAAAAGATATATTTTCCGGTGTTTTTCTCTTAATCATTTCCACCTTTGAAGAATAATATTTTAAAGGGCTTCTATATTATTTCCAACAAGTTAGTGGCTGATTTCTATCATAAAAAAATAGGTTTACAACCTGTTGCTAGGGTATTGAGAATTTAATTTCAATTTTGCTTCAGTTTACTATTTGGATTTGTGCAAGTTCCTTTGGTGTTCAAATTTAGCCCCGAGGACATTACATTTCATTTGCGAAGGGATCCTTCCCTCATTGTAAAGTTACATTGCCCTTTTGACTTCTAAGCATTCTTGAGTTTGCAGACCTCTGATTTTGATTTTGTATATGTGCAAGCACCTTAAATTTAATGTGAGACACTGTATACATTACAGCTCTTAATATACTTGAAATTGTAGCTCATATCTGCCCTTCTTTCCTATGTTAGTGGTTTCATACCTCGCTGTCATTAGTATGCTTTATGTGTGTAATGTTTGCAAGGCTTAGTCTCACTATGTCATCTATGCAAAGACTGAATAATTTGATGAAATTGCAGGGTTAATTGTGACTATTTATGTCATTTAGTCTCTGTGCTTTTGTAATGTCCCTTTCTAGGGCTGAAACTGAAAATAAGGGTTTAACACAAAACCCAAACTGAAAATATTCTGATTTTTATATCAGCCAACTGAAAAATAAAACACCAGTGAACAACAAACTGATTTTTAGAACAAGGAAAAAACAATAATTCATAAAAATATCACCATTCACATCATCCAAAGCATGTAGAGGCACTTTAGGATTATTTTAGAACAATTATTAACCAAGAAATCAGCCTCTAAACTCAGATGGAAATTAAGTAAACAACAACAGCGTATGCCCTTACAAAATGGTTGGAAATGTATGATTCCAACCCCAACAAATGAAATACACAATAGATTCCGGCTACCAAAAATATGAAGAATGCAATGATGGCTGAGTTGAGTGACGTCGTGCCCTAGAAACCACCAATCACTTCTCCAAGGTGGGTCGCTCCCCTAGGAGAGGGGCTGAATTTCACTTTAGGACCAAACCCTCGCTGAAAATATGCACTATCCACCTCTTTGAAGCACTTGGAACAATTAATTGAAGAGTTTTCGTTCTTCAATTGACAAGGGTTTCATCTTCCTTGTGAAGCCACACCAAAGGATTTTCGCCCCTTAGTGGAAGGAATTTGAGCAAACAACCCAAAACCAAGTAAAGTATAATTTTATGCCAAAAGATGATGCACAAATGAGTCCAAGTGACCCCCTTTAATACCCTTTTGGTGGCGCCAAAACCAAGGAGGGAGTTTCCCCATGACCGACCTCCATAATGATGTTGCTTTTATTTTTAACTTGGCTTTTCATCTCCTAGACCCAGCCGACCTGCCTCATAAGGGAAAACACAAAAGGAAAATGTAAATGCTCACAAAAAAGACTAAAAACTCAACAAATACTTCCCTTGTTCACCTTCTTCTCGCCCACGAGAAGTGGAATGGGCAAGAAGTCTTCAAAATGAACTAGTTTGAAAAAGGGGACATTACAATTTTCCTTTCATTCTTGTCTCAAGGGACAGGTGATCCCTATTTCCTCTGGTGTATCACCATTTCTTGTACATTTTAGTTCCTCTTTCCTCCCTTTATCTCGGCATTGTTCGAGTAGGAGTGGATTAGTGACAGCACTTGAGTTATTTAGGTAGGAGCCAGCCTCTCCCCAGAGGTTTGTCCCAAGGGTCAGCGTCTCAAGCTTTGGGGACAATCCCACCTTGTGGCTAGAGTGTCTCAATTTGTCCTAGACTAAGCTGATCTTGCATGGGTGTACACTCTAAGTGACAACATGTTGGAAAGAACAACATACATAATGATGACTTGATTAGTATAATTTAGTATGAAGACGGTTGTGGTCTAGCCAACATACCTCTCAGTTGACCCACCTATATGTAGGAAGATCTTGTTCGTGGAAGAGAGCTCTCACATTGTCATACTCTCTTTGTACCATAGTTGTTGATGTACACTTCATTATATCAATGAAGTTGTGAATATCTATCCATTTCTATGTTATGTGCAATATCTGGTGTGTTATTTTGTTTTAGTACTTTATGTTGTTCTTTATTGGTATAACACTCCAAACTACAAAAACTGTATGACCACCACCCTATGACACAAGTAAACACAAACACAAGACATTAGTATATAGTCTGACATGTGCATGTTCATGCATACATGCATACCTAAACACTACAGGCCAATGTTATTCCCTCCCAATGAAAGAATAATCCTTGATCTGACCATGCTTGCAATTGTATGTATAAATAACATGACCAGGTATCATTGCTATCTCTTTCAAGTGGAATACACATTTTTAAAAGATGTAATACCTTACTTATTTGATTTGTAAGCATCAAGGTGATCAAAAAAACCAAATTTATCCAGAAATAATTATGGAAAGTGGCTGACCTCCTTGGAGCTTGATAAATTTATCATATGTTGTGTACGCATGCTTCTCCACACATTCTGAAAAGTGATCTATTAAGAACATCACGAGAGTCAAAATTTAGCTATAAACAGCCAACAAAACTCTAAAAGATAAGCATAAGATTAAAAATTACATTGAAAATTACAGACAAACACTTGATGCAAAGAGAAAATATTGCTTGCCATATGCAAACACATTAAGAATAATAATTCTTTGCATCTAGAAACAATATCCATGCAAGCATAAGACTCCTGAGTTGTTAAACATCCAATAAGAAGAAATCTGAAATGGTGATAAAACCTGAAAGAGTCTAGATATCCATGCAAAATCCTATGATGCTAATAAAAATAGGCATTCGCAAGCCATGTTGTTTAAATCTTTGAATTTATACATATAATGATAATTCTACTTGTCCAACAGCCATGACTGGGAGGTAAGGGTTGAGCATTGCACAAGGAAAATCCAGGTTTAAATCACCATGGAAACCACTTGACACAAGCTCTCATGGACCATTATAATGGGGGTCTTAAAACATGTGGACATTGTTATAAAACCCAAACCAAGGAATAAGCCCCGTTTGTGTCCCAAGGCTTGTCAAATATGTAAACAACCCTCACTAATCAATAAAAATGAGAGATTTATCCGTATGATTTTGATGGCATCATTCCCCTAATGCATAGAAGGTTTTCAATCACTAAATAGAAAGTAGATTTTTCCTCATACCACTTGCATTCAAAACTTATTTTCAAGACACGAAAGGATAGCGAATTGCCATGAAGAAAACAATGCAAGCACAGATTTTGTCACCAAGGGAATTAATATAAATATCTTCTTAAATGCACAATATGGTTGCAAATGCTCTTCCAAGTTCTAACAATTGTTTGCTATGAAAACCACACTACCAAAACAATATCAATTGCCGAACATAAATGCATAGTACAGAAGAACATAGAGAAAAACAATAGTACAAATTGTTGGGTACGTGGAGGACTTGTCACACAACACCCTTACCCCAACATGCAAAACTCTATTCATATGACAAGACTCAATGGTTGTCGGTTAAAACACAACCACCAACAACCGCAGATAGCTAAAGATAATCTTTACAACATTAGTTAAAGTCAACAGTACAAAAATTAACAATAGAGATAAGTGAGCTACTGAACAATTATTTTAGTATGTGTTGATAAAAATAACATTACTAACATGGCGGAGTACATAATCTCCCCTTTCAAAAAAGTTGTAGTCACATCCAAGACAACCTAGATACAACATGATAAAAATGAGATTGAAGAAGGAAGACGGAAAACATTCCTAGAGAAATTGTTGCAGCTGCTGAAAGCTTGTAAATATGCAACCCTGCTGAAAAATTCATGCTAAAAATTAGATTTGGATAAACAATTTTTGTAATCTGATTGTGGCCACATAGACATCTGCTTGATGCCAGATTGCCCTCGAGAGCCTTTGTCAATGCATGAGATTCTTTGGTATAGTTCTCTACTTCTACAAATAAAAATGCAAAGGTTCCAACAAATTCTCCTTCGATTAGGAGTCCAACTGAAAATATTTAGCTGCAGCATACTACAGGGATGATGATGAATGTAGTATGTTCATACAAAAAAACACTAAAATTAGGGAAGGGGGAAGAAGCTTATAGTTATGTATAATATCCCCTTTTCTAGATTAAAATAATTACTAATATTATTTAAGTTGGGCTTGGTCATTTCTAATCTTTGGGCAACTTAATAATATTATTATTATTAAAATAAAATAAAAATTTTAAATACTTAAAATAAAATTAATGATTTAACTAAGTCGGCCAAATGTAACTTTATGTTATATTATAAGGCAACTTATGTTTATAAAAGTGACTTTTAAATAAAGTCGGCCACCAAAATTGAAAGAAAGAGGAAAGAGAAGTTATAAAAGGAGGATGAAGGGGTTCATTTGGGATCTATCATCTATCATCTTGATTTTATGAGTTGAGCACGTGTGCTTCTACTTCCAACCATTGAGGACAGAATCATGTAATGTCCCCTTCTCGATATTAATCCTATGAAGACCCTTAGCCCAATTCTCTTCCCGAGGGCTTAAAGGGAAATGCAAGGGAAGTAGTTTATCATTATATTTTTAAGTTGCTTTATTAAGCCTTGTAATATTTATAGATAAAGCAACTTTAAGTTATAACGATTATTTAGAAGGGGGCTTTTATTATCAAAGTGACTTTATGATAAAGTGTATTTATAAAGATAAAATAGAAATAAGCTAGATGTAATATCTCTTTTTAGGATATTATTTAAATTTGCAAAAATTAATTATCCGGGTCACCCTAGGAAGATTAGATCTTCTTAGTTTGACCTCAAATAACCAAATGTTGGCAATAATACAACCCAAAGTGGGGTTGGAGTATGCCAAGGTGGTGTGTTAGATAGGAAAACTAATTCGAATGCTAATATTACCCAGATCCGATTTTTAACAGCAGATAATTAATTTAAAATTCAAACCCCAACAACTGCAATCTTCCAAAATCATTTCCAACTTATCCAAGCAAAAATCTTCAAACTTTAGATTTTGGGCCACAACAATATGAAGAAAAATATCCCAAAATCAGTTTTGCACTACCAACATAAAACCCTAATTTTGCCCTAGAAATTAGGTCGCTCAACACATTTAGGGCGTTCGATTAGCTCCAAAGATTATAAAATCACTTTCTCCTTATTTCTCCTAATTTCTACAACCAAATCCAATATTAAATCGACCCCAAACTGCAGATCTAAAATTAATATTTAATTGTTAGGAACCAAATAGTGAAATGCAGAAATTGATAACTGAAATCTTCATTTTGCATGAAACAAGATCCAAAATAAACTAGAAATCTATGAATTTCCATTGCACTTTAGATCTAAATTTTCTGAACATTAAACCCCCTAAAACAAGCCCCAAAATCAGAAACCTAGTCACTAGGGTTAGAATAAATTGCATAAATAATTTCCAGCACTTAACAACCCTTCAATATACTCAAAATAGCTGCCCAAACTTAGCAAAAATAAACCAACACAGATCAAATTATAAATATAGCTGATTCACCCTTAAAACATGCCAAAAAAGACCCACATCAAGTCGCCATGGTTGGAATAAATGCAGCAATAACCAGCAGCTCAAAACACTATTAAACCCTTGCAATATCACTTAAAATGGAACCCCAACATGCAGATTTAACTCACAAATTAATGCATCAACATATGAGCCAAGTCGCCAATATTGGAATGGAAAAACAATACATAAACACATTCAACTCAAGAGAACACAATGGAGAGAACAATGAGTCTTCAATATTCTTCAATAATGGATCCAAATGAGAGAGAGCACAATGCAAGAACTAGGGCATACATCCCAATACTCCAAGCATGGAGTGAAATCAAATGATCAATCCAACATAAGTCTCACAATGATCCCAAACTCTCCTTTTATAAACAAGGAGGCACAAAATTCGAAATCCCTAGGAGAGGGAAATAAAAATACTTTATCCTCCCTAGGTGTGGCGTCCCCTTTCTAAGGGTGATTTTAATATTAAAAGCCACCCAAAAGTTATTTAATTAATTCCTTTTTTAATTTTGCATTGTGGGAATTAAATTAAATAAATTACATAATTAAATAATTATTGTTTTATAATGTCAAATGATAAAAATCACTCTCCAGGCAATAATATTTAATTATTTAATATAATTTTCCCCTTGCAACATCCCAAAGCCCACGGGAAAGATAGGCTAAGGGTCTTCAAAAATGGGGACATTACACTAGACTTCCCTGAAACGTCCCAAGCCCCCTACTAAGCCAAGCCATATGTACCAGTGCGCAGTACGGGTACAAATATGCTATCGGTAGGTTGTGGTACGTACCCACAAGCACATATGTGTACGTCCTAATATTTCCGTACTTGGGAAGTACCCGGGGCCTATGGGTACATACCTGTAGCATACCCACTTAAAAAACATGTTTTTAACATAAAAACGCAAAAAAATAAAAAAATAAAGTTCCTAACTTAAAACAAATATAAATTACTAATTTAACCCTAAAAGACACCCCCAAAGACTTATTTATACATCTAGCCCCTTTTCTTAATTCACACATTCATATTTTGGCAATTTGCTAATTCTAAGCTTGAAGGAGTGAAAGAGAGAGCGAGCTTGAAGGAGAGAGAAAGAAGGATCAACTACAAGCCAATAAACAAGGAGGATCAATTTTAGGGATTTTTCATGCATCCATTTTTTTAATCAATGTTTTTATTTAATAATCAAACTAGTATGTGATCAATGATCAATGATCATGAATGATGTGTTTCAAACACATCATTCATGATCATTGATCATGATCTATTTAATTTTTATTTATTTTACATTTTTTTAAATATTAATTATTTTTTTCATATTTAAGTTTTATTTTATTAAACATCTACCCGTTGTGTATGCTCTCACCTCACACCATTTATGGCAAACTTCGTGATCAGAATCAAAGATTGACATGTAAGGTTTAATTGCTTAATTTTTTTAATTCGGTGTGTTCATTTTTTTTTTAATTTTAAACTTTTGAATCGAATTCATTCAAACTTAAACATCTAGCCTCTGTGTATGCTCTCACCTTGCACCATTTCTGGCAAACTTGGTGATCAGAATCAGAGATTGACGTGTAGGCCCTAGGGTTTAATTGTTTTTTTTTTTAATTAGTAATGTGTTCATTTTTTTATTTTGAAGTTTTAAATTAAATTCATTAAAAACTTAAACATCTACCCTCTGTGTATGCTCTCACCTCGCACCATTTATGGCAAACTTGGGGATCAGAATCAAAGATTGACGTGTAGGCCCTAGGGTTTAATTGTTTTTTTAATTAGTAATGTGTTCGTTTTTTATTTTAAAGTTTTAAATTGAATTCATTAAAAACTTACACGTCTACCCTCTGTGTATACTCTCACCTCGCACCATTTATGGTGAGCTCAATCGAATCGAGATTGAATGTGTAGGCCCTAGGGTTTAACTATGTGGTTTTTTTAATTAGTAATGTGTTCGTTTTTTATTTTAAAGTTTTAAATTGAATTCATTAAAAACTTACACGTCTACTGTGTATACTCTCACCTCGCACCATTTATGGTGAGCTCAGTGATCAGAATCAGAGATTGACGTGTAGGCCCTAAGGTTTAACTGGTTTTTTTAATTAGTAATGTGTTCGTTTTCTTATTTTAAAGTTTTAAATTGAATTTGTTATAAACTTAAACGTCTACCCTCTGTGTATGCTCTCACCTCACACCATTTATGACAAACTTGGTGATCGAAATCGAGACTAACGTGTAGAGGTTAACAACTTGATTGTATAATTTGTATTTGTTGTTCATCAATTGTTTATTAAATTATTTAGCAATGTTTTAAAAATCTCTTATTGTAGGTTAAAACAAATTAAACAAATGTAGTCATGACATCGAGTTAAAATTTAGGGGGCATGGGGAAACAAGCTTCTTAGGGAGGAACACAAGGAAGTGTTCCGAGTGGCTTGATAGTGAAAATAGATCCTCATTCTCCTCTATGGAGGCATGTGGAAGTGCGAGCTCATCAAAGTGGTGGTGTCCGTGTTTGGACGTGCCCCATACTGTGACACCATACGTAAGTCCTCGTATACCCGTTTGAAAGCTCATTTAACTATGGTATCAGGTATCCGGGCATTAGAGCATGTAAGAAGGTGGAGAAGAATAAAATAGCTATGTACTTAAGAGAGCAAGAGGAGGCTAACTTTGAAATTGCAAGAGCTCACTCTAAAACCATTTCTTTGCAGTAGAGGGCTATGGGAAAACCACTAACACCACCGTTATTTCATCATTTCATTGATAGTCATATTGAAATTGTTCCAGTTGAAACTCCTTTGGATGAAGATACCACATCAAGAAAGAGAACAAAAGGGCCTTTAGAAAAAGCATTCAACATGGAGAAGAGAGAAATTGCAGATGAATTGGTGGCTCGGTGTGTTTATGCATGTGGGCTACCATTCAATGTGTTGAGGTCACCATATTGGCAATAGATGGTGAACAGACCATTAATGAGGCACCATAGGGGTATACAAGCCCCAACTATAATAAGGTTCGCACATCTCTTTTGGCAAAAGAAGTGCAACACATACAAACATCTTTACAGCTGATTAGAGATTCTGGAAGGATTCAAGAGTGTCTATTATATCAGATGGATGGAAAGACTCCCGAAACAAACCTCTTATCAACATTATTGCAATGATCCCTAAAGCGTGATGTTTTTGAAGGTTGTTGATTGTGAGGGGGAAATAAAAGATGCCCAATTCATTACAAACATTCTAATTGAGGCTATTGAGTCAGTGGGCCCTCAGAATGTTGTCCAAGTCATCACAAACAATGTTATTGAATTTCAATTTGTATTGTTATTGAATTCTTTTCATTATTTTTTAGTAGGTTGTTGAGACTAAGTTTTCCTCTCACACACTCGTCTTGAGATGACTTGTGAAGGTGAAACATGCTTTGAGTAGCATGGTGATTGAAAATATTTGGACCGTCTGGAGGAAAGAAAAAATAGAGAGAGCCCAAAAGACAAAGATATCGATCCTTCATTATTGGTGGGTAAAAGTTGAGTATTTCTTCAGTTTCACGAAGTTTGTTCTTAGTATGATTAGATTTGTAGACAACAGACTAACGATAGTGCTTACATTGGAGAAATTTATCATGGCATTGACTCCATGCTTGAGAAAATAACAGAAATCATACAAGCCAAATAGGACTCTAAGAAAAAGTTCTATAATGAAGTTAAAAGCGTGGTCATGAAAAGGTGGAACAAAATGACCACCCCATTACATCTCCTTGCTTATGCCTTAAATCTCAAATATTACAGCAATGAAATAGTTGGGTTACCAGTAAGAAGTTACCATATGATGACCAAGAGGTTGCAAATGGGACGAGGGCAGCATTCAGGAGGTTGTTTCCTGATCCACCTATATCTAGTGCAATTCTGCAATGAGATGGGGATGTTTGTATCTGGAGAAGGTAGCATGGGAGAGGTAGAGGCTCTTTGTGACAAGGCCACCTTGACTCCAATCAAGTGGTGGATTGTACATGGCCATGATGCCAAGTACCTACAACCTATCAATTAAATTTCTCTCACATGTATGAAGTTTGTAACTTGTTATTTGATATTCTAATTACCAATTAAGAATTAAAATTTAAGATGATAGCACTCCTTTTTGTATATTAATAATACTTTGTTTTTGTGACAGGTGGCTAGTAATTCTTCTACAAAGTGAAACTGGAGTACTTATGGCTTCATCCACTCAGCCAAACGCACCATGTTGGCATCCAAGAAGGTTGAGGATCTAGTATACGTACATTCCAACTTGTGCCTCTTAACGCATAAGACAAAAGAGTATACTAACAAGCTTTGGGACATTCAACCTGAAACCACAAACTTTGAAGCTTTTGCTGCTTGTTTGTCTAATGTTTCACTACTTGGCATTGATGACGAACTTCCAGGAGCCCTTCATAAGGGTTCGACAATGGAGCTAGTGGGAGTGGAGCTGCAAGTGCCATCCATGAAGATGATTTTGAGGATCATCTAGATGATATGATCTAGGCTTTTAGCCCTAGGAAACTAAAAGTGAAGCAAGTTGAGAACTTGAATGTATTAAGTTATTAACTATTATGTTTTCAACATTATGAAACAATACAAACTCAAGTCTCGATTCTCTAAGTATTTGAAATTTGTTTTCATGTTCCATGAATGATTGTATGAGTATTAAATTTCAATAAGTACGCAAATGCTTCTTTAAATTTATAATTTTATATACATATATATATCAACAAAACTTGCCCAACAACGTACTGTACCCAAAGTTTTTAAAAAGTTTAATCTTTCAACATACCATACCCATACCTACATCAAACAATCTAGGAAATAAGGAAGTTACTTTTAGTCCCACATGGAGCACCCAACTTGGAAAAAGGCAAGGAAAGGTTATAAAAGGAGGTTTGGGTATTCATTTGAGAGCATCTTTTGCCAATCTATTTTCTATCATTGCATGTTAAGTTATTTTCTTGCATCAAATCTTCTAAGGACGAAAACCCTTAAGGAGAAGGAGCTTTGGGGATGAAAACCTCCAAGGTTTGAAGGTTAGGGAATGAAAACTCCTCAACTTTGTGAGGTGAATCCACCCAGGATTCACTATTGTGCTACAGTTCAGACTTTCCAGTTATTGGAAGGTTGTTTTTAAGATCTAACGTTTTGGGGTTGTTTTCACTTCATATCAGTTGGGCTTCATTTCAAATCTGATTTTTGTGAATTTTGTGGAGTTTGAACTAGCCAAACCATAGTAGACTCCAAGGAATTTGCAGTTGGGAATTTTTGGCTACTTCTAGGCCAAAAGCGATCCATTGGGAGACCAAAAGTGCGACCCCTTTGGAAAGATTTTTTTAGTTGTTCCGTCTGTGGATGGTTGGGGAATCTTTGGTATCAACATAGACAATTTTAACATCATTTTCCAGCCCTCTATTGGTACAATTCAAGTAATAATCACTGTTGTTACTTTCTACATTGTTTCAGCCCTTGTTTTATTTTTATAAATTTATATAAGTGTAGAAAAATTCAAATTTCTCTTGTGAGTTGTTCTCAAGCCCCGGCCTTGTGGGTATCTTAGCAAATGATTATTTGAATACATAAAATCTATTTTCAGTTTGTTGTCCATTATTGTTTATACTAGCATTTTGACATCATCTTGGAATTTAGTTTTTGTGAAATTTTTAGTTTAAATAATTCAAATTTAGTAAGAGGGATATTACAGTGGTATCAGAGTTATGATTCTCCCAGCTTGTAAAGAAGAAAATCAATTTTGCAAAAACGCAATTGAAAAGGGTTTTAGATATCACTACTCAAGTAAAACTCTAGGAAAGGAAGGTATGGGTGATGGAGAAAGACCTCCACCAACAAATGTGATAAAATATTCACTAGAGGTAACAGGGAATTGCAAAACCGTTTGTTGGAAGCTCAAAGGGATCTAAGAGACTCCTTTATAGGAGCTATTGCTGATTTAAGTCGATATATACATGCATTAGGCACTACCCGACCAAACACCCAAGGTAATCATGGTGAAGGAAGCTCTTCTACCAATCATGGAGAAAGGGTCTCAAGCAAGACCCCCTCTAATTCTTCCGTGCCAATTTCCTACAAAGAGAAGAGCCACAAGTGGAGTTAGAACAACCACAAGCACTTGGAGTTGCTGAAGAATGGGATCTATATGGGGAAGAATATGCATCTTTGAGCAACAACACAAGAGACTTGCTTTCTTTCAGAGATTTTTGTCAACTAAGGAGAAGTGAAGGACCAAAGAAAAATAAGGTGAGTCATCAAGGTCATCAAGAGCCAAGGAGAGATATCCAACATAGATTGGGTAAGATTACTCTTCCTACATATGATGGTATTGATAAATGTTCAGCTAGGTCTTGGTTGCAAAAATTGGATACTTATTTATCACTAAACCCCATGTATGAAGAAGAGGCCCTCAAATTTGTTACTTTGCATTTAGAGGGTGTGGCTCACGAATGGTGGTATCATGGCATAATTACACAAGGACATGGTTGTATTACCACTCTTGACGAGTTTAGTCAAAGGTTAATAGAAAGGTTTGATAGAAAGGATCCAAAAGTGCATTTTAGAGAGTTGGCACAACTCAAACAAGACTCTTCAAGACACAAGTATGTTGCTGAAATTCATAAATGTGTAGTCATGGTTACATATGTTAGTGAAAGAAGGTTGGTCATTTTGTTCATAGAAGGCTTGAAAGAACCTCTTAAGGGCTTGGTGATGGATTTTGAGCCTCCTCTTCGAGATGCCATCAAGAGATCACTGATTTTGAAATCTACAGTTGTTAAGAGTAGAAATCTGCCTTTTGGACAAC
Organism: Taxus wallichiana var. yunnanensis; assembly: GCA_018340775.1. NCBI lineage: Eukaryota > Viridiplantae > Streptophyta > Pinopsida > Cupressales > Taxaceae > Taxus > Taxus wallichiana. The sequence continues at coordinate 185,925,680 of CM031243.1, read as the reverse complement.
CAAGAGGGACTTGTGTTGGAAATATTGTCATTGATGTCAAAGGGGTTGTTGATGTCACAAGAGAATGCACGGAATAAGAGTCATTGATGTCAAAAGAGAATGCACAGTGATCAGATTTAATACAATAATAGTGAATGTAAAAGGAGAATGTACAGCAATTACAGTGATCAGATTTAATATAACTTTGAATATAATGTACAACAATCACATTGTAGAGCAGCGATTCATCTATTAAAGGGAAGCTATTTATTTAAGGGACAGCATTTAATTAGAAGGCCCAAGAGAAATATTTTTTAGGCCCCCATTTTGGCGCTCATGTTTGGGACAAGTCGTCCAAGTTAAAAAGAATTCATTTTGGCACCCAATGATTTTTAAAATGAAGGGTCACCTCTTTTTAAAAAGATGTGTCCATTATCAAGGGATATAAAAGGTAGATGAAAGGATGAAGAAAGGCAAGCAAGAGAAATGAATTTGATACATCACTAAAAATAAGAAGTGTGAGTGAAGAGCAGATTTTTACAAAGGACAGATTTTTATGGATGGATATCATTGAGAGAAGAAGAAGAGAAGCACAAGTTTATATTGTTGAGGTCAATGCCTCACAATTTGGGGATTGGTGTCTCTAGTGGGTTGGTGCTCACGAATTAGTTGAGTTAGTACTTGGCTTGAGGGATTGGCGTCTCCAGTAGGTTGGTGCGTACGAGCATTTGTAAAACATTGAATGTTGGGTTGGATTTGGATGGTAGATCCAAGCAGTCTTATTTTGTGGTTTTTCCCAGAGAGGGTTTTCCACGTAAATCTGGTGTTGCATTGTGTTATGTTATTTGAATGCCTTTGAATGCTTTATTTGTGGATATAAGTTTTAATAAGTAAAAGTTTATCTTATACTTGATTCACCCCCTCTCAGTATAAGTGTGTGCTTAACAATTGGTATCAGAGTCGGTTCCTTCGGATATAGTCTAACCGCTAGAAGGTAGATCTTGGAAGCACACATGGCTAGTCATCAAGTTCAAGAAGGTTTCTCCACAAACAAGGATCCATTATTCAACGAAACAAATTATGCATTTTGGAGCATAAGGATGCAAACATATCTAATGGCCTTGGGTTTTGATATCTGGCAACAAGTAGTAACTAGATATATAACACCACAAACTCCTCCAACGGATACAGCCGAAAAGAAGGCTAGTGAAAATAATGTAAAAGCCATGAACACAATTTTGTGTGGCTTATCAAAATCAAAATTTGTCAAAGTAATGCATTGCAATTCGGAAAAGGACATCTGGGATAAACTTCAGACCATCTATGAGGGTGACAACAAAGTAAGAAAGGCAAAGCTCCAAACTCATAGGAGACAGTTCGAGAGCTTGAAAATGAAAGATGAAGAAAATGTTGCGGCATATCTTCTTTGTGTGGATGAGATTGTTAACACCATCAGAGGGCTTGGTGAAAAAGTTGAAGAATCTATAATAATTCAAAAGGTACTAAGGTCTTTACCATTAAGATTTGATGCAAAAGTTTCTGCTATTGAAGAGATGAAAGACCTAGACCAATTGAAAATGGATGAGTTACATGGAATTCTCATAGCCTATGAGATGAGGACAGAATCAGAGAAGTCATCAAAAAGGGAAGCAGCCTTCAAAGCTTCAAAGCATCAAGCAATGAAGAAGATGAGGAGGCCTTGTTCATCAAAAAGCTTAAAAGGGTATCCAAAAATACAAAGGTAAGCTACCTTTCAAGTGTTTCAATTGTGGTAAAATAGGACATTTTGTTGCTAAATGTCCACATAAGGATGATAGCGATGATGAGGAAAATCATAATGAGGAAAGGAATAAAAGGAAAGCAAACCTCAAAACAAGAAAATCTTCAAACAAAACAAATATAAGAAAAAGTTTGGTAAGCACAAGAAAAGCTTCTATTCCAAAAAGGATAGTAGCTCAACTAAGGAAAGCGATGAGAGCATATCAAACAATGACAGAGAAGAAACTTTGTTCATGACTATAGAAATAAAAAATGATGCCTCTACAAGTAAAGACACCTTGGAAGAGGAAGGAGAGGTAGATCTTGAAAAACTCATTTGTGATTTAGGTGAGATAAAAGTTCTTAAGAAAAGGAATTTGAAACAAAGATTACAAATTCAAAAATATGTAGAAGAGAATTGTGCTTTGGAAACAAAAATGTCACAAAGTCTAGAGGAATCGGAAAAATGATCATTAACCTAAAGATACAACTTGAAGAGGCAAAGAGAACAAAGGAAGATGAGGATTCAATTGAAGACAAAGGAAGAAGATTGTAAGAAGCTAGAATATGAAATTGTTACCTTGAGGAAGGAATTGAAGAAAAATACTCAATTGAAAAGCAATTTAAAATTTGAAAAGAGCACTGAAGTTCTGGATGATATAATCAACCACCAGAGGTCACCATTCAAAGAAGACTGATTTTGGCAATGAGGAAAAATAAGAGGTTAGTATGAAGAATCTGGATTCAGAAGCTAACGACCTACCAAAGAAAGAAGATAAGTTTTCTCAAAAGATTGATCCTCCTAAAAAAGAAAACAAAGGTGAGAATTCGTGGCATGATGTTCTCATAAGAAATCATAGAAGATCATTCTTTCCAAAACAATCTCATATGATCAGGAACCAAAGTTCATTTTATGGTTATTTCTTTGCTTGCAATGATTTTGGTCATAGAGCAATGGAGTGTAGGACACATGCAAGAAATAGGTATGCATGGGACAATGGCAAAAGCACTTATGAAGTTTTAAGTAGAAACTATAACTCATTTGCCCCGTTATCAAAATACAAAGAGAATAACATTGTATGTTATAATTGCAATAACTATGGACATATAACATGGTTTTGTAGAAGTGTTGTTGTAGAACCCCTAGACAAAACAAGAAATTGAATACTCATGTGGTAAAGAAAAGAGAACTTACAAAAATTTGGAAACGAAGCAAGAGGAAGTTAATCAGGACAAGGAGAAATCTATGATTGTGCAAACAACATTTCATGCACAAGACGAAGGGCGGCAATGGTATATTGACAATGGATGCTCAAGGCGCACAACTAGGGACAAGAAAATTTCTCACCTTGAAGAAAATAAGTGAAGGCACAGTAAAATTTTTAGCTGGAAAAGGTACCCTTAGCCTTGATAATGGAAAAACAAAAACAAAAAATGTATTGTATGTTGAAGGCTTGAAGCATAACCTTCTAAGTGTCAGTCAAATGTGTGATCAAGGACACACTCTCACATTTTATGCTCAAGGTTGTGAAATCAAGAAAATAGACACAAGAAAATTAGTTGCAAATGCAAACAAAACATCAAACAACTTGTACATACTCAGTGAAGTTAAGGGAGAGAAATGTTACATGAGTCAAATTGATGAAAGTTGGCTATGGCATAGAAGGATGGGCCATATGAATTTTGATAATCTAGTGAAAATCAGCACTAGACAAGCCGTAAGAGATATGCTGAAGATTACAAAACCATCAAACATTATTTGCAAGCAGTGTTAGCCTGTGAAACAAATGAGCAAGTTTCAAATCAAAGGAGTACTCAACAACTAAGCCATTGGAACTAATCCATACAAACCTTTGTGGGCCTACAAGAACGCAAAGCATACAAGGTGAAAGTTATTTCATGTTGCTAATTAATGATTATTCTAAAATGACATGGGTCACTTTTTTAAAAGAAAAATCTAAGGCGTTCGAGAAGTTTAAAGCTTTTAAAGCCTTGGTGGAAAATGAAACAAATTTAAAGATCAAGTGTCTGAGATCATATCAAGGAGGTGAGTTCCTCTCAAATGAATTTAATGACTTTTGTGAGCAGCATGGAATAAAAAGGCATTTCTCAGTTACAAGGACTCCACAACAAAATGGAGTTGTAGAAAGAAAGAATCGAACTATTCAAGAAATGGCTAGAACAATGTTAAATGAATCTAAGCTATCAGACAGGTTTTGGAGAGAAGCAGTTAACACCACAGTCTACATTTTGAACAGAGGACAAATCAAAGTAAACAATAGCAAAACCCCTTATGAGTTATGGAAGGGTAGACCAACATCAGTCAAATATTTCAAAGTGTTCGGTGCAAATGCTTCATTAAGAGAGATGAAGAAGACTTGGGAAAGTTCAACTCAAGAGTTGATGAAGGTATTTTTCTTGGATATTCCTCAAAAAGTAAAGCTTATAGATGTTATAATAAAAGACTGCAAACAATTGTAGAAAGTGCCAGTGTAAAGATGGATGAAACAAGGCCTCAAAAAGTAAGTGCACAAACAAATGATCATTCAGAGGGACCAGACTTCAAAGAAGAAGTAGTAGTAGAAAAACAAGAAGTGGAATGGAAAGATACTAAGACACCATCAAGATTTGTCTAGAAAAATCATGCAGAAAGTCTAATTCTTGGTGATAAGGATGTTGGAGTACAAACTAGAAGAAGAATAGTAAGTACATCTGAACAAGTAAACTTCTCTTTGTTATCCAAAATAGAGCCCAATTTTTTTGCAGAAGCTAGCAATGACAAGCATTGGATTGATGCTATGGAAGAAGAATTGAATCAAATTGAAAAGAATGAGACATGGGAACTCGTTCCTAAACCAAAAGACAAGAATGTAATTGGTACCAAGTGGGTGTTCAAGAATAAGATGAATGAAGATGGCCAAGTAACAAGAAATAAAGAAAGATTGGTTTGCAAGGGGTATGCTCAAGTGGAAGGTATTGATTTTGAAGAAACCTTTGCCCTTATTACAAGATTAGAAGCCATTAGAATGTTTCTAGCATATGTTGTTTTTAAGAACTTCAAAGTTTATCAAATGGATGTAAAATCTACCTTTCTAAATGGAGAGTTAGAGGAAGAAGTATATATTGAACAACCAGAAGGTTTTCTTCTATCAAAAACAAGGATTGTGTGTGCAAATTGAAGAAGGCACTATATGGGCTAAAGCAAGCCCCACAGAGCCTGGTATTCAAGGCTTGATAAATATCTACAAGAACAAGGTTTCAAAAGGGGAGTTGTTGATAGTAATCTCTATATCAAGACTGAAGGTGAAAATCAGTTGATTGTTGTGGTATATGTGGATGATATCATTTTTGGAGGAGATAGTAAACGAATGTCCCAAGAGTTTGCAAAAGATATGCAAAAGGAGTTTGAAATGTCCATGTTGGGTGAGTTGTCATTTTTCCTTGGTTTGCAAATTTCTCAATCTAACAAAGGAATATTTATCTCCCAAACCAAGTATATAAAGGAGATGTTGAAGAAGTTCAGAATGGAAGACTGCACACCTGTTAGCACACCCATGGTTACAAGATGCTTCAAAATACGTTCGAACCGGATTTCATACAAATCCGGCCGAACACGTAACTATGATAAATATTCATATTTCTCTTTGTTGCTAATGTCATTTTCAGTTTTTTCCTCCGAGGTTAAAATGATTGACCGGTGGCTGTAATAAAAATCAGAAATTATCATTTGGGTTTGAGCCAAAACCCTTATTTTTAGTTTCAGCCCTAGAAAGGGACATTATAGTGGTATCAAAGCATCGATCTTCCCAGCCTGAGGGTATTCGTGCAAGGCGGTGACAAAGAATACAGACATGGATTGGCGACCTAGGTTCTTACCAAAGAAAGAAGTCATTCCGGAGGCAAAAACACAACATCCAGTGGGTCACAACATTGTGGCTATCTATGAAGAATATAGGGCTCTTCCAAATGAGATCTGTGATGTTATTTCGCTTGCCGAATTTATAAGGATAAGTAAGGGTAGGTCAAGGCCCAAGCCTAGATCTCAAGCACCACAAGAGGATCTTCAACATGCCTTGGGAAGGTGACGCTCTCCACATTTGATGGTTCCAACAAGGGGACAACAGAGCATGGATGAAGATGTTAGGGTTAAACCCTAGACCTCAAGAATGCGCCAAAGAGCCAAACCCAAAGGGGTTTCTCTTGAAAGAAGAAAACGAAAAATCAGATCTGCAACAAGGTTTTGAGGAGTCCCACAAAGACCATATGAGAGGTGTGTTCTTGGATGAAGAACCAAAAAGGGTTTTTGATGCAACTGAATCTCCAAAGAAAGAGGTAGAAGTACCTATCATTTTCCCTAAGGATGAGCCCTTGACTGATTTTTCAAAACAACAGTATGAAGGGCCAAGGGTTTGATGAAATCTTGAAGCACGAGCCTAGGGAAGAGAAGGAAATCATGAAGCACGAGTTGGAAGGTAAAAATCCTTTGATATTTAATGATGATTCATTGATTTCTAATGATGGCATGTTACAGAAAAATGGAGAAGAAAAATCATATTTGCATGAAGTATATAAGAATGACATTATGGAAGGGTATGTCCATGAAGGAAGGACACTTCCGGTTCTTCATGATTACTTTCAATTCGCTGGAATTTCCCAAACAACAGTCAATGATGGGCAGATTGAGGGAGTTTATAACCTTGAAGAGAGTTCCAAAGATGTTCCAAACAAGTACCAACAAAATAAGGGTGAGCTTTTTGTTGGCAGCCCAAGGTATGATAGAAATGATCACATTTTGTCTCCTCATATGTCCTTGCCATACTTGTGTCATCATGGATAGTTTGTTCAAAAGAATGATCGTGTGCCATATTTGATGCTTGATAATACAATTGGTGATAATGTGAAAAACTTGTTTGCGTCACACAAGGCACAAAGATCTTTCTGTGCAAGTTCAAGATTATGTGAACATTAAGGTTTGGGTTCCGGTTGATCCTTTGAGTTATAAGAAAGAGGATGTCTTTGGTGAATTCACTGTTGCTACTCCTTGCATATGGTTAAAAAGAAATTTTATGAAGGATCGTTTTGAACTTGTTATGTATCCTAACAAAGTTGTGAAGGATTTACTCTTGGAGTGTTCTTTGAAGCCAAGTTCTACACTCCAAGGCAAGGTTATCAAGATAATCAGAGTTGCCGCAGCAAGAAGCTTGGTGTGGGAAAATGGTAAGATGTTCCTTTTGGATGGATAGTACTCTCCTTGGACAGTTGTAGATTGTCATTTATGATGAAGCTCTTTGGGTTTGTGTGAAAGGGATTTCAAGTATTACAGTTGTTGCATCTTTCCTATGTTACTAATATCCAATATTTTTTAGTTGGAAATGCTATGCTACAGCCATGATGGTATTTTCTTCGCAAGTTTAGGTATGGGGCAGTGCATATCTTCCATGGGAGAAAAAGATGGGCATGTTTTGGGAATTTCTTAGAAAGAAATTTAGAGCTGCACATGGCTATTACAGCCCCTCATCCGCACCCCTATGGTCTGATCCAAACCAATTTGTGAAGAAATTTCAGTGGGGCAGCTTGGAGGCAACAATTGGAATTCCAAATCAGCAAGGTAACAACCATCCAAAGGAGGTGAGCATAAGTATTGGTATATATTGTTTACATCTTATGTTGGAACTCAAGGATAAAAGGAAGAATGCTACCATGAAGAAGGAAGAGGCATATGTTCAAAGCACTCAAGGCATAAAGACAAGCAAGGGTCTACTCTTAGGTAAGGTACTTCATGGTGATAATTTTTGGTTAGTTCCTGGACATGCACGGTATTACTTCCTTGTGGGGGACACTTGAAGAATTATGTGCAAATTGGAGCTTTCTTGTTGAAAGCCATCTTCTACATCAAGTTGGGGTAAGTGTGGGCTGTAAGAATCTTGAACTAAGGACCAATATATCTGTTGTTTTCCATTATAGATTTGTTCTCAAAATTTCAGTTCTTATAAGACAATTTTCAGTTTCTACACTACTCATAAAATTGTCCCTTCCAATAAGATTTCAGTTTGATAGTTATACCATTGTCATATGGCTGAGCATGCAAAATTTAGAGTTGGGACTGCCATTAGCAGTCATGAGCAGCAGCAAGCATGTACATTTAGAAAGGATTTCATCATTGGATGATGTGGAAAGAAGGTTAGAGATAGAAGAAACAAATAAATTAGACCCGATAGCCTTGATTTGGATGAGGTCCCAATTATTTTATGGCTGTTATAACTTGTTTCCAGCCCATCCGCAATCTGATTTGCATCTTGTAATGAAAAGGATAGCTTGTAAAGAAACCTTTATTAGGGTCCCCAGCCTAAAAAACTTTATCCAAGATAAAAACAAAGGAGGTTAGCTTGTCAAGAATGATTATTCAGCCATTTATTTCTCTATGATGGAAACTACAGCAGTTTAGAAGGATTTAAGTATGTGGCTGAGTATGCAAAAGAGGGAGTTGTCACTGTTGTTTTCGAGTGGAAGATGAAGAGGACTTCAATGAAGAGAGGGGCAGTAGAGGTATGAGTTTGTTTGGGTTGAAGCTCCTTCATTTGACAGCACGGGATCTAGATTATGGGAGCACTACACCGTGTTCCTCCACCTTGATATGATGATACTTGGACATATAAGTTTACATTTACTTGAGGGCAAGCAAATTTGGGAAGGGGGACTATAATGTACCCTTTTCCAAGCCGTGACACTATGAAGGCCTTGGGCCCATTCCACCTTCCATGGGCTCTCGGAAGGAAAGAAAGAAAGCTGAATATTGTCATAATTGTAAATGATTGTATTTTCCTTATTTATTTGATTACTAATTATGGCTTGGAGTGATTCTATTAGGTGATAGGCGAATGACAAAGAAAAAGAAAATTATATCTTCTCCTTCATTAAAGTCGGTCATTTATCGACAAAATTTGACGTACCCTCCTTTTTTGAAAATTATTTTAATACTTCTCTATCTCATTTCATAACATTTTGTCTCGCATGCATTCATGATAAGGTGGGGGCACTTGACATTTTAATGCATTATTTAATTTATATAACATTTAAGTGGTTTCATGGCATTCTTATGCTCTGTCGGAAAATTTTGATTTTATGAAGGATATATATGTTATCTTGTTTGTTGGTTACATTCTTTTCAAAATGGAGATCAAGCTTCGTCTTGCTATATCGATCTTTGGTTTTCAGGCCCAAATAATGATATATCTTTTCTTTCCATTTTGGACATAAGTTTGCTCAAGTGACGTGTTGAAGATGTTGGTGAGTTTTGAAATGATCATTGCCTTGTCTAACTTCATCTTTGAACTGCCACTTAGCATAATCCAATGATCTTACGATTGGTTTCGATCGTTTTAAGTGATTTTTGTTGATCCTTTATGTTGATTGTTCATCCCCTGACATTACACTTATAGCTTGAATGTTGATTATACATGAAGTGGGTAATTAGTTAGATGGTGGTAATTTGTTTGGCAACCATGATTGCATGAATCCACTACCTTAGTTTCGGGGCATATTACGTGGTTGATTTAATGATCATGGGTAATGTTATTGATAGTATAGGTGGCCGTTATATTTTGGTTGATAACTACCTCTCGTAGTTAATGTAATAAATGTATGCATGCATAAATTAACTCGTAGCATCTATGGTTTCAAGCTGGGCTAGATACTCAATTTGAGGTTTTGGTGGTATTCATTGTTTATCGTATGGTTTTGAGAGTTCTTTTTTTTTTTGCTGCTAGGTCATGTCACCGTGGTGTGGAAGTTCGCCGAGCCGCTTGGATCGTGGCTTTACGTTTTGGGCTCCCTTTTCGAGCAAGTACATGGCAGGTTCCTCTAGGTATGTGGATTTTGGGATATAAAAGGAGAAGGCAACTGAATTTGATAGCCTTTCGATGCGTGCATGCTATGTTTTACTTGGAAATTCATGGGTTTTGATAAAAAATGTATATTTTAATCGGATATAAAAGTATTGAGCTCACATTGTGTGGACCCATATTTGAAATCTTTCAAACTCTGCAAACGCTTAAATGGGCGGAAAAGTATTTGGTGAGTGCTTTTCTTTCTGGATTGTGTGTTCAAGTTAGTTTAAATACAAGTTAAAAAAAAAAAAAAAACAATTTGAACCAATCTGTATGAAAGCTTATAAGCATGTATCGAGCCAAGTTGTTTACGGAAAATTCGAACAGGAGTTTGTTCATTTAGTTTTGTATGATTCAATATGGGTTTTTAATGAGTTGGGTGGAAATTTTTGTGGGCCGGCCTAAGTTGTTTTGACAACAGTCGGCCTGAAATATCCCTTTTAGGAACAAAACTGAAAATTAAGGAAATTAGCTCAAACCTCCAAAATAAGGACCAATTAATAAAGGACCAGAAAATACTCTCAAACCCTAACGACTAGGAGAGAGAGAAATCCACCGTAGAAACACTCAAAAATTATGGGAAGTGATTCCTTAGATTGCCCTTGATTTTAGAAGCCAAAAAATGTGATCAAATCATCAAACTCAGAATTATGGAATTTATTATGGCACAAAAACAATTGAAACTTGTAAATTCAATAACTCTTAGAATACAAGGAATCTCCACACAAATGAATACTCAAAATGATCATAAAAATACCAACAATCAAATGAGACCAATATCATAATTTTCCAACCATGGAAACCCTCTCAAAATTGATCCCGAAATCTGTGAATGAGTAGATGAAGCTGAAAACTATTCCAAAAATCACCAAAACGGAGATTCCGGCTTTATAAATTATGCCAAATCAGAATATAAAATCAGATTTGTAATTTGTGCCCTAGAAGGCACTCAAACACCATCAAACCCTAGTCGCTCCAACTAGGAATGGCTCTAAAATGCATGCAAATATTTGTAGATGATGCCTTTGATCCTCCAACACTCAAATCTGCATAAAGGTCTTCAATAAGTCTTCACGCCAACCAAGGAAAGAGGGTTTTCGTCCTCTAACCAGCCACTAGAAGGGTTTTCGTCCTTCTAGGAAGAAGCCACACACTTGGGTTTTTGTCCAAGAGTGGAAGAACAAGGAGCAACAAGCCCACAATGTCCAAATAGAAAATGTGCCAATATAGAAGATCCCCAAATGAGCTCCTCTAATCCTCTTTTATACCTTTCTTTTGGCGCCAAAGCCCATAAAGGTAAGGCCGACCCCTAATAAGTCATTATAATCTTTTATTAAGCCTCATTAAAAGCACTAAACCCAACCTCATTAAGAAGGGAAATACAAAAATAAAACATGAATATGAATGATGAAAACTGAAATATAATCCATGATCTTCCCTTGTTCAACCATTGCTTGCCAAGGAATCCTTTATTTTAGATTAATTCAAAAAGGGGACATTACACTGAATTCGTATCTTTCATAACTTTCGTGGGTTGATTAAGTTCGCAAGATGCAATTGAATATTTTGTTTCAGATTTGTTGAGGCGCCCATGTTAAAAACAAAAATCATAATGTGTTTTAAGATGTTTTCTAATCTTGGATGATTTATGTGTTGATTTTCTAAAGGAGAAGTGTAGGAAAGATTTGTTTTTGGTCGTGAACAAAATAAGCATAAAATATGGCAATTTTACCAGTCTTCTATGAAGCTTTTGGTCTTATGCATGGAGTTTGTTTTGATTCAATAGCCCACACTGTTTGGTTTTATGGTAATATAAATTGTTTCTTGGATATGGCGGTTTAATTTATTTTACATGGAGATCCTATGATATTCAAGGCAATCATTCTATTTTTTGAGCTCAAACTGGTTGTTTGAATTTTGTAAAATGTTGGTTGTCGAGGAAACAGGGTTTTAAAATGGTATTGTACAGAAAACTATGAGATAGTTATCAATTTTATGATGAAATTCTTGGTGAAGGTTTGCATACAATTGGAATGATTGAGTTGATTGTTGAAATAATGGTTAAATTGCTTTACCAAATGGGTCAGTTGTTGTTAATGATGAATATCCTTGGTCAAATGGTTATCATATGTCACCGCATTCTCTGCCATTTTGATATGAATCGGATCATTTTTGTTCACTTTGATTTGATGGATTACGTGAACTTGGAGAGTTGCCTTCATTTGAGTCTACTTAGTAATTTTATCATTTCTTCTCGCCATTGGGGTAATTCAAGAGGATCAAGTTCACATCACTCATGGGGGCACAATAATTTTTGAGGACGTTCCCAATGGCAAAGAGGTTCACCTAAGGGTGGCCGAAGGGGAACTAGTACACTTCGGGGTAGGAGGCCTTTCATTAGAGGTGGCCTTTCATTAGAGGTGGTCCTACTCAGTTTCACTCCACTTTGATGCTAATGAGCCTTGTCTTCATGAAGTGTTGCAAGTTATTGAATCATATCCTTGTACTCAACCTTCCCACAGCATTCATAATACCCATGTCCATGATAACATTGATCGAACACGTGCTGAAAATAATCCCTCCTCTTCCAATCGTTCAGTATGTTTTGCCTTGTTATTTTCCTTCACGCAATGTTCAACCACCTGCTAACCCACCTTTATTGCTTGGACAAAACCAACTATCCCGCTCACATGACTCCCATCCTTTCCCTAAGCGTGTTAGGTCCTCTTCCATTGTTCCTTGGGTGACTAGAAATCAAGAAAAAAAAAAACCGGAGGCAGAGGAGGAATCGGGAGCTATTACTCACACTACTCTTCTTGTTGGTCCATATGAGTATGTGGAATTGATGACTAAGACTGGGACACCATTATTAGACCTTACTGGGGATGATTAGTACTTCCATCATGATATGATATTCTGATTTCTGATTTGGACATGGATTTGAGCATATACTTTTCAGTGATTGGCGTTTTCATGGATTCTGATTTTATACTTGATGATATTTGACAACTTGGCTTTTATGAACTTAATTATATACTTGGGTTTTGGTTGATTGCAGCAGTTTGGTTATATGATGGATTATATTTTTGATGATCATTTGGATATGGAGTATTTATGGTTTAAATGAATTGAATGTTAAATGGTTATGTTTTATATTTTATTTGGTGTATTTAATGTTAGGTGGTCCCCTCCCCTTTCTTGTCTCATTCCTCGTGTTTTAAAGTCATCTTTTATTTTAAAAAGATAGTTACCCGAGTCCTCCTCAATTGATATTTAAAATAAAACATAATAAAGTTTCACTTTGATATGAAGTGTAATATTTATTATAAATTTAATTAAAATTTGAAGACAAATCAATTGTAACTAATTTTTCAAAAAGGAAGAGTTATATAAGGACTTGGAGGACACATTTTTGATGATGAGAAATCAGATTGTAAGCATTTTGTGAAGCTTATTTCAGAAATATTTTTTGTGCAAATGGTTTTATGAGATAAGTGATTCTACAGGTGTTATGATGACATTGTTTTGAGGTTTGAATATGAAATTTTGATACAACAGTATATCCAATTTTAACATTATTTTATTGATTATCTGATTTTATTATTTTGTATCTCATCTAAAACTGATTGCAGATTTTAATTTGTCATATCCAGAGCAGCCATGAAAGTCATTTTTACTCCAATCTTGAGACAAATGCGATTGATAGCCATGTTGGCTTTTTTATTTGATCATGACTCTTTAGAGATGTTATGATGACATTTTTTGAGGTTTGAATATGGAATTTTGATACAATGTATATCCAATTTTAACATTATTTTACTGATTATCTGATTTTATTATTTTGTATCTCATATAAAACTGATTGCATATTTTGATCTTTCATATCCATAAGAGGCCATGAAAGTCATTTGTACTCCAATCTTGAAACAAATGTACATTTCATAATTATAATTTGTGTCTTTTCAATATATCTATCTTCATTTTTATCTTACAAATTGTACAAATGTGTCATATTTTGTGAATAGTGTGTTATGTTTATTTTCTTTTTACGTTGTTGTTTTGGTTTTGTTTCCAAGATAATTGCATTACATGACCAATAATCGCACTATGAGATCATGAATAAATCATCACTTATTTAATTCATCTTTTCAAGAGGTTGTCTCATTAATAGACTTCACTTTGTCAGATAAAGGTTAGATAATAATTTCTTGGATAAAGAAATCAGTCCCATTAATAAGTGATTTATTATTTTCATGAGCTTTCGTGAGAGACTATCATGTTACTTGAATGACCTCAATTTCCTATATATTTTTTTATAATAAATAGTCTTGTTGTCTCTTTTTCCTCTGTGTGTGTTTGTTTCCTTGTTGTCTTGTATATTCCTTTGTTGTTAGAAGATAGAAATTATCCTAGAATCTTAGGTTGGTCTACGATGGTCTACGATTAACCTATACTTAAAACTACCCACACTTAAGCTATCCTTAAGTTTCTTCACAATTAAACTGGTTTGATTCTAACTTCACCTTTTGCGTTAGGCGAAAGGGTTGATTAGTTGTTAGTCTACTATTTATCAACAACACGGTCTTCTTGAGAGCTACAATGGAGAAAGAAATACTCTTTCCCTTTTTATGAGGTCATCTTCTTAAGTGAAGATTAATAGTGCACTTCCCCGTTATGATCCTCATGTGCGGTTTTTAGTAACGCCTCGAGGTTTTGGTGTAACTTTTCATTACATTTGGTATCGCCGCAACCACCTAGGTTCCAGGTCCTGCACGGATTGCTACACCGGAATTGCAGCAGCGTTCGCGTGGGGTCATATTGCGGTCCCGCTATATGGGCGCAAATCTAGCCCGGGGTCCGGGCTATGGAAGCGTAGTGGGATGTTATGATCCTCATGTGCGGATTTCACTAACGCCTCGAGGTTTTGGTGTAACGGTTCATTACACCCCCTTCATTAACAAGTTGATCATGAAGATTGATCTTCTAATTCATCCTTTGGCACCAAAGAATGGTACTTAAGGAGGCTCGAATGGAGGAGGTAGATCATTATCATTCATCATTTTGACATTTACTTGGAATTGAGGTAGTGTAGCATTCTCTTCTTGTCATTCAAGGACGAAAACCCTTCATTGGTCACCTATTGAGGAAGAAACCATTCAATAGGATCACATTTGGGGACATAAACCCTCTTTTGTACATTGGTGGCTTCATTTGGGAGTCACAAGTGGACTTCATTGGCAAATTTCCGAAAAGGTGTTTATCCGTGCATAGGGCACTTTCAAGAGCTTTGGCATCCTTCTTCCACTTGATCTACCCATTTGGGAAGTTCGGGATCATTTTTGGAGGGGTTTCCGTGGTTGGAAAATTGTGACTTTACTTTTATTTGATAGCTGGTCTCTCCAAGATCATTTTGAGCATTTCATAGTGTTGAAACTCCGAGTATTGATGGAGTTATGAATTTTCAAGTTTAGTTGTGTTTGCGGTTGAATTAAAATTAAAATATATATATTTGCTCCGATTTCATCTTGCTTAGACTTATGAAGTGTTAGGTATTTCTAAATTGATTTGCAGTCTATATTGCATGAGAATATTGTCTTGAAAGGCCCATACAATTCGCTGCCCTAGGAAATAGAAAATCAAGTTCATAGCTAGGGCTAAGTGGTGATATTGTTGGTTGATATATGAACTCCTTTGTTGTCATAATTATTCAGATTTTTCTTTGTTGTTAATGCCACTTTTAGTTTGTTCCTCTAAGGTTAAAGTGATTGACTGGTGGTTGTAATAAATATCTGAAGTTGTCATTTGGATTTGAGCCAAAACCCTTATTATCAGTTTCAGCCCTAGAAAGGGAAACTACACCAGGATATAGGTGCGGGTATGGGTTCGGTGCGCAGATATGTCAATTATCAAAAAAAATTGTGTATGATGCATCTTATATGCATCCATACATATATATCTATATGTATGTGTGTGTATATATTACATATACTCATTTTAATCATTTTTGTCCATAAGAAATACAAAACTTGAAAAATATAGTAGGATCAAGGTTCATTTAACATTTTCTTTAATGATGTGGTAGTATCAATACAAATAATCTTAGAATATATCATCTAGATTTCCCTCAATCAAATTTACGCATGCCACTCCAACCAGCTCCACTTTCCATAGCTCCACTCTCCGCTCCTTATGAACTCCTTGAATGTCATCTTTGCCATTAAAAATTGGAAGTGTGGAAAGAGTGGTTGCGGAGGCATCTGATTTTTAGTCTCTGGAAGAATATTCCAATGTTTGTGAGAAGCTCTAATATAGTCCTCAAACTTTTGTGTCACGAGGCATGAATTCGAATGCACATATACCAAATCCTCAACCTTTTTGGATGCCAACTTGTTTTTTTAGTAGAGTGAATAAAAGAAAATGTATTCCAATTCCACTCTGCAAAGAGAATTACTAGTTACCCGTTACAAAAAAAAAAATGTTGGAAATTTCAAATTAGTAACAATGTCCAAAAGATTGTTAGTATTTAGTAACATAGTAAATAAAATTTTCAATAAATGTTATAACTATGAGAGAATTTTGATGGCAATAGGTCATAGATATTTGGTATCATGGCCATGTACATACCACCATTTAATTGGGTTCATGTTGTACTTGTCAAAGAAAGCATCAACCTCTCCCATGTTGCCTTCTCAAGTCTGCAAACATGCACATTTCAATGCGGAACACACTAGTTATATGGATAAAGAAAAAGTCTTATGAATGGTGCCCTAGTTCCATTTGCAACTTTAAAGTCATCATATGATGTTGCCTATTAAGCAGCCCCAATATTTTAGAGTTATGATACTTTGGGTTAAGTGCATAGGCAAGGAGATGTAATGGGGTGGTCATTTTATTCCACCTCTTCATGACCACACTCTTGATTTCATTGTAGAAGGTTTCTTATAGATCTTGCTCTTTTGTTTGTATGATCTCTCTCATACATTTGAGCATAGAGTCTATTCCATCATAAATATCTCACATGCACGTTGCATCAATATCTAAATATTTGATCATGGATAGAATAGGCTTTATAAAGTTGAGCAAGTACACAACCTTGGCCCAACATTCATCATCAAAGACCGATGATTTTATCTTTACAGCTTTCTCGTGTTTTCCCATCTCCACATAGTCTAAACAATGATGATCACCATACTACTTAAGGTCTCTTTTACCTTTACAAGTCATCTTAAAACGAGTGTGTGAGAGGCAAATCTTGTCTCTACAACCTTCAACAACTCCAACTTCAAGAATCTCCTAAATATGGCCTATGACATATGATGATTTGTAATAAACATCTGAATTTCATTTTCCTATGTAAATTTGGTTGATCCACGAGATCTTCTCAATCTTTTCCAGCATCAAATTTAAGGAGTAGATGGCACAAGGGGTCCAAAATGTGCTCGTATCCACTCTCTATAATTAATCTTGCTACTCTACGCTTTTAACGTTGTTCGTGATGACTTAAACAATATTCTTGGGGTCCACCGACTCATAGCCTCTATCAAAATGTCAGCAATAAATTGTGCATCTTTGACTTCCCCTTCACAATCAATGACATTTAGGAACATTGCCCCTTTAGAGCATACTGCAATGACATTTATCAAGGGTCTATTTCGAGTATCTTTCCATCCATCTCAAATAATGGAAACCCCCGAATATTCCATGAATCTCTAATTGTCTCGCAAAGAATTTTAAATGTGTTGCACTTCCTTTGTCAAGAGTGTGGTTCAAACCTTTTTGTAACCTGGGCCTTTGTACCCTTGTGGAGCTTCATTGATAACCTTCAACATTTGTTGCCAATATGGAGACCTCAATACATTGAAGGGCAACCCACATGCATAAATGCATCGAGCAACCAACTCATCAGCAATGTCCCTCTTGTCATTATTGAATGCTTTTTCCAATGCTCCTTTTGGTTTTTTTCGTGAGTTCGCTTCATCAAATGGGTATTAAGCGGTCAAGGATGATTTTGACTTTGAGTTTGGATGAAAGGATGAGTAGAAGATGTAGGTGTGGGTGGTCTTGTTGAAGGCCTTCTTTGCAATGGAATTGTTCTAGACCTATTTCTTTCAACTTGTCTATCAGCCTCCTCTTGCTCTCTCAGGTACTCCGCCATTTTCTCTTTTGATAGTTTGGGGCACTTCTTTATCCCCACTCCTCCAAGCTCAGTCAAATAGATTTTCAATCGATTATATGAGGATTTGTTTTGATCATGACAACCATGGCATATCCAAATATGACCCCCACCACCAACAATGTTTTCTACCACTGTCACATCTCTAAAGAGGAGAAGCGGTATCATATTTCACAGAACCGGTGTGTTTTTAGAAGCTTGCGGGCCTTCTTACACTCCACCTAAACCAAAACTTGATGCCATCCTAATTCATTTTTTATCGCTAAGATCACCATAAAGGCGCAAGGTGAGAGCATACACAAAGTAAAGATGTTAAATAAAAATTTCCTTTACATAAATGACAAAATAATTTTCTAGAGAGTGACATGAAAAGAGCATACGCAAAAGTTTGAACTTAGGATAAGGTTACAAGAAGAGTCTAGGATGTTTAAAATTACACATCATTCATCATTTTTAAATTTTGAAAAATATACAACGGAAAACAATAATTTTTCATTTTTTAAACATAGTGATAAATATAAGAAATTTAAAATCTAAGATTCTAAAATAAAGATCATGATCATGAATTATTTGTATTCACACATCATTCATGATCATGATTACATGTAATGATGTAACATAAATGATAATAATAAAATATGAAACGTAATGAATCAAAAACATTTTAAAAAGGTTGAATTAAATAAATAATACTTGTAAACAACAAGGGCAAAAAGTAACAAACAATGGTTACCTCCAAATATAGATCCTCCTTGTAATGAAATTCAAACAATGGCTGCCTCTAAACGTGGCATCTCCTCCTTTGAATGATTAATGAAACAATGGCTGCCTCTAAACAAACTTGACCTCCTTATAAGCAATGACAGCCTCCAATCTCATCATCCTTGTAATCCCTACCTCCAAAAAGCCTCCTCGCAATGGTTGTCTCCTCAATTCGCAATGGGCTCTTTTCTCTTACACTTCGCAACAACCGATAATGAATTTTTTATGTTTTGTTAATGCTTGAGTTCCTTTTTATAGCCTTTTAGAGGGGTTTAGGGTTTAGTTTTTTTAGATAAGGTAAAAAAGTTTGGTTTTGAAGGGACCAAAAAAACCCATTACAAAAGATAAGCCAGGGAAAAAACCCACCAAAAGAGAGAAAAGGGTGCCAATTCAAAGAGGCTTGACAAAAAGGCAACCTCGAACGAAGCCAGACCACACAAAGGCCTACATTTTTATAACATAGTTTTTTTAACAAGATATCGAAAATGTGGCCATATCTAAGATAGTAGAGCAGACCAGCACAAAATAATGCCAAAAGAGTAGCCAAAGGACCACCTTCATTACGCTTTGCTGGGAGGAGCTCTCCTACGAGTTCTAGTGCTTAGGCCACCGTCCCGAGTGCCTACAACTTTAATAATCACCCTTTTAGGAGTCATCTCGGTGTTGTCTTTGACCTCAGTGTCCATGGAATCCTCATCCTCTGAGCTACTCAACACCAATCTCCCATTCACCTTACATCCCTCTCAGCATCACCTTGGCAATTTGGTCTTGCAGGATGGAGATCATTTTTTCTTGCATGACTATTTCAACGTTCAACCCTCCAATCCTTTTATTTTGCACCTCTATTTTATGTTGACACTCCCAGACTTCCTGGACCAGGTTCATGTTAACAAGTAGGATGGTGTCCTCTGTGGATTCCACTCTCAACAATCTAGCCTCCCAGTCATCTAAGGTTCGATCTTTATGCATTTAAGAGTTTAGGGTTTAATTTTTTATGTATTGATGAGTCAACACAAAAACGTTTTTGGCAACAATAATGCCAAAAATGTATGGGTACATCCTAAGTATGTCCGTGACGTACCCATGACGAACTCGTACCTCACCCAAGATAGATCCACACCAAGCATGTATCAAGGGGGTTCGTGCGGGTGGGGTACGTACCCATGCTTCCTAGCTTCAAACATTCTCCAATTTTGTTCACACCTAAAAGCACTACACGGCTGGCACAAAATGTGGATGTCTAGCATCTTAAGATTTGGTGTTTTTGCACCATAATCTTCCCACCACAAATCAAAATAAGACGTCTATAATTTTATAAGTCAACTAGGCTTGACTAATTTAAATAATTCTAGTATCAAGTTCGATGCATAATGAAACTAAAAAATGACTCTATTTCTTTTTACCTAGCAGTAATGTTTCTTGTTTTCACGCATAATGCTAAAGAAAAGAGATTTCACTCTACAAATTTGCAAATTTGCAACATGTCAACAATTGCATCTCCAATTTCTTCATCAAAGTGGTCATCTTGTCTCTACATGTATTAAGGCCATCCATAACCTCCTTATCACCTTAAATGATTGAAAATAGAAAGACTTTGGGTTCGGTAGTAAGTTGATGCTTGTATATGTCAATGGAGTCATTTGTTCCATCTCCTATCAATTACATCCCAAATGGGTTCATGTTTTCTTTTATTTTTGAGATAATATTTAGTTATGTCCTCCTTGGCATGCGCCTATGGCCTCATACAAAATAACCCATTGAGTTTATCTCCCCATCCACCAATCAGAAACTCTAACTAAAGGCACTAACACGTTAAAGTTAAAGCAAAAGAATGCACAATTTTATATTCAAGTATCAAAATTAAATGAAATTTAAAATATTAAGCTAAAACAATAATAACAAATAAATGATAAATAAAAGCTTAATTAAGTTTAAGCATACCTTGATGATTTCCTTCATGCACGCTTTACAGACACATCATTATAAAACGATTTGTATGACCCTCTCCTCTTCGGGCTTCCTAAAGCATAGGAAGACACCAACCACCATGTGCTCACAAACATTTTCTTAAAATATGTTAGTGAGGCTGCAATGCTCTGCAATATGATGAAGGTTGTCTTGAATCGAGTGACTCCCACATGCACAAGCTCCTTTCTATTGTTGTGCTCTCTCATCAAACTTGGCACCAAGGGTGATTATAGATCAAGTTTGTAATATTTCATGCCTCTTCAACCACATTCTTCACCAATGTCGTCTTTCTTATAACCTCAAGTAGAATATCAATGCATTTGGTTGTGCAAAGGGTCTAATAAATTGTAGGGTGTCTCTCCTCGAGAAGTCTCCCGTGGCTACATATGTTTGTGTGTTGTCATTCTTACAATTTGGACAACATTGTCCATACCGACTTCCATCACCACCTCATCCAACATATCACATAAAGCCTTGGCTTTTTTCACTTAATGGGATGCATCGAGTTGACTTTAAGAAGACCAACCGATGACTTGAAGCCACTAAAAAGTAAATCAAAGTGCAATTTCTCCCATTTGTCCACCCTTCAAACAAAATGGTGCACCCTTATTTTTCCATACTTTTTGTCCTACTATAGTACCCTATGTATGTCTAATAGGATTCTCCAACAATGGTCACTCAAATCATGAATAGAATCTTGAACCCCTTCACGAAAATGGTCAACACAATGACTAAATTCTCCCTATATCGGCTTTCGCCACATTGAATGGAATGTTGTTGTACAAAATGTTTTCCATAGCCATCCTTGTTTCCTTGTGCACTACTTGGTTCCAAGTTGTACCTTTAAGTGAAGGTTCTCACCTTAAAAAGGCACTGAACTACCTTCAGTGGATGAGCCACATCCCCATCCCCAACCCCTTGGAGAGGCAATAGAAAAGTCCTCAATGTCATAATCATCTCGTGTTGCTCTCTTATTCACTAGGGCTTCAAGTGTTTCAGTTTTCCTCTTTTTTCTCTACAAAACTTATAAGGTATGCAGTCATCCCTTTGAGCCTCACATCACATCATGTCTACACACTATCACATCTTTTCCTAGTATTTGTGTGATGTGATATTTGAGGCAATTGGAATCTCCACTCATCTTCATCCCACAATAATTGTGTATCACACAATTGTTCTCTACCCGTTCAATGCTTCCAAGAAGGGTCGTTAGACTTAGGCTTCCTAAGTGTAGCTGAACCGAATGCCATTCTTGACAATGTAGACAATAGATAGTATAAACCTTATAAGAACCCCAACAATAAAAATTTTAGATGGAAACCTTAGCTGTTAATAAATGAAAAAGCAGAAGATTTAAGCAATTGAATATGGAATGTTGATAACTCTAGGAGAAGAAGAAACTAGAAACTAGAGTCTAGAAACTTAGAAAATAGAAAATTCTTAATTGTATGCTCTTAACGATCTTTCTTTCTTGTTTTTGCCAAGTTACAAGTATATGCTGAGCTGCTGATGTATTCCTTCAAATGCTGAAAACCCTAGCTCCAATTAATCACATTCACCATATAAACTCAGTTCAATGTCTAGAGATTAAGAGGATATATGTATTATCTATGTTGCTGTCTGCAAACTGCACATTGATCAACGAATAAAGGCAACGTGTAGAGTTTGTTGGTGTTCTACTTCTATTTATGTGAGTTCCTTTTGACTTTTTCTTGTATATACTGTAATGTATTCAACGCTCACTATATTGGAAAAACAAAAAATTAAAGAAAAAACAAGAAACTAGAAACTAGAGTCTAGAAACTCAAAATAATAGAAATTTCTTAATTGTACGCTCTTAACTTTGATCTTTGCTTCAATTTCAAACTACTTGTTTTTGCCAAGTTACAAGTATATGTTGATCTGCTGATGCATTCCTTCAAATGCTGATGTAATGTCCCTTTCTAGGGCTGAAACACACAAACAAGGAAATCACACAAACCCCAAACTGAATGCAATCTGATTTTTATAACAGCAGATCCAATATTCCTTGAAACCCTAGCAGCGAACTGAAATTTGCATGTTAGGGCATCAAACACCCATCAAACAAGCTGAAATTAAATATATCAATGCTTCTCCAATTTATATATAATTAATGGAACCATTACCAAGCCAAAACATGTGCCAAATCTGAAATATTACCCAGCTGCAATTTATTTTAGGACAGCAGAAGTGCAGTCCACAAAAATAGCTAAAAATGAGGTCTCCAAACCCCAACAATTACAAAATATAGAAGATACCAGCCTTATAAATTATGATAAATCTGAATATCAAATAATAATGAAGTTTTGTGCCCTAGAAGACCCCAAAGGATCTTCTACCCTAGTCACTCGCTAACAATGACAAAAGTTCTTGTATGACTCCTTGATGCCCTAGATGCGAACCAATAAGATGGCCTTCAATGAAAGTCTTCAACACCACCAAATTGAAGGGTTTCAGTCCTCCAATCTCCCACAAGGGTTTCTTCCTTCTTGGATGCCACACTAATGGATTGTTGCCCAATAGTGGAATGAACTTAGAGAAATCAACCCTAGAGACTGATTATAAAGTGTATATGCCAAAAAGTGATGTGCAAATGAGCCTATGAGACTCCTCTTATACCCTTTGGTTGGCGCCAAGAGTCATAAGAGTGTAGACCGACCTCTTAAGCTTGCTTTATCTTCTAATTCCATGTTGGAAACTCTCCAACCTTGCCGACCTCTTAAGGAGCTTACTTTATCTTTTAATTTCATGTTGGGAGCATTATAACCCAGCCGACCTGCCTTAGGGAGTAAAACACCAAAGAAAAACATTAATAACAATAAAAGAAAATAAAAATGAAACCCAAGGACTTCCCTTGTGCAATTCCTTCTTGGCCACAGAAGAGAAATGGCAAGAAGTCTTCAATTGGTGCTAGTTTGAAAAAGGGGACATTACATTGTTTCAATTTCAAACTACTTGTTTTTGCCAAGCTACAAGTATATGCTGAGTTGATGATGTATTCCTTCAAATGTTGAAAACCGTAGCTCCAATTAATCACATTCACCATAAAAACTCAGTTCAATGTCTAGAGACCGAGAGGATATATGTATTATGTATGTTGCATTCAAAACTGCACTTTGATCTATGAAAAACATTAGCTTACATGATTAATAAAGGCAACGTGTAGAGCTGGTTGGTGTTCTACTTCTATTTACTTATGCGAATTCCATTGGACTTTTCTTGTATATATTGTAATGTATTCAACGTTCACTATATTGGTAAAACAAAAATAAGAAAAACATTAGCTTCAAAGTCAAAAATGACATAAATTTTTAAGCAACCTGCTATATACTCAACAAATCGAGTCAACATGCACAACTCGGCAAGTTTCACCGAGTAATGGCGAAATTATTCAGCAAAACTAGCCAAGTCTTGAAGTAGAGGCTAAGATTGCCCTATGCGTTTTCGGCAAAATATGTTGAGTGCGGTTCAAACCAAATGGACGTTACTATCCAAGTGGAAGTTGACGCATTTGAGGTTGACGAAGACATTTCAAAGACATTTCAAAGACACACCGCAAATGGAAGGGTCCTATAAAGTATCCTATTTGTCATGATCAATCGACAAATGCCATCATCACCATCAAGCCTGACATGGTCCCCAAAGTGTTGGGAACCATGTGCACGAAAGTCCTTGATAAAAGTGCTCAAGGATGAGGCAAAGAAGGTAGAGGTAGAGGGGGAGAGGAGGTTGAAAAGGACAAAGGGAAAAGCTATGTTTAGGAAGAATCTTCCCAAGGACACGCAAGTATTTACAAATGAGGGAAGCACCCAATTTGAGGATGAGTGCAAGATAAGGTGCTTGAAAAGGGAGGCTAAAGAATTTTCACGTCTTCCATTTTAGACGAGAAAATGATGACAGAGGATGTTGAATTCCCAAAAGACTAAGGGGGCATGAGATACTACACAAAGCAATGGATGAGAAACCCATGGGAACACTACAAGCTAGGAGGAGGTGCAAGCCAACATCGACTCCGAAAGGTAACAACAAGCATGCAAACACACGAGTGGAGAAGAAAACATGACAACGAAGACTTGACAAGAGCCTACCTTATAGGTCGACCAAGAGACATCCACAAGCGAAAAAGACCCTAGTGTCTTAAGAAGAGACAAACAAACTAAGGGAAGTGCTACACAACCACCAAAGGATGTAGGTGTGCACACAAGCCTAATAAGAGGGGAGTGCACAGGGAGCATATGGGGATGGTTCATATGCTTTGATTTGAACAAATTGAGCTCTCTAGCAGCTTTGAAGGAATATGAGATGTCCGAAAATACAAAAGCACTAGATGGAGGGGCTAGAGGGAAAAATTGACGTGACGGAGGAGTTATCATTGCTCAAGGCAAGGGTCACGTGCTTTTGTAAGAAAATAGAGAAAGCACAACCTATTATAGTGACCGACATACCTAATGAAGTCATGGAGCCAATTGATAAGTTGGAGCTCCCAATCAATCAATTACTCCAGAGGCCAAGCGCAAAGGAAGTAGAAGCAAATCGGGAGTAGAACAAGGATGGTGAACTCAAGAGAAAGGATACTAAATTAATTGAAAATGTGACACCCTTGGGGATAGGTTTGATATCATCAAGAGTAAATCAACATTGGAAAATGTGATTTTCCAAGGACGTGCATTCTCTGTGCATATCGTTCATAAAATATCTCCCAAAAAGAAGTTAAGGTAGCCACACTGGAGGCCAAGTATTTCACCAAGGAGAATATTGAAAAACAAAAGAAACTCATGGCAGCAAAAGAAGGGCAAAAGAAATAGGACGTGTAACGCAAGGAATTGATGGATGCATTCCAACACTCTAGGCTGAAGGTGACAAATGAATATTTTGTGTGCATGGTGCATGAGGGCCACTCCTTGAGCTTCAAGTATGTAGAAAAATATTATTGCACATATAGGGAACTTTAACACAATCACAACTCTCTTGGGTGAGGTCCCGTGGAGGATTGCACAAGTCAACTATGTCATCATGTGTTGGAACACATTTGTAGAGGACAAGGAAAATTGGGCACAATTTTTTTGAAGTCATGCAGAGAACATCTCGTCTTAAGATGGACAAGATAGTGTGGGATATGTTAGCCCCCAATTTTGGCTAAAGCATTTAAAGCGCATAGGTGTCATGTACGCACCCAAAATTACATGTGCTACATTGTCGGAAAACGGTTACAAAAGTCCCCAATGATGATTCATGTCCTTTCAAAAGGTGTTTGAGTTCCTAAGCTCATCCACAAGTGTATATTTGTAACCTAGACATCTTTACTTAGCTTTTCCACACTTTCTTCCAGCTTCTCGCTCTTTTCTATGCATGTTTTGGCCTTAAGTGTCAAAACCACCGCCCAACCCAGGGGCGGTTTGTGACCGCCGCCAGACAAGGCGACGGTCCTACGATCGTCACCTGCACAGGTGGTGGCGGTCTGAGCGATTTTTCCAGAACTCTTCATGCGTGATTTTAACACGTGACGCTTCACTTAACTTGACTTCCAAGGTGCGTTTGTGAACCAAATTGCCTAAAAATAGTCTTGATTGCATGGTATTCCTTCCCTCTTCTATTTTTAAATAGATTTAATTAGTTTGAACTACCTCTTCACCCAATGATTTGACACTCCAAGGCTACCTTGTGCATGAAGGCACATCCCAGCCAATTCCTATATATTCAATGCTTGTATTCAAGAAAATGGCCTGAGAATTTTGTGTATCTTGCATAGTATTGTTGCAACAATCCTGCTGGAAATTGCATAGCCAAGCTCTGTTCACTTGTGTTATCTCTCTTCTACTTGCATTGCAACCATATTTTCCTTCAAGCTGCCATTGCTCAAGCGCCTTCTCTCTGCTATCTGTCTTTGCATTCCCAATTCCTTGGACTCATATGGACACACAAAGAAAGAAAGGATAAACTGAGGGGACAAGTCATCACACAGCTGGATTTATCTCTATTCTGTAAATTCCAGGTTGGGGTTGTTGTTTGATTTTCCTTCATTGCTGCAATTTATTATTGTTATATCATATCAAATAGAGTAGAAAACCGTATTCTTTCATTTGCAAGTAATTAGTTAATTTCCAAGAGGTTTTAAATCATTAATAGCAGCTCCCTGGTGATGGATCTTCTTCCTATCCCTGTGGATTTGAAGGAGAAAATATCTGTAGGAAGTTGTCTGCATATCATAGATTATTTGGAAAAGTTCTTGTTTTATGTTAGCATTATTTAGAATACACTCAGCACAGGTGAATAACCACACCGAGTTATTTTTCTTGTTTAGTTTTAGTGTAGAAGTAGATTTGATTATTTAGAATAAAAGCAAATTGTTGTTTGTAATTATGATGTTTCAGTTTTGTTGTTTTATTTAGGTTAGTTTCCTTTCAGCAATAGCATAGATTGTTAGTTGCGGGTTAGTTTCCTTTTAAAGAGTAGCATAGATTGTTAGTTTCATCTTAGTTAATTTGGACACTTCAAACTAGTTTAACATTGAGATTCAGTTAGACAAACCATAAGAAATTTACGCTACCTATTCATAACCTCTAAATCTCCCCTTTGCCAACTCAGCTACTAGGAGATCACACTACCAGATCTTAGTCACTGATCCTCCTACAGTTAGCCACACACATTTCCACATCGGCTGCCCCGGCACAACCTCAAGGGGCCGAGTGCGGTTGAAAGTTGCATGTCAATTTTCCTCCGTGCAGTGTCATTTTGACATAGGGCAGCAAGCATATATGTCTCACGCACAACACAATACTCGGATTTTAGTATCAATGGGCGCATGAGAGAAGGTAGTGTGCGAGAGGAAAAAAGGTTTAAAGCAAAGGATTGCGCATAAAGAGGACTGCAAGAAAAACAACAAGACATCTAGCAATGGTCCATGGACGGCGCTGAGCATGGAAATCTAGACAAGGATAGTGTGTGATCCGAAGTTGATAAAGGTGCATAGATTGTGGAGCTCACTTGAGCATAAACCACTTTGATAGGTTTAGATATAGAGCTTGAGCATGTGTGCATTCTGTATAAATCTCATAGTTGACATGTAGTAAGGCGGTGGATATAGTCCTATATAAGGACTGCTCAGTCTCAATTGTAAGGGTTCGGTTCACTTGTTATTTGTGAATTATTTATGCGTGCCTTATATGATGCTAAACAATACAAGCTTTCATTATTGGAGCTCCTAGTGTCGTTCTTGAGGGTTCCTTGCAAAACTGATTGGTCTTGCGGATTGTGGAGGTGAAAACATGGCAGCGTCATAAGAAAGAGCACATAGTTATCATTCCTTCCTAGATGTTCATGTTATCCATAGTTTTGACATGGTATAGTGATAGGAAAGAAATCTGAGTTGTTTCTAGGTCCAGGGTTGCTTACCTTCACCTTATCATTTAGCTCCTTCAAGCTAGTAATGGTACTCATACACGGGACTTTACTATGGCTGAGTATGTTAATAATTCTCCCACATTTGACTTCTGTTGATAACAGTCCAGCAACTTCACCAATTCCTTTCCTTGGTCCTTCATGGAGAATGTCTTCCCATTTCCATGGCCTCGTCAATTTTGTTGAGTTACTCTCAATGCATCCACTATTGTGACCCCAAAAAAAAAAATCCATACACATGTATATCAGCTGAGATATAATCCAAATGGAAAGAAGTGGTTACCTTTACAAGTGTACCATGGTCTTTGGAAGGGGGTAACTTCTCACCAAATCCATCTTGGTCCTTGTTTCTTCAATAATTGGAGCTTCCCCTCTTCGTATTATCTCCACACCTTGATCACATGTGCTTGGGGTATCTTTGTGGCTCTTACCAAAGCCTAACTCTTCATCATTGTGTTCTTCATCGACTGCTGTTATGGACAGTCCAGCAAGCTGAATATCATTAATTTCACCCAGAAGTTTGAATTCAATTCTCAATTTCTTTCCCTCATTATGTAAATCAGGCCCTTCCTCTTTCCTTATCTCATGCTTCATGATTACTTCCTCTTTCCTTATAAATAAAAAGAGTTTTTTGCCCTGTACTCTTGTAAGTGTTGTCTTTCTTTAGCGGCTATCAATCTAGCAGCCCTAGCTCTTCTTTGCCATTCCTCACAATTCTTTTGAGTTTCCATTACATCCTCCGCACTTGAATATATGAATTCCTTTTCCTGTCTAATTTCAACATTTGGTTCCTTCAAAAGCATACCTTTTTCTATCAAGGGCTCTTCATTGACTGCTGTTAGGATAACTCCAGCAGACTGAGAGTGACTATGGGCACCTGAAATGCGCTTTCTTCAAGGGTATGACTTCCAACAATGCCATCCCCATGTTCCTCCAAATCTAATCTTTCGTAACTAATATTCAGTTCTATGTAACCATTAAATGCCAACAATTCATCATTAAACATTAAAATATTTTTACCTTGGGCTGCATGCACAATGGAAGGATCTTTTCTCCCTAGGGCTGAAACATTCTTCTCCTTGGCATGTTGTCCTTCCTTTGGCACTAGGATTCTTTGCCCATATTGCATCCCTTCCCTGCTTAATCTAATGAAATCCGTGAGAGACATGGCCTCACGAAATTCCTTTAGTAATGCTTGGTATTCTTCAAACCTTGCAGCATGGTCATTGGCCTATCTAGGGTTCCCATGTGGAGCAACTACCTCTTTTGGCAAAAACTTGGGTTTGTAGGGCTTTGAAAATGAAACATATCCCTTCCTTGCATCACAAGAAGGTAGGAACCCTCTCTCTCCTTGAGCGAACCACCACCCTGCATATTTTGGATGGCTAGGGTAAGCCTCTCCAGTGCCTTAGCTATCCCTCCTTGTGTTCTCATGATTGTGTCCAATTTTTCTTCCCCGGTCTCCAAGGGTTTCCTCTTTTCCCTTCTTTGGTAGTACCACATATCACTGTCATCTTACATACTTCACAGGCTGGGAGGATATATCTCTAATACCACTATAATGACCCTTTTAAGTGGGACTAAGGAAATGACCAAGGAGCTCGGATGAAAAACGTAAAAATCATATTAGTGAACTCTTGTAGATGACGGATATCAGCTCTACAACCTGCAAATTATTGCCTTCCTAGAGCAACGACCTCCTTGGAAAAGTTAAACCCTTCAAAGGTGGGTTAAACCTTGTTAACACACTTCGATTCTTATGCCAAAAATATTATAAAACCCTCAGCAAACACAATCAGCTATTAGAAATCAGAATTGAGCTTTGAGATTATTAATTTTGGAAACCCTTAACCAACGAATTTCAATATGCTTGGAAATATAGTAAATCACCTACAAAATCTACAAAACTTGGATCTTAGCTTTTAAAAATATGGAGAATAAGATAATAAACTCAGATCATTTAACTTATCATCAACACGAGACTAAATAGTTCTCCCAAGTGGGTCACTCCACTTCAAATAAATAGATTATTGATCCAAAAGAGATAAATCATGCAAGAAAATGATAATTTATTGCTCTACAAACCAGCTTGCATACATAAATCCTTGTGGGAGATTTTCGTCCTCCACAAAACCCAAATCAAAGGTTTTCATCCTTGAGAAAGGTAGGAAAGGTGCTTCACAAGCAAACCTTTACCCAAATATGAAAAATCACCAAAACATAACTCTCCAATGGCCAAACAACCTCCTTTTATAACCATAAGGGGTGCTTATAATTGGTATTTGAAGCCTGCATGCACAAAATACTTTTATTTTCTAACTAAATAAGTTCTTCTATTGGAGCACTAGGCTTCCCAATAGCAATACATGATAATAATAAAAACAACTACTAAATTATCATCAAGACATCATCAGAATCTTCCCCTTGCTCCCTTCCTTGGACCCACGGGGAGAAGAATGGGTCAAGGTCTTCAAGTGAGGCTAGTCTCCAAAAAGGGACATGACAGGTTTCATGCAGAGGTTAATGGAGATTATCTCTTGGCCAAGTGCAGCAACCACACTATAATTGAAGATTTTCTTGGCTTGGGTTGGTGCTGATGCCTGCTGAAGAAAGTTCAGGTCTCTTCTGTAACTCCCTGAACTCGTGTTTCAACAGGACTACAATTCTGTGTATGCCTCCTCAGAAAAGCAAGTTCTCTTTTATTACTGCCTGTGCTGACATTTCAACATTCTTGTTTACATTATAATCCAATGAGATCTTTCATAAAAGAAAATCTGCTTGTTCCCATTCATTCAAACAGAAAGAAAAATCTTTTCTTTTGATAAGTATTCAAAATTCAAACTTCTGCTCTCCATTCAATTCATATTCAATGTTCAGTGCCACACGTTTTACAGAAGTTATAGCAACAGTTGTGCTCTTACCAACCACTGACACAGGAACTGAAGGTCAGGACTCCCACTTTTAGTGGCAATGATATGGACTGCAGATAAATTTTGGTTTCATCACTGGTGATGTATCGTGGAGAACATGGATCCCGTTGCTGTCAAATAAAATGAACACATCAAAAGGATCAACCAAGGACAACTAAAAAGGGAATGAAAGGTCACAACTCCCACTTTTAGTGCCAACATAAGGGATACAGCAGTTGAAGTTTGGTTTGATGAGTGGTTATTTGGGAATTAAGTGGTAAAGGTAAAGGAGCTCTTCTAGGTCCCAACCTAGCCAACATGCCAGGTATGACTCTTATGGAACATCCCTTGCGTGAACAAGGGTAATTTTAAATTTACCTATATTCTGGTTTGGTTTTTATGTCCTCAGGCTTCATCCCTGTGACAATGCTCAGGAGTGAATTTTTGTCGTTACAGAACATATACCAAAGATGTGGGGAGCTGTAGGTAAATATACCAGCATTATCAAACAATAGAAATACAGTTACCATTGAACAAATATATTAACGTGGAAGGTGATAACGTCCTCATGCTTAGGCCCCCAATAATAAACATCCATAAAGCTGGACGCCTTACGATAAACTCAAAGAGTTGATATTTAGGTGGAGGTCCCAAAGTTCTCTCCTGCTTGAAGATACAAGAAGAAATCCAAAGTTGAAAGCTAATAAGAAAATTGAATGTGACTGCTCTTAATTATCTCTATACATTGTTCAAACAGTATTAATTATTTAAAGTATATACAAGTTTAATCTGTATTCACTGATCATCCATGTGTCTACACATAGCTTGCATTTGAGAAAAATAAAACACCAAAACCCTAGCAATAAAAAAGAATAGTAAAATTAAGCATGGAATCAGATAAAATTGAGAGATCAAAAAGCATTTGGGTACTTCAATTACATACAAGCCATCCGTGGACTCACTGCATACATAAAGGCTGTCATGAAGTAGTAGAACACAGCAATATGTTGAGCCAAAAACCGGTCAAACCACCTTTCATTTCCTCCCAAAGCCTGAGAAGCAAAAATCCAAAAACAAAGCAGGGTCAGCATCTTCAGGAGTACAAACAGACCAATTTTTGAAGCGTACTGAAATACATCAACAATGGCAACAAAGTTGAGCTGCACGGCAATGGTCGAATATGACCTTGGAACATATACAATTCAATCCTTCAAAACCAACAAACATAGTTGATAGTCATGAGTTATTCAAGACAATGTATGTGTAATAATCTTGCAATTTCATAGCATAACCGCTGTTAGAAAACAAAGAATAATATAATTCCAAGAAAGATCTATCAAATATGTTAGGAAGAGAGAGTAATCAAGTGTATTGCCCGACTGGTGGTACCCATTTTTGTAAACCTCATTATTATATCTCTAGATCATATTTGTTTTTGGCGTCCTTAGATGTTGACGTATTTTATATATTTTGAATGCACCTATAATGTCCCCTAAATGAGACATAATGTGTAATGTCCCCTTTTTTGGACATTAATTATTTAAAAATATGGGAGACCTTTAATCCACTCTTCCCATGGATTAAAGGATAAATATTGAAAAAAATGTCATTACTCCTTTATTTAGAAATTAAATAATTAATTCTCCTCTTATGTTTTATTTTTAAAAATATTAAAAGAGGGAGTTAATATTCTTTTTGGAGTTTTGACTTTTCAAGAAAAGAGACCCATATTATAAGTGACCCTTCTACATGAGAAAATGCACCAAAGGATGGATGGAAACTTGGAGATTTCAAATGCTAAAGCTATAAAAGGATAAATGACGACCCTTTGGGGGCATGTTGATAATTTTATCAAAAATATCTTCATGCTTGAAGAGGAATGTATGCCCATGTGATCACATTATAAAAATGTTCTTCAACACCACCATTATTGTGGAGAGTGTGAGAGCTTCTAAGCTTTCATTGAGTGAATGTTACTTGATATATTCATTCCATGATTAGCACATTTAATTGAGAAGGAAATCTACATTTTATTGATGATCTTTGGAGAGTTTTATAGTGTTTTATGATCTGTCATTAATGTTGTAATTATTCCAACCATAGTGACTTGCTTGGGTGGTTGTTTTAGGCATATTTGGGGTGTCTTTGAAGTAATTATTAATTCTGATTTGTATCTGCATTTATTCAATTTATGGCAACTTGATTTGGGTGTTGTTTTGGTATGTTTGAAGGGTGAACAAGAAATATATTAAATTTGATTTGTGTTGGCATAATTTTCTAAGTGTGGGGCAGCTACTTTGAGTATATTGGAGGGTTATTAAGTATATTGGAGGGTTATTAAGTGCTGGAAATTATTTATGCAATTTATTCTAACCCTGGAGTGATTTATGCAAATTATCCTAACCCTAGGGTTTCTGATTTTGGGGTCTGTTTTGAGGTGGTTACAATGATCAGAAAATTCAGATTTATAGCTCATTGGAAAAGCCTTGATTTATAGAATATTCTGAATTTTATTTGGTGGAAAAATATCGAGCTTTGACTTAGATATAAATCTTTGAAGTTTTCAACTATTTTGGTGCATTTTAATTAATTAACTACTGCAATAAATTTCAAATCCACAAAAGATTAATTTTCTAACTAGTTCCCCATCTAACCCACTACTTTGGCCTACTCCAACCCCATTTGGGTTGTATTAGTGCTAACATTGGGTTATTTGAGGTCGAGCTAGGAGGGTTTAATCCTTCTAGAGTCGATTTGGTTAATTAAATTGCAGATTTAAATAATATCCCAAAAGGGGATATTACAATGGTATCAGAGCATCTTTCCTCTACTCTTGTGGGGAGATGCAAGGAGGAGATAAGGAGCCATTATTTTACAAAAGGAGAAATAAGGATTCAATGGAGGATGGGGCTTTCACTTCGGATCAAGTGAAGTTCCTTCAAGAGTTGATGCAAAGTTGTGGTATGGAGCTTCAAAAAACTATGAGTGAACAAATGACCAAGCTCATCAAGGAAGCATTGGGTAATGGCAAATCGCCAAATTCCAATGGAGAGGGAAGCTCACATAGTGGGGAAAGGGGCTCTACACAACCCCCTCCCAAGTTCTTCAAAGGCACTTTCCTACCTAAGGATACTCATAGAGAGGTGGAAGAGCCATCAATGGTGGAGGCCATTGAATCTTACAACATTGAGTATGGTACTTTGCATCCGGCCACTAGGGCCATATTAACCTTTGATGAGTTTTGTGCATTAAAGATGGGCAACAAGGCCAAGAAAGCCCATAAACAACCCCCTAAGGACCTTCAACAAAGATTGGGGAAAGTTTCACTTCCAAGTTTTGATGGATCTAGCAAGATCTCGGTTAGAGCATGGTTGCAAAAGATGGAGACCTACTTCTCCCTTAACCCCATGCATGAGGAAGAGGCCCTTAAGTTTGTTA
The DNA here is from genome assembly GCA_018340775.1 of Taxus wallichiana var. yunnanensis. Classification (NCBI taxonomy): domain Eukaryota; kingdom Viridiplantae; phylum Streptophyta; class Pinopsida; order Cupressales; family Taxaceae; genus Taxus; species Taxus wallichiana. The sequence continues at coordinate 185,891,388 of CM031243.1, read as the reverse complement.
CTCTTCACTTGGAGGGTATGGCACATGAGTGGTGGTTCCATGGTATGCACACACAAGGGCATGACTTGATTCACACAATGGAGGAGTTTAGCAAAAGAATCATGGAGAGGTTCGACCGTAAAGATCCGGAAATACACTTCCGAGAACTTGCACAACTCAAGCAAGTTCATGATGTAGAGGAGTATGTGGCGGATTTCCAAAGGATTGCAGTCATGGTGACGAATGTTAGTGAGAAAAGATTGGTTGTCCTCTTCATGGAAGGCTTGGTTGAGCCTTTGAAAGGTTTGGTAAGAGCATTTAATCCTCTTTCTTTACAAGAAGCTATTACTAAAGCTTTAGATTTGGAATGTGTAGCTTATAGAGGTGATTTTGGGCAAAAAGGGCAGCGTACTAATGCCACTTATCTGCTGTCCAAAAGTGGAAACCAAGGGCAGCCAAGGTCTGATTTTCGAAAGCCCATACAAGCACAAGGGGGACAGCCCCTTGGGTCATTAAAGGAGGCCCCAAAAGGCCAAATCAGCCCTATGTGCCGCCACATAGGAATCAGCCCCAAAACAGCATGCAAAAGGATGAAAGGGATGAATTGAGAAGGAAAGGGTTGTGTTTTGATTGTAAGACCCCTTGGGTAAGAGGCTACAATTGTAAAGGTAAAGGGAAAATCCATTTTATTGAAGTCATTGATTCAGATTTTGAATTAGATTCAGATTTTTGTGACACTAATGATGTGGGTGATGAGATTGTTGTTGAGCATGCACATGAGGAAGAAGAAAAAGAAGTGGAAGGTTCATTTGCAGCTCTTTCCGGCACTCCCAAATATCTTCCTTTCCGGTGGAAGGTATACTTCACAAGCACAAGGTAATCATTCTAATAGATAGTGGGTCAACTCACAATTTCATTAGTGAGAGGTTGGTAACAAGGTTTGATTTGCATGATGAAGTTTTCCAAGGATTTAATGTTACCATAGCTGATGGATTTATCTTATCATGCACTAGAAGAGTTTCCAAGCTTTCCATTTCCATAGGGGACTATGAGCTTATTGATGATTTTTATATGATTGACATGGAAGATATGGATCTTGTTTTAGGAGTGCAATGGTTGCATTCTTTGGGGGATTTCACCCTCAATTATCAAAACTTGTTGCTTAAGTTCATGATGGGAGACAAGAGCATCATTTTCCAAGGTATGACAAGAAACTCCACTCTTTGTAATCATCCACCAAGGGAAGTAGAAATCTGTTCTGTATCTTTTATATCAGCTGATTGGAAGGATTTAATTACTCTAGAATATGCAAAAATCAGTTTTCTAATGATTTGGTTGAAGGGGTAATTGTTGATGAAAGGTACAAGGTGGTAGATGGCCTCATTCTCTACAAAGGAAGGGTGTATTTGGCCCCAAATTCAGAGGTAAAAATCTGATTTTAAAAGCAGCACATGATGCTCCTATGAGTGGACACCAAGGGTACTTCAAAACCTACAAGATGGTAAGAGAAAGGTATGAAGAAAGATGTTCTTAAGCATGTTAGGGAGTGTGTTGTTTGTCAAAAGAATAAGAATGAACATACTTTTCCAGCTGGTCTTTTGCAGCCCCTTCCTATTCCATCCCAAAAATGGGAAAGTGTATCCATGGATTTCGTCACCGGTTTGCCAAATGTTCAAGGTAAGAGTTGTTTATATGTGGTGGTGGATAGACTCACTAAATATGCACATTTTCATCCACTTCCTACTAAGTTTGATGGCCCTATGATTGCTGATTTGTTTTTAAAGAAATTTTCAGATTACATGGATTGCCAAAAAATATTGTGAGTGATAGGGACAGCAGATTTATGAGTCTTTTTGGCAAGAATTATTCCATCTCACCGGCACGGAACTCACACCGGGTACTAGTTATCACCCACAAACTGATGGGCAAACTGAAATTGTGAATAAGTGGGCTGAGGGATACTTGAGATTCTATGTTTCAGGGCAGCAATTTGCATGGATTAAATGGTTACACATAGCTGAGTTTTGTTACAATACCACACATCATATGTCTATAGGTATGACTCCTTTTAAGGCACTTTATGGTTATGATGCTAATTCTTTCATGGATGTGGTGATGACAAATAGTAGAGTGCCTAGTGCACAAGATTTAATGCAACAAAGTGTTGACATCATGAAGGCACTAAAAGAGAACTTGCATCAAGCCCAAAGTAGGCAAAAGTTGTATGCGGATCAGCATAGAAGTGAGAGATCTTTTGAGGTGGATGATTGGGTGTTTCTTAGATTGCAGCCCTATAGGCAATCTACTCTCAAACAAAGTGGTAAGGAAAAGTTGAAACCACGCTTCTATGGGCCTTACAAGATTATAAGGAAAGTGGGTAAGATGGCTTTTAGAACTTCCGAAAAGTGGTAAGATCCATAATGTATTTCATGTTTTTGTATTAAGAAAGTTCTAGGGCAGCATGTTGTTCCTTTTTTAGAGTTGTCTCATTTAGATGAAGAAGGAAAATTGATTTTAATTCCGGAGTCTATTATTGATACATGTGAAAGGAACTTGAGAAGACGTAGTATCAAATAATATTTGGTAAAATGAAAGGACTTGCCATTAGAGGATGCCACATGGGAAAATGATTCAATTTTGGAGCATCCAAATTTGCAATTGCTTGAGGAAAAAAAATCTTTGGGAAGGTAGGACTGTAATGTCCCCTTTTTGGGACATTAATTATTTAAAAATATGGGAGATCTTTAATCCACTCTTTCCATGGATTAAAGGATAAATATTGGGAAAAATGTCATTACTCCTTATTTCGAAATTAAATTATTAATTCTCCTCTTATGTTTTATTCTTAAAAATATTAAAAGAGGGAGTTAATATTCTTTTTGGAGTTTGACTTTTTAGGAAAAGAGACCCATATTAAAAGTGACCCTTCTACATGAGAAAATGCGCCAAAGGAGGGAAACTTGGAGATTTAAAATGCTAAATCTATATAAGGAGAAATGGCGACCCCTTGGGGGCATGTTGAGAATTTTATCAAAAATATCTTCATGCTTGAAGAGGGATGTATGCCCATGTGATCACATTATAAAGGTGTTCTTCAACACCACCATTATTGTGGAGAGTGTGAGACCTTCTAAGCTTTCATTGAGTGAATGTTACTTGATATATTCATTCCATGATTGGCGCATTTATTTGAGAAGGAAATCTGCATTTTATTGATGATCTTTGGAGAGTTTTATAGTGTTTTATGATCTGCCATTAATGTTGCAATTATTCCAGCCATAACGACTTGCTTGGGTGGTTGTTTTAGGCATATTTGGGGTGTCTTTGAAGTAATTATTAATTCTGATTTGTATTTGCATTTATTCCAGCTATGGCGACTTGATTTGGGTGTTGTTTTGGTATGTTTGAAGGGTGAACAAGCAATATATTAAATTTGATCTGTGTTGGCATAATTTTCTAAGTGTGGGGCAGCTATTTTGAGTGTATTGGAGGGTTATTAAGTGCTGGAAATTATTTATGCAATTTATTCTAACCCTAGCGACTGGGTTTCTGATTTTGGGGTCTGTTTTGAGGTGGTTACGGTGATCAGAAAATTCAGATTTATAGCTCATTGGAAAGGCCTTGATTTATAGAATATTCTGCATTTTATTTGGTGGAAAAATATTGAGTTTTGAGTGAGATATAAATTTTTGAAGTTTTCATTGTTTTGGTGCATTTTAATTAATTAACTGCTGCAATAAATTTCAGATTTGGAAAAGATTAATTTCCTAACTAGTTCTCCCATCTAACCCACTACTTTGGTTGTATTAGTGCTTTGACATTGGGTTCTTTGAGGTCAGGCAAGGAGGGTTTAATCTTTCTAGAGTCGATTTGGTTAATTAGATTGCAGATTTAAATAATATCCTAAAAGGGGATATTACATAATGAGAATTGCTTTCATATTTCTTCTACTTCCCATTATGTCTTTGTTTGAATCAATATTAGCTCAATGGATGATGAATTATACTCGATGTAATGGTGTAAAAGTATTTTTAAATACATTTAATGGTGAGTTGGGCATGAAGGCCTCTTATTTGGATCAACGACTTCTAATCCTTATGGGTCGACCTTGATTGGGAGCCTACATAGAAGTTAACGAAGAAATAGAATTACTTAAAGATCGTCCCATGCTTTGGGCTTCTATTTTGATGTTCACGCCACCTAAGGATATATAAGGACATGAAGGATCATTTGAAAAGGTTATGTGTAATGTCCCTTTTTGGGGGACTTCTGAAAATTAGCTAGGGTTGAATGAGAAATGACTGAAATTAATTTTTTTATGGTTGTAATCAAACTTCCGAGGGCTGGATATAACTAAAAATGAACATGGAAACCTGCAATTTCTCTCTTCCTAGGCCAACGACATATTTTGGGAACTCCCACTCACTTTTGGATGGCCTAAACTCGCTAAAAATATGCCCAATCAAGCTCAAAAATTCTGATTGATTACCAGCAATCAAAATATGAAGGAAAACTGATTTTTAGTGCCCTAGAAATGAAGATATGAATTTCTATAAACCCTTGTTTGTAGAGTTACTTTAAAAATTCATAATTTTACTTAGGAAGCTCCAAAATTCATGAAACTTGGGATCTTGGGGTTTAAAAATATGAAGAATACAAATATCAACTCACTTGCCCAATCATCCTCTAAAACATGTTGTTGGAATAATTGTCATTGATGTCAAAGGAAGATGAAGGACATAGCATTGATTGGAGTCATATAAAGGTTGTTGCACGATTTAACCGAGAGAAGAGTGTTTGTTGCTTCGAGTCTCATTCTTGCACTTTGGAGTCTCTTTCTATTGCTTCGGAGTATAACTAGAATGCTTGAGTTTGTCCAAGTTTGTGGCTTGTCGAGATATGGGACCAACAGCTTTGGCCGGTTGTTGTAATGCATCCTTCACGATCTGCCCAAGATCACTTCGAGTCTATCCGAGTTTGTTCTATTTGCTTTGGAGTTTGAATTGAATGCTTCAGAGTTTGTCTGAAGTCTGTGGTTTGTTTTGGTCTGGGACCAATATTTTGGGCCGACCATTGCAATGCATTTCTGAGTTTGTTGGATCAATTTTTATGATCATGTTTGGCCGACCTTCCAAGGATTTAAAAACAGATTTGTGATCTTTTGATGTTGGTTAACTGTCTCTATTTTTGGCACTAAAATGTTCCATATGTTCAATTGTCTGGCTGACCCGAGTTTATTGGTTTACTCTTGTATCTTGACATCAATATTCTTTGTGGAACTATAGCCGACCTTAATCTTGTTTCGATGCAAATGATAAGAATGTGAATAAGTATAAAAGGAGATGTAGACTCATCATTTGGAAGTGTTTGAAAAAGAAGAAAGAGAAAACTGCTGAAGAAGAAGAAAGGAGAATGTAATGTCCCCAAATGGACACTTTTACCCCCGATGGAGTTTTGGCAAAACCCCAATCCAAAGAACAATTTCAAAATAATTTATAAAGTATTACAATGCAGATCTGAAGTTTTTGTAATGTCCCCAAATGGACAATTTGAATGCACAATGGATTCTCCCAAAACCCTATTGGGAATAGAACACCCAAACAAAAACAAAGACTGCAGATCTGATTTCTTTTAGAAATTGTGACTTGTTCTATGGAAGAAAAATACCACATAAAATGCTAAACAAGCTTCATTTTTATTTTTAAAAAAGTACTGATTTTTTTATAGAATAATGCAAAAGAAAGGTACCAAAAATCTGAGCTCCAATATCTGATTTTTATTTAAAAGAAGTCTGCAGACCTGATCTGAAAATATAGATGGGTAATGAGGGTTTAAACCCCGAAAAGGCTCCAGAAATTGTATCTTGGATGACTGAAATCCAACTTCAATAAACAGCAACAAATCTGAATTTTTACTTCTCTCTTTATGCCAAAATAATCCCTAGACTGGATCGCTCCAGCTGAAATATATATTGAATCAAAAACCAGATTTCTCCGGAGTCTTCAACACACAAAAAGATGGATCCAAAGGAAGAGTTTTCGTTCTTCCTTCCACTTTTCCTGAGGGTTTTCGTCCTTAGAAAATTACAGCAGCAAGTGCTCAACTCTTAAGCCAATTTTAGAAAATATAAATATGGTAGAATAATCCATAAGCAAGTCAACTTCTCCCTTAGAAGAAATAAGAGACCCAAAAGGTGACCACTTGACCAACCAATCAGCATTCAATGAATTTTTAATTCATTTGTCACTCATTTCCCTTCCTAAGGCTAGTCTAGTCGTATTTTTCCCTCGAGGGAATACAAGATATAATGGGCCTTTTATCTTTTCTAATTTGTTACTTTATTAAGTCATAAAATTATTATAAGTGTTTTATATTATTTTTTTCTCTTTTTTAAATGGCACTTTATAATAATTTAAAATGACTTAAGTCACCCTTATGTTTTCCCCTTAGCTGTCGGTTTGACAAAATAGACCAAGGGTCTTCCGTAATGTTATTTTAGAAAGAGGGACATTTCAATCCTCCCTTCCTCGAATTGCTTGCCCACAAGCAATTGCAGATTTGGGTGCTCTAAAATTTTTGCACCCTCCCATGTTGCATCTTTAAGAGGTAGCCCCTTCCATTGGATCAAGTACTCCCTGATAACTCTATTTCTCAACCTTTTTTCATGTACCTCCAAGATAGCTTCCGGTTCCAATACTAATTTGCCCTCATCATCAAGAGGAGGCAGCTCCATGGAGGGAGTTATATGCTGCCCCAATGCCCTTTTGAGGCATGATACATGGAACACATTATGAATTTTACTTTGAGCTAGAAGCTCTAGCTCATATGCAATCTTCCGTACCTTCCTTGTGACATTGTAGGGACCATAGAACCTCAGTTTTAATTTTTCATATCCTTTCCCTTTGAAAGAAGATTGTCTATAGGGTTGTAGCCTTAGGAAACCATATCCCCAACCTCAAAAGACCTCTCAATCCTTCGTTGATCTACAAAAATTTATGTTGGTTCTCAGCATGTGCAAGGTTGTCTTTGAGAGCTTTCATGATATCTTGGCTTTGTTGCTGTAATGTCCCCTTTCGGACATATTTTGCCCTAAATGGATTTTAAGCAAACCCCAACACCCAAATGCAATTTTTTTAAATATTTATCAAAGCTAACCACTGCAGATCTGATTTATATTCTGAAAATGGCGACTAGGCTTATGAGGAAAACCCCACTAAATCAACCCCGGTAAATATGTCCTTCACATTCAACACTAAGTACTGATATTTATAAGATTAAATCAGTCTGAATCATGCAGATATCTGATTTATATGAGGGCAAAACGACTTGGGTATGAAGCATTAACTATGACAAACAGTTCCCATATATCGTGCTTCTTATTCCACACTCTTTTCAAATATTTGGGAGGATCAAAACACATACAAAAATGCAGAGAACAGTTGCAATCAGATCTGAAACAGATTATAAGATATATGAGAGACAAAAGTACCAGTTTAGACGCCAAAGGAGCTGAGTTTTATTTAAATACAGCCTGCAGATTTAGCTCTGAAATTACAGCAGTAAAATAGGGGATTTGGACCCCTGAATAACTCCCAGAGAAGAAGAAACGATGCTGGGAAAACAACCCAGTACAGCAGGTACAAACATCTGAATATTATGCCCTCTGAATGTGCCAAAATCTGTCCCACAATAGGTCGTTCCAGCAGTACCAAAATAATGGTTCAAAACCAGATTTGATAATGGACCTCCAATACAAAATATGAGTGCAAAAGAGAGTTTTCGTTCCCTTTTCACTATTCTTCTTGAGGGTTTTCGTCCTCAGAAGTTGCAGCAACAAGTGCTTCAGCTTACAAGCTATTTTCAAAATATAAAGTGATCATAGAATGCCCCTTCTAAGTCGACCTCTCCTTTATATAGGCAAAGTGACCCAAAGGAAGCCTTTTAACCTCCAATCAGCTTGCAATGCATCTTTCTATGCATATTTTCCTCCTAGGCCTAGTCGCATTTTTGCCTAGGGGAGATACAAAATTGTTATGGGTCTATTTTTCTTCTAGGCAGCCAATATTCCTTTCCTAGACAAGTCGCCAATCCTCCTAGGGAGGATACAAATATAATATTAGACCCCTTTTACAATGATATTTGCCTCTCAAGGCAAATTGCACCTTTCTAGAAATTATAACTTTTATCTATAAGTGCATTCCTCTATTCACTTAATAATTAAGCCAAATAAATTAATATAAGTGCTCTATTATTTTCCCCTTTGCTACGGGCACTTTTCCCTTTGCTACGGGCACTTTATAATAATTTATTGTGACTTAAGTCACCCTTGTTTTCTTCCCTTAACCGTCGGGTAGACAAAATAGGCTAAGGGTCTTCAATTGGGAAGGGAATGTTACACTGATTGCACAAAATCTTTAGCACTCGGCACTCTACTATCCGAAATAACAACATCAACAAAGGAAAATGCATCATAACCATATAGGGACTTAAACAGAGACATACCAATGGACATATGATAGGATGTGCTATAGCAAAAACTCCCAAATAAAGGCATGTAATCCACATTGTTTGTTGCCCCGTAACAAAGCTTCTTAAATAGCCTTCCATCCATTTGTTTCAATTTCCGTTTGCCCATCCATTTGTGGATGGTAACTTGTGCTTGAGTTAACTCTATTCCAAAGAAGATGGAAGAGTTATTTCCAAAAATAACTTAAGAATCTGTTGTCCCCGTCACTTACAATATTCTTTGGCAATCCATGAAGTCTGAAAACATTTTTAAAAATACTCCAGCAACTAAAGGTCCATCAAACTTAGTGGGAAGAGGAAAAAAATGAGCATATTTGGTCAATCTATCCACCACTACATAAATGACACTCTTACCTTGGATCGTAGGAAGACCAACGATGAAGTCCATCGAAATGCTCTCCCATTTTTATTTGGAATAGGTGGGGGCTGCAAAAGACTTGCTCGAAATTCATGGTGTGCATTGTTTTGTTGGCATGTGAAGCACTCTCTAATGTGTTGCAACACTTCCCTCTTTAATCCTTTCCATACAAACTTTACTCTTACCTGTTTGTAGGTCTTAAAGTACCCCTAATGACCAGCCAAGGGTGAATCATCCATGGCTTCTAAAATTCTATGTTTTATCTTAGATTCAGGGACCAAGAAGACTCTATTTTTATAGAGTATGATGCCATCAACCACTTGGTACCTATCACCATCAATTTTTCCTTCAAGGACATCACAAGCAAACTGATTTTTGGTGTATTCTGTTGTTATATCAGCCCTCCAATCTACAAGAATTTCACTCATGGAGCAACAGTATGGTTTCCTTGATAAAACATCTGCAACTATGTTATTTTTTTGTTTCACAAATTCAATTTCAAAGTCAAAAGATTGTACTTCGCTTACCCATTTATGTTGCGTATCATTTAAATCAGTTTGATCAAGAAAGTATCTCAAATCATGTTATGATCTGTTTTGACAACAAACCTGCCACAAACAAGATATTGTCTAAATTTCACCAATGCATGCATGATTGCTAACATCTCTTTATCGTAAATGGAATAACCTTTTTCAACCTCTTTAAGCTTTCTACTTTCAAATGCTATGGGGTGTTTATTTTGCATCAAAACAGCCCGAATTCCATCCCATGACGCATCACACTCAACAACAAAAGGTACTGAAAAATCTGGGACAGCAAGTACCGGGCAAGAACTCATTACCTTTTTGAGGTGATCAAATGTTTGTTGGGTTGATGGTGACCAACTGAAAGCTCCTTGCTTTGTCAAATTTGTTAAGGGGGATGAAAGTTGTGAAAATCCCTTCACAAATCTGCGGTAATAGCTATAAAGACCCAAGAATCCCCTTAGTTGAGTCAATGTGGTGGGAGGAGGCCAATCTATGATTGCTTGAATCTTTTGTTGGTCTACGTGCACCCTCTTGCATTAATGACATGTCCTAGATACAAAATTTCTTCCATGCCAAACTCACATTTAGTTAACTTTGCAAAAAGAGATTGCTGCTCCAAAATGCTTAGGACCGTATCCAAGTGCATCAAATGTTCTTCCCATGATTTGTTATACACCAAAATATCATCAAAAAATACCAACACAATTTTTCTCAAATGCTCCCTAAAGATATGATTCATGCATGACTGAAAAGTAGCAGGGGCATTGGTTAACCCAAATGGCATCACTAAAAATTCAAAATGACCAAAGTGACACCTAAAAGTTGTCTTATGGACATCTTCATCTCTTACCTTGATTTGATGGTAGCTTGATCTTAGATCAATTTTTGAAAAGAAAGTAGCCCCATGCAACTCATCAATCCTTGGTATTGGGTACCTTTTCTTGATTGTTTTCTTATTCAATAACTTGTAATCCACACACATCCTCATAGTCCCATCTTTCTTTTCACCAAAACAACTAAAGAGGCAAAAGGACTAGAACTTGGCCTTATGTGGCCCATATCTAATAATTCCTTAATCACCTTTTCAATTTCTTCCTTGAAAGCCCTTGGGTGACGGTAAGGAGAAGATATAACCGAGTTGAGCCGGGTTCGCTGTACCTTGGGATATGATAATATAATATATATGGGTTGATGGAGATGCCGACATGTGGCACACATCCCCTTAGTTATATATGGGTTCACATGGGATATAATATTATAATGTATATGGGTTGATGGAGATGCCGACATGTGGCACACATCCCCTTAGTTATATGGGCTCACATAGGAATTAATTATATTGGGTAATGGGTCAGCCTACATTGGGATTAGGTGTTACCCATCCTATTTAAAGGATGTGAGTATCATTATGAAGAGGTATGTATGAGTTGATTCTTCTACTTGGTAGAGGTATATTGGAGGTGTCCCCCTCGAAGTGGATTCCCATCTTGGGAGATTGTGGAGTTACTCCTTCCTTAAGGAGCATTGTATGGTGTTGCCCTACCTTAAGGGTATTATTCTGAATATATTGATATTAGGGCATCTTGGCCCCCCATATCTCTTGTGTTTTATTATCTTCTGCAATTTATTGATTTATTATATGCAAGGTTCTTATCATGTCCTCGTGATCAATATATTTCAAGAAATAAGGAGATAAGAAGTACCTCTTGTGGTAAAAAAACGTTTGGATGATTGGGTTCAATTTCAAGGTTGTTTCCACATGTGGAATATAAGTGCTATGTTGAGATTTACAAAAGAAGGAATATCTGATTTCAAAATCATTATGGAGGGAAATTCTATCATGATGTGTTTGGGACATGATGGTGGTTCTAATTTTCCGTTTCATATGTGGTTAACCCATGGTTCCATGAAAATGGAAGAGCTAGAAAGAATGGGGTGGAAGGGCAGTGCTCTTACTATAATATGTGGCACACATACTTATCACCCATCCCGGGTGAAGGGTCTTCTTCATGACCAAAGGGTCACCATGCTTGTAGAGAGTGGCGATATGCATCAATTTATTGAAGAAGAATTGGCAAGAAGGATGGGGCCAAACAAGGCTGGTTTCAAAGGCTACACAGTCACCATAACCTATGGAACATCTCCCCTTTGCACAAGAAAGATACCCCAACTCACTATTTCCATGGAAAGGTATGAATTTTGTATCGACTTCTTTGTTTTAAGTTCAGCTGAGGCACATATTGTTCTTGGGGGTCAAGGGCTCCAAACTTTAGGGGAATTTACCCTCAAAATTCACAAGAGGGGGTTGAAGTTCCACTTACAGAATGAAGAGGTCAGAATTCATGGAATCAGGAATGGGAAAGGTAGGCATGTTGAGCAAGGAAAGACTGATTTTATTTCCTTACCAACAGTTGGGAAAGGACTGATCATAGCTAAGAATGCAAGGAAGAATTTGGCAAACAACATCATGAGGAGGTATAAAATGGAAATTAAAATATGCAGGGCTGTTATGGGAGTTTTCTCAGTTAATATATGTTTACTCACAAGCAATAGAAGGTTGTCACTCAAGAAGAACTCCCAAAAAGGAAGCAACTACAACATTTATGTGTCTATTGCATACTACTCTTTCAGCCTTCCACTCATTTTTGCAACAACTAAAGATGAAATTTCAATGATTGGGATGGTGGACACTCAACCCCACTTTCCTAAAGAGGTATGCCCAGCTCTCTTAAATTTTCTTTTAGTAATCATTGGTTCAATTATGAGGGGGTAATACATAGCTACATTTGTGTTTGGGTTATTGTTGGAATCCTCCACCAAAGTGGGAGGTATGAAGATGTAATTATGAGGATGGGAAGATTTGTAGTGCAGAAAATTCACTTTCTTCATTTGGCACAAAGTCCCCATCTTCCATAAGACTGTCATGGACATATTCAGACCTCATGTGATGGCCGGTTCCACTTGGCACCCATTGTTGAGCTTCTCTTCATCCCCCACATGGCCTACACCATTGCAAACAATGATAAGAAATCAAAATTGTCCTTGGCAAGTTCTCAAAGTGTTGGTCCACTTATTAACACTTACACGCAATCGGGAAGAGAATTAAATGTTGGGTGATGTTTGAGATAGGGGAAGAAGAAAAAAATATCTCAGAAAAAGGTTATTTCTAATTCCAATAGTCATGGCATTTTTTCTAAATGTTGGGTGATGTTTGGGATGGAGGAAGAAGAAAAAGATCTCAGAAAAGGTTATTTCTAATTCCAATAATCATGGCATTTTTAGTCCTCACACTTTCCGGAAGGAGGCAACTCACCACCATGATTGATAGCAATGGAGCTCAAGCTACAAAGGTAGCTGTTGGGACTTTTGGGATGGTTAAGTTGCTGATTACTTAACTCAGAGTGACATTCCAGTAGTATGGTGGAGGAACATTCCATTCGCTTTGGATAGTGATTTTCCTCGGTTCCTACAGGAGGATCTCAATCATCATTCGTCCCTTCTTGAAGAGGAAAAGGTCTAGTTGCAGCTGTCATCTTGATATCATGGACACAGATCACCTAAGCAAGGGGTAGAAAAGAGAAATTGGGAATGAGAAGGAGCAAGCCAACATGCTAATATGGCATGGAGGATGGAAAGAAGATCATTTTTCTTGAATAAGTTTGTTTTTTGTGTAAGTACAAAGGAGTAGCTGAGATTTATTTGGAATCAAGGTACTTGCAATTTCTTGGGGACAAGCAATTTCGAGGGAGGACTGTCATGTCCCTTTTTGAAGTCTGATTTTCGAAGACCTTAACCCATTCTTCTCCTTGTGGGTCTAAGGAGAAAAGCAAGGGGAAGATCTGAATTATATATTTTTGTTGTTTACATAGTTTAATTTATTATCATGTATCCTATTGGGAAGCCTAGCGCTCCAATAGAGGAACTTAAGTAGTTAGGAAATAAATGTATTATGAGCATGTAGGCTCCAAATACCATTTGAATATTTAAAAGCACTTACCTTAAGGGGTTGGCCATCATTTTTATGTTGTAAAACACTCCTTGTGGCTATTTAAGGAGGTCGCTTGGGCATTATTGGATTATGTTTTGGTGAATATTCATATTTTGGCTAAGGTTTGCTTGTGAAGCACCTTATCTACCTTTCTCAAGGACGAAACCCCTTGATTGAGGACCTTTTCCAAGGACGGAAACCCTTGGTTGAGGACTTGTGGAGGACGAAAACCCTTCCATGAGGTTTTATGTATGCAAGCTGATTTGAAAGGCAATAAATTATCATTTTCTTGCATGATTGGTCTCTTTAGTTCAATGATCTATTTGTTTGGAGTGGAGCGACCCACTTGGGAGTGATTATTTGGTATGTGTGATGCTAATTTGGAAAATCTGAATTTACTATCTTGTTCTCCATATTTTCTAAGGCCAAGATCTAGAGTTTCGTGAATTTTGGAGGTGTTTTACTATTTTTCCAAGCTTGATGATGTTTTTGGTTGAGGGTTCCATAATTAATTATTTTCAAGCTCAATTCTGATCTCTAACAACTGATTGTGTTTGCTAAGGGTTTCCTAATAATTTTGGCATAAGATTTGAAGGGCATTAACAAGGTTTGACCCACCTTTGAGGGGTTTAACTCCTCTAAGGAAGTTGCTGCCCTAGGAAGGGTTTAATTTGCAGATTTGTAGGGTTATATCAGCCATCTAACAACAGCCCCATAATCTGATTTTTAAGTTACATCTCAGCTTTTGGTCATTTCCCGAGTCCCCCTAAAAAGGGACATTACACACTTCCACGCATGTGAGATGAACTTGCATAATTGTTTGATATAAGACCAAAGTGAGCCTCGTCTTTGGAGCTAACTCAACAATGTTGAAGATACGATCTTTCACACGGATGTATGTAGCATTTCAGTCATACAAATACAAATTTACAAGCATAACTACACACAAGTCTAGTGGTGTAATGTCGAGATGTGATAGTGTTCTCCATGGGCTCGACTTTGTACTAAAAAGTGCACTATCACCAAACTTGGATATCTTTCCTCTATTGGAGCCATCAAAGTGTATGGTCGAGGACATGTTTCAATGGTAAGACGTAGGCACTAAACTACATCTTGTGCAATTATGTTCTTCCAACTACCATAATCAACGACGACATGGAGAGGTTGACCCTTCACCCAACACCATAAAACAAATTTTGAAACCTAGTTGTATGATGTTGCCTTGGGAGAAAGAAACTTCTGCTATTCTCTGAGTTGTCTTTGTGAGGAATGCTTGTATTCTCAGGAATCTCCTTCTTCTTGTTGCTTTCTTCTAGATTGCTTGTACTTTGAGGAACATGAGTCTCATTCACTTTTCTACTTTCATTTCTAATTGAACCTTTAAGAGCATCTGCGTATGTCTTTGAATTGTCTGCATTTTCTTTGAGGTCCCCTAATCTTCTTTGAACCCAAGACCAGTTTTAATAAATGGAGATCTTTGATTACTATCATCTAATATTTCAGTACTCTTCTCAAACTTGAGGCAATTGTTTAATTTAGCATTAGTCTTTTCAAGTTCCTTTCTCAAAGAAACTATTTTAGATTCAAGTTTCTCACAATTTTCATTCTTTTGTTTTAGCTGAATTCTCACAACCTCATCCATCTTCATCTCTTCAAGTTGAGTCTTTAGGCCAATGATGATCTTATTGTATTCTTCAATATCTTGTGACAACTTTGATTTTGAAGCATCATATTCTTCTTCAAATTTCTGAAGTTGTTGTTTTTGTTTCTTGTTCTTCTTTCTAAGAATCTTGATCTCATCTAGGGCACTAATGAGCTCTCCTTCAAGATCCACCTCAACATCTTCTTCATCTTCTAAAACTAACTCTTTTTGCTTTCTCTTGTCTCTATTTCCATGAACAATGGTTCTTCCTTTTCACTATCAGGGCTTCTTTCATCGAGTTTTCTTAGATGAGCTGATACTTTCCTCCTTGGTGTAGAGATTTTTTTGTGCTTGCGGAAGTTCTCATATTTTCTTCTCTTGAAGTTCTTTCTAGACTGATAGTACTTGTTACTTTTCCTTCATGTTATGATCTTCTTCACTATCACGGTTATCATTTTTTGCATTTGGACATCTAGCCTTATAAATGTCCTACTTTACCACAATTAAAACATTTGAAGGGTAACTTACCTTTGTATTTTCTAGATCCTTTCTTCAGATTTCTGACAAAATGAGCTTCTTCTTGGTCTAATTCATTGTTGGCGCGATCATGTAGTTCGGGCTTCTTGTTCTTCATCTTCTTTGATGCTTTGAAGGCTGCTTCTCGCTTAAGTGATTTATATTTTTCAGTTCTCATCTCATACACAATGAGAATCCCATGAAGTTCATCCATTGTTAGGGTGCTTATCTTCAACTACTGACACCTTGGCATCAAACCTCAAAGGAAGAGATTTGAGCACTTTTTGCACAATAACTTCATCTTTAATTTCTTCTCCAAGACCTCTAATAGTGTTGACAATTTCATCCACACAAAGAAGGTAAGCTGCAATGTTTTCATCATCCTTCATCTTCAAACCCTCAAATTGACTTCTGTGTGTTTGGAGCTTTGCTTTCTTCACTTTATCATCTCCTTCATATATGTTCTTGAGTTTATCCTAGATTTCCTTAGCAGATACACAATGCATCACTTTAACAAATTCTGATTCAGACAAACCACCCAAAATTGCATTCACAGATTTTTTACATTGCTTTCACTAGCCTTCTTACTAGTTTGATATGTTGGAGTGGTTCTTTGGAGCAACATAACCACTAACAACTGATTGCCAAATGTCAAACCCAAGAGACATTAAATAGGTGTGCATCCTTATACTCCAAAAAGCATAATTAGTTCCATCAAATAATGGAGCCCTGTTTGAAGAGAATCCTTCTTGACCTGTCATGTGTGCTATGAAGATCTACCTTCTAGTAGTCAAACTATTCTGAAGGAACCTGCTCTGATACCAATTGTTGAACACACACTAATATTGAGAGGGGGTGGGTGAATCAATATTATACAAATTTTTACTTATTTATACATTAACATCCATAATAGTAGTAATCACATAAGATATAACAATTGCACAACCATAGAACACAATATATATGTGGAAACCCTTTCGGGAGAAAACCATAGAGATGTTTGGATCTACTGCTCAAATCCAAATCCAAAACATCTCAATACATATTTATAGGCACCAACCTACTGGAGACACCAATCCCCAATGATGAACATCAACTCAGCTAGTTCGCGAGCACCAACTCACTGGAGACACCAATCCCTAATGCCGAACACCAACTCAACTAATTTGTAAGAACCAACCTATTGGAGACACCAATCCCCAAATTGTGAGGCACTAACCTCAACAAAACACAAATCCACCTTCTATAGTTGCTTCCTCAACTTGATGATGGCAATTCAATCACTCTCTTCATACACATAGATTAAATCCTTCTTCCAACATGGATGTTAGTCCAATTAATGAAATCAGGCCGCTTTATACTCTGCTCTTCACTCCTGTTCACACTTTCATCTGCTTTGTCTGCTTGAATTGTTTTCCCTCTCATAATGCAACTTCACTTCTCAAATTGTCATGCGCTTTGCTTTTCCTTCAACAAGTTTTCATCTTCAAATTTGCTCGAGTTTTCTCTTCCTCTTTTTGCGATTCACCGTTATTCCATACTGAGAAGTCTGTTTGGAGCTTAGAAAGATGTCTTCATTTGTTGTTCCACTTTTCTCTGTAATGTCCCCATTTCCGAGCAGATGGCCTAGGAGGCTTTTCATCCGTCTTAGCCTTGGTTATGCCCAAGGGGCTAGTGACGTTGATGGTTATTGGGTGTGGTTTGTACCTTCATTTCACTTATATGTTATGTTTTGGAGTTGGACACATACTTTGAGGTGACTTAAGTGAAATAAGGTTGTGAGATGCTCCCCTAAGGTACTTTATGTTATATTTAGTCGATGACTTAAGTGATGGGTGAATATATGGTACTTTATGTTCTAATTCTTCGTTGGGGTGACTTAAGTGCACTTTTTGGCATATGGGTGATAAAGTCACTTAAGTTATTTCTTTTATCATGTGGATTTTTTCCAAGGGGGCGATTAGGGTTTTTGGGGCCCTTTGTTGCAATGAGAAATTATAAAAGGAAGCGCTTGGGGAGAGGATTGCATGCATTCACTCATATAGATATTTGGAGCTTTTGTTGGTTGCACTTTTTGCTTGTGAAAGTAAGATTCTACAGGAACCCTAACTTCGGTGGTGAGAGATGGGTTTTGGGGCCCTTTGTTACAATGAGAAATTATAAAAGGAAGCGCTTGGGGAGAGGATTCATGCATTCACTCATACAGATATTTGGAGCTTTTGTTGGTTGCACTCTTTGCTTGTGGAAGTAAGATTCTACAGGAACCCTAGCTTCGGTGGTGAGAGATCCACTCCTAGCTAGCAGAGCACTCTTTGGTGGTGAAAGATCCATCCCTAGTTTGCTATTTGGGAGCATTACTTAGTTCAGTTTTCAAAAAAATTCAAGGGTTTGTTCAGTGCCAAGAGAGGTTATTTGATCCACATGTAGGTTATTTGATTCGCATGTAGGTTATTTGATCCACATGTAGGTTATTTGATTCGCATGTAGGTTATTTGATCTACATGTAGGTTATTTGATCCGCATGTCAACCACTCATCGATCAGCCAACATGCATAATTTTTGGCTCAAGGGTTTTGTACTTTTTAGTCAGTGTCTGAGGACAGTTGTCTGCAATTTTTATAAAATAAAATCAACCTATTTTGAAGACTGAATCTGGTATTTCTTTTATGATTTCACCTTTGCAATATTTGTTGAGTTGTTTGAGTTAAATATTCAGTGGTTTTGCATCAGTTTTGAGTGGTTTTCATCTCCTATGCAAGTCGCCATGCATGTATAAATGAAATGTCCCTCTTTCTAAAATAACATTATAGAAGACCCTTGGCTTATTTCATCTACCCGATGGCTAAGGGAAAAACATAAGGGTGACTTAAGTCATTTTAAATTATTATAAAGTGCCATTTAAAAAAAGAGAAAAAAATATATAAAGCACTTACAATAATTTTATGACTTAATAAAGTAACAAATCAGAAAAGATAAAAGGCCCATTATATCTTGTATTCCCTCTAGGGAAAAATGCAAATAGCCTTAGGAAGGGAAATGGATGAGAAATGAATTAAAAAATCAATGAATGCTGATTGGTTGGTCAAGTACTCACCTTTTGGGTCTCTTCTTTCTTTTAAGGAGAAGTCGACTTGCTTGGGGATTATTCTACCATCTTCATATTTTCTAAAATTGGCTTAAGAGCTGAGCACTTGCTGCTGTAATTTTCTGAGGATGAAAACCCTCAGGAAAGTGGAAGGAAGAACGGAAACTCTTCCTTTGGATCCATCTTTTTGTGTGTTGAAGACTCGGGAGAAATCTGGTTTTTGAATCAATATATATTTCAGCTGGTGCAACCATCTAGGGATTATTTTGGCATAAAGGGAGAAATAAAAATTCAGATTTGTCTGCTGTTTATTGAAGCTGGATTTCAGTCATCCAAGATACAATTTCTGGAGCCTTTTCTGGGGTTTAAACCCTCATTACCCAGCTGTATTTTCAGATTTGGTCTGCAGACTTCTTTTAAATAAAAATCAGATATTGGAGATCAGATTTTTGGTACCTTTCTTTTGCATTATTCTCTAAGAAAATCAGTACTTTTATAAAATCGAAAAAGAAGTTTGTTTAGCATTTCATGTGGGATTTTTTTCCATAGATCAAGTTGAAATTTCTATAATAAATCAGATCTGCAGTCTTTGTTTTTGTTTGGGCGTTCTATTCCCAATAGGGTTTTTGGGAGAATTCATTGTGAATTCAAATTTGTCCATTTGGGGACATTACAGTGGTATTAGAGCAAGTTTTCCTCCCATCCTGTGAGAGAAAAATCAGATTTCAACTTGTATGGACAAGTGTGAAGACCATTTTAGACATTAATACCAAAGAAGAACTCCAAGAAGAGGAGGGATGGATGATGAAGAAAGACCACCTCCTAATGATGAATTAAGCTACATGAATGAGGTGTTTTCTAGGGGTAACAGAGAGCTACATAACAGATTGTTGGACTCACAGAGAGATCTTAGAGACTCCATTGTTGGAGCCATTGCAGATTTGGGAAGAGCTCTACAAGGGACAAATATCAACAGGCAAAACCCTCAAGGGAATCATGGCAATCAAGGTGAGGGCAGCTCTTCTACTTTACATGCAGATAGGGCTTCAAACAAGAACTCCTCTAAGTTCTTTTGTGCAAGTTTCCTTCAGAGAGAGGAACCACAAGAGGAGAGAGAGCAGCCTCCCACTCATGGGTTTGCAGAGGAAATAAACCTATATGGGGATGAGTATGCATCCTTGAATCCCCACACAAGGGATCTACTTTCATTTAGAGATTTTTGCCAACTAAGAAGGAACGAAGGACCAAGGAAGAGAGTGAACCAACAACCAGAACCAAGGAAAGATATCCAACACCGATTGGGAAAAATCACTCTCCTACATATGATGGGACAGATAAGTGTTCTGCAAGGGCTTGGCTACAAAAATTAGACACTTACCTATCATTAAATCCAATGTATGAAGAGGAAGCTCTCAAGTTTGTCACCCTTCACTTGGAGGTATAGCTCATGAATGGTGGTATCATGGCCTTGTGACACAAGGACATGGCTCAATAACAACACTTGAAGAATTCAGCTCATGCTTGATTGAAAGGTTTGATAGAACAGATCCGGATATGCATTTCAAAGAGCTAGCACAACTCAAGCAAGAAGGATCTTTGGATCAATATATTTCTGATTTTGAAAGGCTTGCGGTTATGGTACCTGATATCAGTGAAAAAGGTTAGTATTGCTATTTATTGAAGGATTGGGTGAGCCATTAAAGGGCCTTGTCAAGGCATTCAACCCCACATCTTTGCAAGGTGCAATCAAGAAGGCATTAGACTTGGAAAGTTCAGTCCCAAAAGGTAGAAATCTGTAGCAGCAAAAATCATCAGCTTTTGGGCAGCCAAAAGGGGTATTTGGACAGCCAAAGGCCTCTTCATCAAGTGGGCCAAAGACACCAAATTTTGGGCAACAAGGTAAGCCTTTTCAAAACAAATCTGATGTAAAAGATTGGGTTAAAAACAGCAAGGAAATTGAGACTAGGAATGAGCTTAGAAGGAAAAACTATGTTTTACATGTAGAGATCCTTGGACTCCTAATCACCGTTGTCTTCCAAAAGGGGCAACACATTATATTGAAGTTATTTCAGATGTAGAAGATGAAGAAGAGAGTGTTGATCATGAGGAAGAAGAAGAGCAAGCAAAAGAGGAAAATGAAGTTCCCACGGATGGAACATTGGCCACTTTATCCGGAGCACCAAGGTACTATGCTTTTCGTGTTAAGGGTGTTCTTCATGGACAAAGAATTATAGCCTTGATTGATAGTGGAGCTACTCACAATTTTATTGATGAGAGCTTAGTGACAAGGATGGGATTGAAAGTAGAAGACTTTCAAGGATTTAATGTAACCGTAGCGGATGGGTATACTCTTGCATGCACAAAGAAGATTCCCCAACTTGAGCTCACATTGGGAAGGCATAAGGTATGTGATGATTTCTATGTCATTGGTATTGGTGAAACAGATATTGTTTTGGGTGTACAATGGCTGCAATCTTTGGGTGAGTTCACTCAAAATTATCAAACCATGGAACTGAAATTTAAGTCTCAAGGCAAGGAAATCACTTTGCAAGGTTTGAGGAATGGATCTCCACAAGTTGTGACCGCCAAAAGCATGGAGAGATCTTTCAAAAGAGGGCAGATTGCATGGGCTGCACATTGCTTGGTAAGGAATACTTCTTTGTTTTCATCTCAGCCATCATAACATGTTGATCTTCAATCTATTTTAGATAAACATAACAAAGTATTTTCAGATTTGCCTCACGGTTTGCCCGCAGATAGAGGATTTCAGCATAAACATGGCAGCGACATGGGAAAGAGCAATGAAACTGAAACATGGTTATCATTCCCAACCGGTTGTGCATGATGACAACATACCTGAATTGACATACTAGTAGGCAATGAATCTGAGATACCTTTGTACCATGAGCTTCCCGTGACCTTCTTAGGACTCAGAATTTCTGAGTTAGAATCAACACTCAAAAAGTATTCCAAAGGTATCTTAATTCCATGGATTCCCTCCTTCATAATGTCATCCTCATAGGCCCTTTGCAATTCTTGCTGGACCGTCTTCTTCAAGGGTCCTCAAACAGTGGTTTTGGACTGAATTATTCGTGCCTTGTGGGGCTCACTGATGGTTGGTGTGTTCGATTCCTTTCTCAAGGCATCCTTTGTTTGTAAGCATGTCCTAGGGACTGTAACTTTGATATCAACATACTGCTAGTTGGTGTCTTGTAATTTCGGAGGATCAATTGCCCTCACTACCCTTTTTAAGGGTTCTACCATGTTGTTGATCTGAAAATCAGTCTTGGGCTCAATTAATGAAGCTTCGTCTATGGCTTTACCTCTCTCTATGACTGTCGTTAAGGGCATTCCAGCACAAGGTTTGGTTACATCCACCAATTTCCTTTCACAAGGCTAAAGTTTGTCTTTTTCTTCTCCTTCTAAGTGCAGTCCTGATTTTCCTTTTTTATTTTCCAGCTCTATGCAACCCTTAGATACCAACATGTCAACATCAAATACCAAAAAATCTTTACCTCGAGTTGTATGCTCATTGATCTCCTTCTCATTTCTTGGCTCGTGCCCCACGATTTCACCAAATCCTTCTTCATGTGTAATGTCGAAACCCTTGCATGTGGTGTTTTTATGAAGCATTGACCTCTTGACCATGTGTCAATTCCAACTCTCTGTTTCCAACTCCACAAACACTACAAAGGGAGGGCATCTCAGACCTTCTCCAAAAGCTCTATAGAAAAACATCAAATTTGGAGCCTTGAAAGACTTTGGGAGGCTACTTCTTTGATTGTCCTAATTTCAATGAATTTCTCCACAATCGAAGAAAGGGCTTCTATTGACCTTGCTAACTTCCTTTGTATTTTCTCGAACCTTTCTAACTTGTCTTCCATGCTTCATAGGCTGGGAGGATCATGCTTTGATACCACTGTAATGTCCCTTTTTAGGGGAACTAGGGAAATGACCAAAAGTTGAGATGTAACTTAAAAATTAGATTATGGGGCTGTTAAACCTAATGTCCTTTTTCCCACTTGAGAGCCATTATTTGAATTTATTTCCATTCCTTCTCCATAAAGAACGAAGTAGACGAGTTGGAGAAGAACATTGGGCTTCTATTTGCTTTTGTTTTTCTAATTTTTATATTTTCTTTTTAGTGTTTTTCTTCTTATGGCAAGTCGGCTGAGTTTAAGTCAAATGAAGGAAGCTAATGTAAGGAAAAGAACATCTTGGTGACACAAGGGTTTGATGACATAATGAAGCACGAGCCAAGCAAGGATGAAGTTGTAGCCCTTAATTCCATTCCTATTCCGGATATTCAACAATATGAGGTAATTTTGGATCATGGTTTGGTTAATACTAATTTTTTTTAGTTCATGATGAATTTAGGCTTGAGCAAGTGGGAAAAGAAGAAGGGAACCTTTGTTTGAATAGATATGAGGACAACAAGCTTGCCAGAATTTTAATAACAGTGTTTAAAAGGAACCATAATGATGAAGAATTGAGCCTTGGTAAAGGCCACAAAGGCAACCCAAGCTCAAGCAATCAAGATATGGAAATAGTTCAAAAAGAGGAAGATCATTTGATTGGAGAAACATGGACCAAAGAGTGGGAACACCTTGATGATAAAGGGCACATACACTCTCTCATGCAACATCCAAACCGGGTGAAGACTGCTTTATGTGCATGGGCCAAGACAGAATTGGTAAGAAGCTTCCCCCTTCCAAAGACCATGGTATGTTTGTAAAGATAACCAATTCCTTTTTCCATTTGATTCATATCTCAGTTGTTATGCATGTGCCTAGAAAGAAATTTTGGGGTCACAATGATGAATGCATTAAAGATAACTCACCCAAATTGATAAGGTCAAGAAGAGAGGAAGAATTTCTCCATGGGAAACCGAGGATCGCAATAGGTGAAGCTATTGGTCTGTACCTAACAGCAGTAAAAGAAGGTCATTTGAGGAAAATCTCAGCCCTACAAAAGCTCAAGAACATGGGGAAATTGTCAAGCAAACATCAAGCAAAGAAGAAGGTAAAATACTTTTGGTTGTTCATGATATTCCTCTGCTTTTAAATGGTTGCATGTAGCAAGATACTAAAGGATCTTGGAGGCATTAACAAAAGTATGGAAATAAAAATGAGGAGCAAGAGAATAGAGAGGATGTTAAAAAGGTTCCATGCATAGTTCGCATACTCGTACTCGGCAGACCAAAAAATATTTGACTCGGCAATACTCGGGAATACTTGGGCAACTTAAAAAATACGCAAATTTCTTTAAAAACATAAATTTTAAGCAACACGACTTCTTGACCAATACTAGAGAATACTCAGAATACTCTGCCAATACTCGGGAATATTCGGCGAGTTAACTGTGGCGAGTTTTAATGGCAAGTATTCGGTTGGGCAAACGAATAGCGAGTACTCGCCGAGTTTTCTTACTATGGTTCCATGCATAAATACCATTCTTTGGCGTGAAGAGGCTAAAAGATATAGTGAAGGTAAGAAGCCTTGGACCTAGAAACAACTTAGATTTATTGTCCAACATGTCGCCATACCAAAATGATGGACATCATGAACAAAGGGGAAAGAAGGACTATGTACTCTTTCTTATGTTGTTGCCATGTTCTCACCTCCACTATCTGCAAGGCCAATCTGTTTTGCATAGGGGCCTCAAGAATGACACTTGGAAAGCAAAAGTTCATGGAGCTAAGGTGTTTTTGAAATATTTTTTGAGTGTTGGTTCTAACTCAGAAATTCTGAGTTTTAGGAAGGGTAGCTCATGGCTCAAAAGGGTTTCAAATTCATTGCTCACCAACATGCCAAAACAGTTCGCATTTTCAGAGAGGTATGATAACTATATTACATTGCTCTACTCCATGTTATTGCTGAGTTTTTACTCTAATGATCAGCCTATGCCAAGTAAAAGGAAGATAAGAAGTGAATGGTGTAGCCAAGGGTGCAAGGATACTTGGGAACAACACCTAAATTGTTTTAGCACATGTATGGTTGGTACTATGGTGAGCCTTAAAAAGGGAAGAAGGTCTAATTGCACGGTCACTTTGATTGGTAATTCCATCTTTGAGTGTCTAAGGATGACTCACATCTTTGCTTTATGGATCAGCTCTCATACATGCCAACTCTCACGGGGCTGAGCATAATTAACTTTGGAAGCTTCAAGGTCACCAATAGCATCTTCATGTTGTCAAATTTCATGGAAGGGCACAAGGTATGTAATGTTTTTCTTGAAATTAAGCCAGCTGAAGTTAATGTTGCTTGGGGAATGCAATGGTTCCAATTTTTGGGAAAATTTCATTATGATACTCTTCTTCACATATCAGCCCTTTGGAAAAACTTATTTATGGTTGGGCACATGCAAGTTCAGCCACCTAGGAGAAAAATTAAGCAATCAAATTATGAGATGTTTCCAATTCTGAACAGCTATAAGAATGTTCCTTTTGAAGCTACTAAATCATGGGGTAATGGTCTTGAGGTTGTTGGGATGGAGGAAGGTAGTAAGACTACCATATTTTTGATTCCAAGAACATTGCCATAAGCTTTTATGTAAGCATTTCCAGCCCTTTCTCCAAGTTCTTATCAGTTGTAACCTTGTGGCCAACTCCCATAACATGGATAGAAGGGGAAACTTTGAAGGTATGTCATGATTACATCTGTTGTGCTCTCCTTTCTATTGTTGTTCACAAATTTTCCAGCTATTTGTTTACTTATAAGGCACCCAAAAAGGAGCTTCTAATCACTTGGTTAAAAGAGTACCAAGCACTTTATGGCTGTTGTAGTCACTATACAGCCTTCATTCAGTCACTATGTAGTTATTTCTCTCAAGGAATCAATGGCCTAAACATGGGAGAAAGATGGGATGGCAAATACCTTGACCCAAGGGTCAAATTGAAGATGGTTCCACCAAAGGAGTTTGTCGGTTTATTCATTTTCAGTTTTCTCTTCTTGAAGTCTTGGTTCATAGAAAAAATTTTATAGTTGGAGATTGTATGTTCTACACAATGACACACTTGCACTATTTTGTACAATTATAGGTGGGATTTTAATTTCCCTCATCCTAAATTTTGAAGAAGAAGAGCAAGATTATATGGGTGATTGAGACAGTAGGAAAGAGATGTTGGGTCACCAATGCTTGGGTGGTGAATATACAAAAAGGGAGCAGCTGAAACTTGTTTGTGATCCAGGCACATACAAGTGCTTGAGGACAAGCAATTTTGGGAAGAGAGAACTCTAATGTCCCTTTTTCCACTTGAGAGCCATTATTTGGACTTCTTTCCATTCCTTCTCCATGGCAACGAAGTAGAGGAGTTGGAAAAGAACATTGAGCTTCTATTTGCTTTTTTTTCTAATTTTTATATTTTATTTTTAGTGTTTTTCCTCTTATAGAAAGTCGGCTGAGTTTAAGTCAAATAAAGGAAGTTAATGAAGGAAAAGAACATCTCTTATGGGTCAGCCTTACCCTTTTCAAGCTTTGGCACCAATGGAGGAATATAAACAGGATTCTTGAGGCATCATTTGGGCATCTAGATTTTGACGCATTTTCCTATTTGGGCATTGTGAGCTTGTTACTTCATGTTCATCCACTTGAAGACGAAAACCCTCTTGTGTGGCTTCCTAGATGGACGAAAACCCTTCTAGTGGTTTTGTTGGAGAAATAAACCCTTCAACATTGATAGAGCTTGAAGATTATTGCAGATTTGAAGAGGATACTTCACATTCAGAATTTTTATTAGCATTGGGCAACATTCCCTAGGTGGAGCGACCTACCTTGGAGAGTTGTTTGATGCCCTAGAAAGCCTATTATTGATATTTCACTTCATAATCTAATTTGGCATATTTTATAACACTGGAATCTCCATTTTGGAGATTTTTGGCAAGGGTTTATTATTTTTCCTAGCCCTCGGTTTTGGCTAGTCTGCTGCTGATTTTAAATAATTAATTCCAGCTGTGTAATTTGATATTCCATCCATCTTTTGATGTATTTGTGATTCATAAATATTTTCATGGCTAGAATAATTGTTTTGTGGCATTATTCATTGATTTGTTTGGTGAAAAGTGGATTTGAATTTCATAATCAATTTGCTACCCTTGAATATTGCTAAATTCAAATTATTTCAGTTGGCTGGTTTTAAAAATCAGATTTGGAGATCTTTGGTTTTGAGCTAATTTCCGTAATTTTCAGTTTTGTGCCCAAAAGGGATAATTCATTAGATGGTTGATATAACCCTACAAATCTACAAATTAAACCCTTCCTAGGGCAGCAACTTCCTAAGAGGATTTAAACCCCACGAAAGGTGGGCCAAACCTTTGTAATGCCCTTCGAATCTTATACCAAAATTATTAGGAAATCCCCAAAGAAACACAATAAGCTGTTAGAGATCAGAATTGAGTATGAGAATACTTAATTACGGAACCCTCGATCAGCAAACATCATCAAGCTTGGAAAAATAGTAGAACACCTCCAAAATTCACAAAACTCTAGATCTTGGCCTTAGAAAATATGGAGAACAAGATAGTAAATTCAGATTTTCCAAATTAGCAACATCACACATACCAAATACTTACTCCAAAGTGGGTCACTCCACTCCAAACAAATAGATTAATCAATTAAAGAGACCAATCATGCAAGAACATGATAATTTATTGCCTTTCAAATCAGCTTGCATACATAAAACTTCATGAAAGGGTTTTCGTCCTCCACAAGTTCTTAACCAAGGGTTTCCGTCCTTGAAAAAGGTCCTCAATCAAGGGGTTTCGTCCTTGAGAAAGGTAGATAAGGTGCTTCACAAGCAAACCTTAACCAAGATATGAATTTTCGCGAATCATAATCCAATAATGCCCAAGCCACCTCTTTAAATAGCCACAAGGAGTGTTTTACAACATAAAAATGATGGCTGACCCCTTAAGGTAAATGCTTTTAAATATTCAAATGGTATTTGGAGCCTACATGCTCATAATACCTTTATTTCCTAACTACTTAAGTTCCTTTATTGGAGCGCTAGGCTTCCCAATAGGATAAACAACTACCTAAACAACAATAAAAATATAATTCAAATCTTCCCCTTGCTTTTCTCCTTAGACCCACGCGGAGAAGAATGGGTTAAAATCTTTGAAAATCATCCTTCAAAAACGAACATGACAAGTTCATGCTATTTGTGGTCCTGTCTGACACACCTACATAGCCGAGAAAGCATAGAGTACCAAACGCTATGCCCCGCAATCATTGTCACAACAAGAAGAACTCGACAAGTAATCGCAACTATAAGGAGATGTCTTTGCATAACCAAACAGTCTTCCATCACATTGCATGGTAAGACATCAAATTGATTTGGTACTTGGATCCCCTATTCCAAACAACCTTTTGTACCTCAAATCCATTTGGGAAAATGTTGAATTCTGATGCCAAATAGAAGAGCTTCTTCATTAAGGCAAGATTAGGCCCAACATTCTCGGTGAAAACCTGATAGTTCTTGCACCAAAAAAAAAGATGGCACATGACACTTGTGCATCGACTATTTTGCACTCCACATGATAACTAATAAGAATCGGTATCCACCATTGTACATTGAAAACCTCTTGGACCAGCTCTGAGGTGCACAATACTTCACCAAGATCAACCTAAAGTCACCTTACCATTAGGTACCAATACATTTTGAAGACATATGGAAGACAAATGTCAAGACAAAGGAAGGATTATGCAAATGATTGGTTATGCCTTTCACTTGACCAACACACCAAGAACATCCATGTGCCCGATGCACAATGTGCTTCAATCATTTACTAACGACTCCGTCATTATCTACTTGGATGACATTATCATTTACAACAAGACTTAGGAGGAGCATATGGAGCACATCTCGCGCATCTTAAAAACATTGCACAAACACAAGTTGCGAAGCCAATTTGACCAAATGTACATCCAAAGGCCATGCAAATTCACTATTTGATTTTGGGCTATATCATTATTGCACAGGCATCCATGTAGATCTAGAGAAGATCAATGTGATTATAGATTGGCCAATCCTACACAATCTCACCAAATCGAGGAGCTCACCGACCGTGTTAACTTCTATCAGTAGCTTAATCCTTGGGTTCTCACACATAACATGGCCCTTCAACTAGATCATGCACACTAAAGGTACCTTCCACTCGACTCTTGCACAATAGCATGCCTTGAAGAGTTCAAATGGCACCTTTGTGTAGCACATAATTTTCACAATGCCTCGACATCATCTAACCCTTTCATATCCATTCCCATGCATCTACTAATGCACTCAACACAATACTCAAATGTGGACATCCAATCGCATATCGATCCAGGATATTGAGCGACACAGTCAACGCTTACTCCACCCATAAAAATATTTGCAAACCATTGAGCACAAAACTAAACAATGGAGCCACTACATCTTGTAAGGAGACAATCATCCATTCTTATCATAAGCTACCTCAATTCTTTGTAATATCCCCTTGTGGCATATTAATGATTTATTATTAATTACTTGCAAAAACAAACAACTTAAGATAAACCCTCCTAGGTTTACCTCAACTAACCCTAGTGTCAACTTCAATACAACCCAAATAGGGTTGGAGTGAGCCAAGGTGAGGGTTTAGATGGGAAATCCAGGTTGGTTTTTACACATCCTTTATCCAATACACTTTGCAGAAGTAAAAATAATAAATAATACTGCTGAAAATTAATTGAAACTTTGGAAATTTATAACTTCGAAAAATATTAACTCTTTTGACTTAAAACCAAGTGCAGTAGAAAGGGAAAATTATGAGCTTATTCACAATAAATATCATATTTTTCCATGCACTAAAACCACTCAAAACAGCCCCCAAATCCCAAACCCAGTCGCTAGGGTTAGAGTAAAATCTGCGACATAATTCCAGCACTTTTTCTTTCACTTT
Source organism: Taxus wallichiana var. yunnanensis (assembly GCA_018340775.1). NCBI lineage: Eukaryota > Viridiplantae > Streptophyta > Pinopsida > Cupressales > Taxaceae > Taxus > Taxus wallichiana. The sequence continues at coordinate 185,861,848 of CM031243.1, read as the reverse complement.
AAGAGTAAATAAATGCAGTTCCGGATCTACAATTAATAAATCTAAAACAATAGATTTATAATCACTTCAAAATCCCTTCCAAACACTCTTAAGACATGCCCAAACAAGTCGATTTCACCAAGTAAAACCCAACAGCATATAATAAAAGATATTCATCATAAATCACACTTCAAACCCTCGAAGCAAGCTTATATCTTCTCCCAAAATGGCGCCTTATACATATATACGAAATGATTGCAAACACATTATTTCGAGGCTCATATGGGCACACACAATTCACAAATGGTTGTGTTAATAAACACTTTTGTTTTGATCATAAGTGGGCATACATCCCTTCTCCAAGCATGCAAATAAGTTTTATAAACCGTCAACATGCCAAAAAGGAGTAACCACATCTTCTTTTATAGCTTTTGCTTGCACATCCTCCAAAGTTCTCTATCTTTGCGCCATCATCTAGGAGAAAATCTTATTTTAAAATGTGTCCGAAAGTCACCAACAACAAATATTAAAGGCATGGGGATTTTAAAAAGATGCACATATGAGTCGACCCATGCTTAGGAATAATCACTTTGTCTCAAATATTAGTTATTAAATACTTCAGGAAAATGCGACTTGCCTAGTCACTTGATTTACCTTTTAAAAATGCATTTATTATCTCAAGGTGAAGTCGAACTTCCCTTTTTATTTTGATTTGCACAATTTATAAAATTTTATTTTAAAATTACATGTGCAAATCGATTTTATCTTCTTTTTAATTTTTTATAAAAAAGGGGGACATTACATTCTTGCACATGCAAAGCAAGATTGAAAACACACACCACATGAAGTAGATGATCTACTTGTAGCAGTTCCATTTGGTAATCAAGCATAAGAAAGGTAAAGAAAGTAATTCAATTGCATCATTTGTCCTCCAATGCAAGTTCTCAAGCAATGTTTGACACACGCACCACAACTTTCTTGAACAAGTATCTCTCTACTTAGCAAATAAGGACTTCACGAAGCTTACACTACCCTTGCGTAAGATAAAAAAGCTCAAAAATTCCACATGTACAATGAGCTTGTGTGTAAGCTTGGGCATCTATGTGTTATTGGTTATGCACCTCACCAAAACTCATCCTAAAGGCACACTACACCAAGACAGGTGAGACATTTCAATGTTACCAAGACACCGACAACACTACTTCAATCAGCCTCACATGTAGACAAACATTGAGCACCACACCAAGTCTTGCATTCTTTAAAGTATCTCCAAGCCCATGAACATGAAGTTGGGACTTAACAAACCTTTACCAATTTCATCCAAACCATGGGAATCTAGTAGCAAGAATTTCATGACTAGACTATCAATGATGAAGCACCAAAACTAAGTTCAATATAATGGATAGCTTTTCAAAGATGACCATCACAGTTGTTAAAGAAGAAGAAATCAATGCATAGAAAACTCGCAAGCTCTTTCTTCACCATGTTTGGGTGCACTTAAGACTCCCAACATCCATTGTGTCTAATCATGACACGTCATGTGTATCACTTTTGGCAAGCATTGTGCGAAATGATGGATACACAACTAGACTGGTCTCTGTGGCATTTCATCCTCAAAAAGGGGATAGGAAGAAGTTGTTAACCACACGCTTATTCATTTATTGTGAATGTATAACATGCGGACTCACACACTTGGGATGAAAATTTTCTATACATCCAACATTCCCACAACATAATTATACACACTTCTAAGGGGAATAGATTGTTCAATACATGTCTTGGGTTAAACCAAATACACCCCTAAACAAATACTATTGCACCGTAATGTCCCCTTCTTTGGGACTCAATTGAAAATAATTATGGAAGACCTTTCATCCACTCCCCTTGGATTAAAGGAATTAATTGGGGGAAAATCGACCCATCCCATGTGTTTTTTAAATTAATATTTAATTTAATTGGGACAAGTCAAATTACTCCATGTGCTTTGGAATTTATATTTAATTCCTCTCTTGTGTTTTATTTAATATTAATTGGAGGGAATTAATATTTTATTGGAGTTTGACCTTTTTCAGGTAAAGAGGCTATTTTTAAAATGATATCTCTCCTATCTAGAGAAATGCGCCAAAGGAAGGAGCGAATCTTGAATATTTGAAGTGTAAAATCTATAAAAGGAGAAGTGGCGTCACCTTTTTGGTATGTTGATGACTTTATTAAAAATTCTTCATGCTTTAGGAGAAGGGATGTATGCCCATTTTTTAATCAAAAACAAAGGTGTTCTTCAACACCACCATTGTTGTGGAGTGTGTGAGACCTTCTAAGCTTGCATTGTCTCACACTACATAACAATTAAAATACAATTAAAATACTGCAAACTCCTGCATGCAAACCGGGTATATATAGAAATGGTGCCTAGGGTTTAAATGATAGATTTCTTCATTAATAACGCAGCCATACATTCAACATTGATTCTAATGATAAATAATTAGGGCAAACACAAATAGAAATCTGCAGATGGAATAATACGATATCTTGCCCAAAAACTCAGCCAAAAAGGATCCAAATCAAATCGATTTGGTATATATATGAGGCTGAAATGTATAACAATAAACTATCATGAAAAGTACCTCTATAATGCATCAACAACCGTAGAACAAGTCGCCCCACTCTAGAAGTTCCACGAATGCCTTGCTGCTGCAATTTATTTCTCTGTCTCAAGCTTTCTGCTGAAATGATAATAACTTTTGTGTAAACAATGAAGATTCTAGGTGGAAGCTTCTCTCACTGCTCCTGGGGTTTCCGTCCACGAGAGTAATAATCCAGAGGGTTTCCGTCCTTGGATTTTGTCTGCAAAAAGCTCTGTCTAACTTGCTCTCGTAAAATAATGATAATAATCTAAATGCTTTACCCAAGCCGCATTTTTCCTCATATAGCCAAAAACCCTCCAAAGGCCAAATCGCACTTTTTGGCTAACACCATATAATTAATATTTAATTAATTATTTTTGCTTCACTAATCAAGTCGCACTTTTGGGTATATTTGGCCATTACCCAAACAAGTCGCATTTTTGGCTAGGAAGGCAATTTAAATAATTTATTAATTTATTTAAATGCACTTTCCTAAGTCAAAATCACTCAAACAGTCTATTAGTTCATTATATGTGCTTTAATGATATTTTACTTTAATTCGAGCACCATATAATAAAATAATAAACCGAAGTCACCCTTGAAAACACCCTTTTGGCCGTCGGGTAGACAAAACAGGCCAAAAGGTCTTCGACTCGAACTAATCGAGAAAGAGGGACATTACAGTCCTCCCTCCCCGAGATTGCTTGTCCCAAATCAAGTAGAGAGTTGAATCTTTGTAATATAATCTCGCCTTCCCATGTAGCATCCTCCTCTGGTAATTCTTTCCACCTCACCAGGAACTCCCGAATGACCCTGTTCCTCAGTCTCCTCTCTCGGCTGTCCAAGATCTCCTCTGGCACTAGGTCTAATCTCCCTTCCTCATCCAGGGGTGGCAAATCTGTAGAGGAAATAATGTTCTACCCCAAAGCCTTTTTCAAGCAAGACACATGAAAAACATTATGTATCTTACTCTCAAAAGGCAACTCCAGCTCATACGCCACTTCACCAACTCTCCTCAACACCCTGTATGGCCCATAAAATCACGGTTTGAGCTTTTCAGCCCCACTCTTCTTGAGAGTACTTTGCCTATAAGGTTGAAGTCGTAGAAAAACCATGTCTCCTATCTCAAATGATCTCTCCACTCGGTGCTATCTGCATACATTTTCCAATGATTACTGGGCCCACTTGAATGTTTTCCTTAAGCACCTTAAGGATTTCTGAATATCCTGTAAACTCTCTCGAGCCTTGGGGCTCTACTATCCCCCAATGCCATATCAACAAAGGACCTCGCATCATACCCATAAAGTGCTCGGAATGGAGTCATACCCGATAGACATATGGTAAGTGGTGTTATAGCAATACTCACATAAATACAACAACTTAACCCATGCCTTCGTTGTCTGCCAGCGTAGTTGCGAAGATAACCCTCTATCCATTTGTTCACAATCTCTGTCTGTCCATCCGTCTGAGGGTGATAACTAGTGCTAGGAGTCAACTCAGTGTAAACCAGACGGAAAAGCTCCTGCCAAAATATGCTCATAAACCTACTATCCCGGTCACTAACTATGTTCTTCGGAAGCCCATGCGGCTTTGAATATCGGCAAAAGAACAAATCAGCCACGTGAGGTGCCTTAAAGCTGGTAGGAACAGCGAAAAAGTGTGCATATTTTGTCAACCGATCCACTACCGCATAAATGTGATCATTCCCTTGCACCACGGGAAGACCTGTAATGAAATCCATCGAAATACTTTCCCACTTCTGCTCCGGAATAGGCAATGGCTGTAGCAAACCTGCTGGGAAAGTATGCTCTGACTTGTTCTGCTGACAAGTCATACACTCACGGACATGGCGCAAGACATCATCCTTGAGACCCTTCCAGAGAATCTCTCTCTAATCTGCCTGTATGTTTTAAAATACCCTGGATGTCCTGCAAGTGGTGCATCATGGAAAGCATGCATAATCTTCTTCTTAAGTTCAGATTCAGGGACTAGGTAAATTCTGCCCTTATACAAAATCAAATCAGTCATTACCTTATACCGATCATCCTGAATTCTTCCATCCATAATGTCACATGCCCAAGTGTTTTTGGAATATTCAACTGACAGTTGAGATTTCCAATCTGCTGAAATCTCGCTCAAAGAACATAGGGCAGCGAGATGGGGTTTCCTGGAAAGTGCATCAGCCACTACATTCTTCGTCCCCTTGACATACTCAATGTCAAAATCATATGCTTGGATCCTGCTGACCCATTTTTGTTGCCTCTCATTGAGTTCTTTTTGTTCCAGGAAATATTTCAAACTATTGTGGTCGGTTCTCACCACAAATTTTCCACCCACCAAATACTGTCTAAACTTTGCCAAGGCATGCATAATGGCAAGCATCTCCTTATCATAGGTGGAATACAGTCTCTCATTATCTCTCAGCTTCCGGCTCTCGAAGGCAATAGGATGGCGATCCTGCATAAGAACTGCACCAATCCCCAATCCCGAAGCATCACACTCTAAAATGAAGGGCCGTGAGAAATCTGGAAGAGCCAAAACTGGACAGGTACTCATAATTACCTTTAGCCTCTCAAATACCACCTGTGCCTCATCTGACCAACTGAATGCACCTTTCCGTGTAAGATTTGTCAATGGAGCTACCAGCTGAGAATAACCCTTCACAAACCTCCTGTAGTAACCGCATAACCCTAAGAATCCTCATGCAGTCGAGATATTCTGGTGGTGGCCAATCCTGCATTACTGTATCTTCTCCTGATGGACCTTGACCCCATTGGCCCCAATGACATGCCCAAGATACAATATCTCCGTAAGTCCAAATTCACACTTGGACATCTTAGCAAACAAAGACTGAGTCTCCATTATGCTAAGTACCTCATCAAGATGCCTCAAATGATCATCCCATGTCCTGCTATAAATCAAAATATCATCAAAAAACACCAACACAAACGCCTCAATTGCCTGTTGAAGAGATGGTTCATACATGACTGAAATGTAGCAGGTGCATTAGTGAGTCCAAATGGCATCACCAGAACTCATAGTGCCCATAGTGACACTCGAAGGGCTTGTCTTGTGGATATCCTCATCCCGAACTCTAATCGGTGGTAGCTTTGATCGAAGATCAATCTTCGAGAAGTAGATAGATCCATGCGGCTCATCTAACAACTCATCGATGCGGGAATGGGATACTGTTTTTGATGGTTTTCTTGTTCGAGTGCACGATAGTCAATGCACATCCTCATGGTCCCATCCTTCTTCTTCACCAAAACTCTAAAGAAGCAAAGGGACTAGAACTAGGACGGATGTGTCCCATCTCCAAGAGCTCTCTAATGGCCTTCTCTATCTCATCCTTGTATGTCTTAGGATGGCGATAAGGCGTAGTCATCACGGGTTTAGCACCCTCCTCAAGCTCTATAACATGCTCAAACCCTCTATCCGGTGGTCTACACGGAGGAATGTCACCAAACAACTGGGCCATGCTTATCCGGTATGGGTGGATATCAATATGATAAGGCTGCTCATCGTCTGAAGAAGATTTGGACGAAATGAAACATTGGGCTGCCCATGCAACCTCTCCATGTCTCACTATAGACTCCATCCTGCGTGCTGAAACAACTCTAGGCCCACCGTCAGAAAGAGCCCAAAGCACAATCTTCTTCTTATCCACCATAAACTCCAACTCCATCCTCTGGAAATCCTGCACATATCTGCCAAGGGACTGTAACCACTAAATACCCAATATTGTATCAATCTCACCAAGTCCAATAACATAGAAGTCATCGGTCAATGTATAGTCCCCCATCTGAATACTAAGTCATGGAATCCTCTTAGTGCAACTGATAGCAAATCCATCTGCCACCCGTACACTAAACCCATCAAATTCCTCAACCTATAATCCTCGCTTCGCAGCCAACCCCTCATCAATGAAGTTGTGCGTAGCTCCACTGTCAACCAGACAAACAATCCGCTGTCCCTTAAGCACTCCCTTCAGCCGAAAGGGATGGTACCTAGGAACACCTGAAAGTGTGGCAATAGTAACATCGGATGAATCCAATGCCTCACCCTCACCAAGGCTCTATTTGGGGCTGCTCCCCCATGCATCATCATGGTCACCGCCCTCATCCTCTTCCTCTCATATCCGGCGAGTGATCATCCTCTCCATCTGAAATCACCTCAATGAGATGCACCTTGCCTTTACCAAGGCAACGATGTCCAGGCTCCCAATGGTCTTTGCAATGAAAGCAAAGCTTCCTCCTCCTTAACTCGTTGCGAGTCTCCTGATCCACCTTAGGAGGTGGTGCACTCTTCTGCGGGCGGTAGAGCACTGAAATGGCACGGAGCTCGTGGGAAACTTCTTATTGGGCTGATAAGAAGTGGGTGATAGGAAGTGGGGGATGTGTCCAAGTCCAATGCCGTCTGAATGGCATCATGCGATGTCCTGAGGCTTAAGAGCCTTGACCATCCTCTCATCCTGTCATGGAGGCCCTCTATAAATAACATCACCACCCTCTTCTCGGGCATCTCTGGAACCATAACGGCTATCCAATTGAAATTCGTTGATGTAAGAATCAACATGTCCACTCTGTCCGAGCTTGTGCAAATCCACTGTAATATATAACTCCACATCCTTGCGATCAAATCTCGCAATCAATCCATCAACAAATCCTGTATGAATGTAGAAGCTCATGACCTGCGTAACTAACCCATGGTGCCACCAATCATAAGCCACCCCCTCGAGGTGCGATGTAGCGAATCCCCTATGGCCTCCTGCTCCCTCATGGGCTTGAGGGTAAGATAGGTGTCGAGCTTGTGAATCCAAGCCACAGCGATCTTTCCACTACCATCAAAAAGTGGAGAGGGTTACCTTATTGGTAACTGCTGCTGCAAATCTTTGTTACTGCTTTGTGCTCTGGTCTCTATCTGTCCAACCCTCATGTTGTCTCTCCTCTGAGCACAATACTGTGGGAGGGGAAATGCGTCCCTCACATGCTGCGGCAAACTCCTCCACTCATCACTGATTGCCATGATAGTATCCGGGAAAGCTGCTTCTTCCGCCGTCCCTCGATCTCCGGTGGGTCACCTCTGGCGAAGTTAGGGCTGCGTGGGCCTATCTGCCATCCGTGTAGGTCTCCTCTCGTCTGTATGGGTATGCCTCCGCTCACGGCGTGGCGATCCCCTAACACTCCCAAGCTCTGAAGGTGATCTGCTTTATGACCCCAGCTAGCTCGGCGGTGATACGGATCTATCCCTCTGCCATGCTTGTCTCGTGGCCTATCCAGTGCCACTTTGTCCAAAGTAGTTCCCATGCGCTCCATGGTGCGTAATAATTGCGCCTCTGCGTGGCTGCCATATCCCGAATAAAATTCCTATCTGGATCTGCATGTTCCTCTCGAGGAGGACTCTCAGGCCTCTCGCCCAAATATTCCATTCTGTCACCTCCTGCAATACCAGCTTCGAGTCGTGCTCGTCTGCGGGTGTAGTATCTGTGGACCGTCCTCTCTGTGATGCATTCAAAGCTGATTTCTGTTTTAATACCCTATCTGTTTCTTCCCACACAGGCTGGGAGGATACACTGCTCTGATACCACTGAAAGATCCCAAACCCGTTTTGTCTGAATTTTTTTTTTTTTTATATAATGCTCAGGTATGGAGCTGAACTGGTAATATCAAATAAATCCATGAAACAACATTCTCACACTGCATAACAATTAAAATACTGCAAACTCCCGCAAACCGGGTATATATAGAAATGGCGCCTAGGGTTTAAATGATAGATTTCTTCATTAATAACGCAGCCATACATTCAACATTGATTTCTAATGATAAATAATTAGGGCAAACACAAATAGAAATCTGCAGATGGAATAATACAGATACTGCCCAAAAACTCAGCCAGAAAGGATCCAAATCAAATCGATTTGGTATATATATGAGGCTGAAATGTATAACAATAAACTATCATGAAAAATACCTCTGATAATGCATAAACAACTGTAGAACAAGTCGCCCCACTCTAGAAGTTGCCTGAATGCCCACTGCTGCAATTTATTTCTCTGTCTGAAGCTGCTGAAATGATAATAACCTGTGTAAACAATGAAGATTCCTGGGTGGAAGCTTCTCTCACTTTATCTGGGTTTCCATCTCGAAGTAATAATCCAGAGGGTTTCCGTCCTTGGATTTTGTCTGCAAAAGCTCTGTGCTAACTGCTCTGTGAAAATAATAATAATAATCTAATGCTTTACCCAAGCCGCATTTTTCCTCATATAGCCAAAAACCCTCCAAAGGCCAAATCGCACTTTTTGGCTAACACCACATAATTAATATTTAATTAATTATTTTTGCTTCACTAATCAAGTCGCACTTTTGGGTATATTTGGCCATTACCCAAACAAGTCGCATTTTTGGCTAGGAAGGCAATTTAAATAATTTATTAATTTATTTAAATGCACTTTCCTAAGTCAAAATCACTCAAACAATCTATTCATATATGTGTTTTATTATATTTTACTGCTTAATAAAATAATGATATTTTACTTTAATTCGAGCACCATATAATAAAATAATAAACATGAAGTCACCCTTGAAAACACTTGATTTGGGCATTATTCTAACATGTTTCAAGGGTAAATCGTTTGAGCAATTATTTGGTAATTATTTGGCATGTCATTGAATGTTTATAAAGTTTGGTCTATTTTGGAATATTTATTCTAGCTTGGTGACTTGAATTATTCTATCCTAAATCAGCTATATTCATTATCTGATCTGTGTTGGCTTATTTTTTTGAGTTTGAGCAATTATTTGGGGTGTATTAAGGTTTATAAAGTGCTGGAAATAATTTATGAAATTTATCCTAACCCTAGGGATTTCTGATTTTGGGGTCTGATTTGAAGGGGTTTCAGTGGTCTAAAAATTCAGATCTATAGCTCTTTGGAAAGGTCTGGAATTATATATTAATCTGCATTTTATTTGAGGGCAAAACATGGAATATTGAGCAAGTTATGAATTTTCTAAGTTTCAGGTGCTCGTGCATTTTTATTTAATTCACTAAGAATTAATTTCAGATTTTGAAGTGGTTAATTTCCTAACTGGTTCTGCCATCTAACCCACTACCTTGGCTCACTCCAACCCTATTTGGGTTGTATGGAAGCTAACATTGGGTTATTTGAGGTCGAACTAGGAGGGTTTAGTCCTTCTAAAAATTGGAAAAATTAATTTGCAAATTTAGATAATATCCCAAAAGGGGATATTACATGCACACCATCCGGCATTGAGTCGCGCACTTATGAAGGGGATGTGGACAAGGCACAAACTTTCAGAAATACTCTTGCATCAACAACAAAAATACAAAGAACATAGTGACACAAATTTACACACCTCATGAATTCAATGTAGGTGATAAGGTATGGTTGCATCTTCGGAAGGAACACATCAAGGGTCCACACCAAGATAAATCTTTTGCACTATGGTACTTACACTGAGATTATGCGCATTAGTCAAGACGCCTTTGTAATTGATTTGCCACCATACTGGAGCTTCATCCAAAGACTCAACATGTAACTTCTCAAGCCTTGCTTCCCACTTTTGCTTGAGCTAGCATCAAGTCAATATCCTTCAAATTTGGATCCTCAATACTTGCATATACTAGAGGATCGAACATTGAAGTGACAACAACTTGCACCCACCAAGGCTCACATCAATTATTTTGAGTAGCCAAGGCCTAACAATACAATTATCAAAGCTAATTGCTACATCTTTAAGAATCGTAGGTTTAGTTTCCACAAACTGACCAAAGACGCAATGGAGATCATTTCTCCTCAAGAAAGGGTGAATGACCCGTGTGTAGATGCACAAAAAAGTGTCTGCATTCCCTTCATTGGAACTTTGAGATCCTAAACTTCACCGCATCTCACACCATGCGCAAGGACTCGTGTTATCTTCATGCACTAGGGCTTTGCCTTGTTGATTTTGCACAAGCTTCTAGGGCGCGCCATAACTCGCAACCTACACGACATACTCTGCAGCTCCTTACAACATTGTGCACACCTCACAACTTCTTACAATATTGGGCAACACCTTGCAATCTCATACTTGCACAAGACCCCGAACTCGGCGTCCACACATCAATTTCGTGCTGCCACATGGTACACTAAGTGGCACCCTCCACATGCACTCCTTGTTAGAGCACTTATCAGCATAGAACACACTTTGAAAGATCAACTAACACACCTACAAAAGCTCGATCGTCACTTAGTTAGAAGATGAAATGATGTACTGTTTTCTTCGCAACCATCATTTGTTGAACCGCCTTCTTGTAATGATGTATGTGTATATATGTAAATCGTTCCACCCAAATTACAAGGTGAGAATGACCATAGACTAGATAGTAGTGAATACTTGCAAACCTTGAGTATCTTGTATTTCTCATTTGTATTTGTACCTCATTCTAGTCTAGAAATATCGTTAGGAAGTGTTTCCCCCTTTCTAATCACAAGAATCCTCATCATAGCCTTATTGAGCCTTGTACACCATTGTATTTCCCTATTCTTTCTCATTCCATAGAAGTTGCACCATCTTGCAAATACTTTTACATTCGAATGAGTTTTGGTTTACTACTATATTAGTTTTCCTTTGGCATTAGCTAACCCATAATCTTGCCAACCAAATTACAAAGTTATCCTCCAAATGAAATCCTAGGCCCCATGGTGTGGATCAAAAATAATTGGTGCCATTGACTAAATTGCATGGAGAACAAGAAAGAATCAAGTCACAATTTTGGCACAAGCATGATCAATCGGGATGTCAAAATTGATGTATGAATAGGAAATGTCAGTTTATAAAGGACCAAATTAATGAAAGGTTTAAGAAGAGATTTTGCAAAATTTTAAAAACCCTCTCGAAATTCTCGAGTTCCATCTAGTATGACTCGAAAACTGACCTAGTTCCATCTAGTATGACTCAAAAACTAACCTAGAAGAGAATAGACAAAGGTTTCTAGAGAAAGTTAATTCTCAATAGCTTCACAACTCGAGTGTGTTTTATGTATTGAATTCAAGCATCCTTTCCAATTCAACACTTGTGTAATCTCTATCGATGAAGAAAATCCCAATAAGGTCACCAACTCGAACATTTGTACAAAAAAAAATGAGTAATCATGAAATTCGAGAACGAGATGACAAAGTGTTCGAGAGCCCAATTTAGCCTTGACATTCATGCAATGCCCAAAGTGCCAAAGATTTAAAGATGCATTCGTTTTGAGAAGGAATTGAATAAAGACATACTCAAGGTATGCTAGTATCTATATGGGGTTTTACTTTAAGGTTCTTCAAGAGTAAAGCCAGCGGAATGACTCATGAACCATAGTTGGACATGATCCCAATGCAATGATTACTGCAAATTAATAAAGCATGAGATAAATCTCCCATTTAAGAAAGGAAATATTTATAGAAGAAGAAGGAATTATATAAACACACGAGAAAGAAATGGGGAAGATGTGCATCCCAATCAATAGATAACAGAGTTGATTGCATGCACATAGAAGAAACCAATAGATATAAACACAGAATTATAAGCAAAGGTAGCTCTAGATCTAGATCTAAAATAACACAAAGTTTATTAAAAGATCTAAGATATAAAAGCTAGAAACACAATACACCGTGACACAAAGTTCTCTGGAAATCTGCTCCTGTATATTCCTTTGCTTCAAGTGGCTCTCAAGGGTTTCAGCACAAAGTCTGGAACACAAGGATGCTGCTTACAAATTCTGATCATTAACCCGGAGGTTCTTCTTCTACTTATAGAATGTAGAAGGGAAAGTACAAATGGGAAACTCAACTGAACTGAAACATAAACAAGTAAAGATGACATTTGGCAATCATCCTCCACTAACTTCTCCTTAAGTGACACATGTATCACTTAACTAATAGAATTGTTCCACATAACTTTAAGTAATGGTTTCAAAACCAATAACTTTAAAGTTTTACAATTTCATCCGGGAACGTGGAAAATAGAAGAAGAAAGAATAGAAGAAGTCAAGCCAACTGTAACATTTATGTCTTCTTTTTGTTCTGATACTGGATATACTTGTCGAACATGTAATTCAGCATCTTCCCATCTGTTTTAGCCACTGCTTCCTTTTTCATCTGAAACTGCAGCAATCCTTCGTTCAACACCTTGATACACTCTTCCACATCCTCCAAGCTTGGCCCGAACCTCACAATATCCGCCTGCAGTGCCACCAGTCTGCTAATGGAATTCATCGTGAAAGGTTTAGTAGCTCCATCAATTCTCTTTTGTACCATCAGAAGAGACCCTTCCAGGGAATTAGGCACTCTGCTAGGAATGATCCGTACGTATGAAGTAACATTTCCGACCACTTCCTCCTCAGTGAAAGAAATGATACTGTCTGGTAAGGACGATGTCTTACTCTCAAGTGCCTGCATCCTCTTCAGCAAAACTCTGCAGATCTCCAAATGGAAAGATACTGCAAACTCCAGTTGCTTCCCCTTCTCAACTGATCCATCCAGTACAATCTGCTCTGCAACCAATACTTCTCCGTGACTTGTTGATTTCGGCCAAAGTACTCAGGTTACTCTCAGCAACTGTGTTCATATCTACTATGCTCGTCACCAGTTGCTTCAGCTGATTTGTTGCATCATTCATAACCTTGGTAAGGTGGCACCTCTCGAGTTGTACGAAGCTTGACGAATAATCAGATTCTTCCATTCGTCAATAGCTTTCACCTGATTGCTTGCATCCTCCATCTCCTGCATAAGATGATCACTCACCTATTCTGAAATGGGTTGAGTGGAAGGTTTAGCAACCTTGGCTATGATCTCACCTGGCGAGATACACTTTGAAGCTCGTCTTTCTCCGCCTTTTCTCTGTCGAAGCCTAAGGAATAGAGCATCTATCGATATCTGTGTGTCTGCTTGCTTGATCATACGTGGTGGCTTGACCGATGGGTACTCAGTTCTTGTTACATCTTCTGCCGTGTGAGCTCATCTTCCTTCTTTCCTTCCGGGGAACCCGACATCTCGGCAAACTTTTGTCCGACTCCTCGATGATCAACCTTGAAGTTACCTTAGCAACTTTAGGTCTTCTCTTTTTTCTTTAGACTCCGGGTAGGCTGCAGTCGTGTTCCTCCAAGTTCATTTCCACTCTAGCTTTTGGAACCAAGCTGCCCGAAAGCCAACCATTACGAGAAGTTACTTCTCGGAGAATGAGAAGTCTTTGAGTGCACTCTTATCTCCCTCTCTCTTTTCCTCTCCATCGAAAAGTGCTACTGAGTGTTATGGCTGCCATCTTGAATCATCGAGGACAAAGCTCTTTCGAACTCTGCCATCTGCGGCTTGCGTCTCTTACGGAATAGGTCTTTGAGCGGAGTGGCTGAGGAGAGAAGATGAATGTTGCCGGATTCAGTGGAGGCATGGAAGTGTCTGTTGAGGTCACAATCGGTGATCGGTGAAGTCTTGGATCTTTGGAGAAGCCGGAACTAAAGTCATGGCCGTGGAAGTGATCTTCTCCTTTGATTGAGATCTTCTATGCACTTTCATCTTCTCGGACCTTCTGCTGCTTTCTCCTCCGTGCTTCCTCTTGAGGGAATCTCCTGTGCCGAAGTTGCCCGTGATTTGATTCATCAATGCTTCATCAAGGCAGTATCCCTTCGTCAGCAACCAGTTTGAAGTATTCACCAGAACAGCACCAGACCTTTCTTCAATCGTATGGCAGCCCCCTACGTTATCCTGAAGTACGGCTCTATCTCCTCCCATTTGATGGTAAGTGTCAAGTAACACATTCCCATCATCTTTAAGATCCGCAAGTATCCGTGCTAAGTCAAAGTCGAACACTTGCCGTGCTGATAGCTTGGCTTTGAAATCCTTCTTTCTAACCTCGTACTCACTTTTGCACTTCATCCAGAAATCCTCTAATGAAGGCACATGTGCGTACTCCTGGGAGATCGTCTTCCTGGCTACTCCAAATGGATCGAAGTTCAATCGTGCTTTGGAAAGAACTCTTGCTCATACTCGGATAACATCTCCGTCTCCATCCCTCGAGCTCTATGAATGCTCTGGCAGCTATAATGTCCCACAGTGATCGGGAAGAAGCCCGTAGACTTGTGCCGTTTCGACTGAAGGTCGTGTATCTCCACAAGTTGTCTGCTCAGCTCCATGGTGATCAATCTATCATTCGGATATCTGGGCAGCTTAACCGGTTCTCCAGAAAAGCCGGTAACCCTGAGGTATGTGAAATCTGCAAACTGAATGAATAGACTGCCAATTTTGGATATGACTTCCCACGCTTCCTTGCTCACCCTGTTGGCCTTTAGGTCCCTGTCTAGCTTGCAAATGAATTCGTAGAAGAATCCATCGTTGACCACTTTGAAATCTTTCTTGCATGCAGGTACAGTAAGTTGTGGGTAGCACTCGAAAATGGGGTCCTTAGAAAGAACGCCACATCTATCCAGCTTGGAGAAGATGCCTTGTGAAGCTGCTGCATATACCAAATAGGAAGTCATTTTGAAGCTGAAAGTACGCTTCACGTTCGGAGTTGCTCACCAATGTTGTCGCTAATGATTTCCGACCAATTGATTATGGAATCAACCTTGTTGACTTCAATGGTCCTGATGAAAGCATACATCCATGTACGGAAAGTGTGAGCATTCGCCTCGCCATTTATCCTGCATAACAATTTGGCAATATCATCTACCTCCTGCACCAGATTGGACCGCGGAAGAGTTCTTGGGAACTTAGAAGGAGATCTGGGCTTCTTCATGTATCTGTTGTTCATTATGTTCACGCAGTCAACTCTATGCTTCTCCCACCTGCTGCCGGCATCTTGAATGCTAATGGAAGTCACCACCTTTTGAGCCTGGAATCTTCAGCAATAATTGATGAACTCTGCGTCCAACCAAATTATTGTTTTCCCCGTAGCATCTCGCACTGATCTGGATGAAGGATGGTAAGACCTAGCACACTCCATAACGAACTCTGGCAACTGGGCTGTGTATGGAAAGGCTGCAGCTCGAATAATTCCACTGCTTTTAACTGCACGCATGAGTGAAGTCTTTCCTGCTCTGGATCTATCAATCAATTCGGAAAGAGGTTCGGACCTAGATCTGTGTCTCCTATGTCTGCAAATTTGGAAGTGATGCATGACTCCGTTGTGCTTTCTTTTTCATCCCTCTTTGCCATGGCTTTGTCTATCTTTGTCTGAATAATTCTTTTTCTTCTTATTCGGCGAATTCTTCAAAACTGGTGCAGATCTGGATAATTCTTCAGATTCGGAGGATATATTCAATGTATTGGACATTGATTAAAGCTCCTTTTCTTTTGTAAAGCACCTATAATGAATTCCTGCAATTAATTCAGACAAAGATGGCAACCGGAACATGAACAGTGAATTTTAATCATAAAAATCTGCATAATTCAAGCCTGCTGCCCCAAAAATTGATGTTTTGTTTGCATGCAAAGTGAGCATGAATTTTCCAACTTCACTGAGCACCTGTATCACTTATGTAAACAATTATCCAGACACAAATCAACTTCCTTCAACCTGTGCGCCAAAATTGGAAGCTTTTAGCATTGATTTCACCTTCTTTTGAGCAAAAATCCTCTTCAAATGGGGTGCACTTTTCCTCTGGGCTGCACTTCTTTACCTGTGAATTAATTAATTCATCCTTATGGCAGCCCCTGCTTATATAACCCTTGTGATTCTATAATTAATTAATGCCTTTGCTATTACTGGCAATTAATTAATTAATTAATAAGCTTCACTCTTCAAATGGGGCACCTATTTTGTGCATGCTTATGGCTGCCATTAAATAAATTAAATTTATTTAATTTTAGACTTTTGCTTCCACTTAACTCAAGCCTCACAGTATGCTTTGACCTTAGCCACTGAAAATAGGAATTAATTTAATCATTTAATACTTTAAAAGTATTATTTCTCTCCCAAAAGGGGCACACTTTTTGACATAAAGGGGCTGCCATTAAATAAATTAATTTATTTAATTTTAGAACAGTCTATTTTCAACCACCTTTTGTCCTTTAACTTTTGTTGACTTTTCCACAAGCCTGGGCACCTATTTTGGGTGAATAATTAATTAAATTAATCAATTTAAAGGTTGCCTTTACTTCTCCAAAGGGGGCGCACTTTTTGACATAAAGAATTCTATTTTTAAGAAACACATGACAATGGGATTTTTACCTACCTGCAAGGCAGCCCTGAAAATCCCATGATTCACTTAAGTCACTTGACTTTCATAATGGGATTATTTACCCTGCAAGGCAGGCAATAAAATCCCATGATTCACTTAAGTGATCTTTCTTTTATTCCACAATAGAATTTTTACCCTGCAAGGCAGGTAATAAATTCCCTCGCCTGCCTGCTTGCCTCTAATTTTCCCATTGTCACTTAAGTGGCGTTGCTTTCATGGGAAAAAGTACCCTGCTAGGCAGGTACAAAATTCCCACCTACCTGCTGCTTCTAATTTTCCCATGATCCACTTCAATTCTTCTTTTTCCAAAAATGCGGCCAGCCTAGAAGAGGCTTTTTGGTGCACGACTTCGTCTTTTCCCAGTGAACCAGACCTCCGATGGCGACTTCCTTCTGGCATAACGTGCGTATATGATCTCCAGTTACTCCAGGCCAAGAATCAGGCCAAACCGTGAAGGAATTGATCCAGAGAAATTTCACAGAAAACGAAACGGGAAAACACAAAAACACAAAAAGTTGCCAAAAGTCACAAATAAAGTCCAGAACTCATTCCTGGTTAAAACCCTACTGGTATATAGGAATAATGATATGTACGATCACAACAGAGTTAAATCGGAGCACAAATTGCCTCAAACGGGGCTCAAAATAATTAAATACAAATTTCCCATGAGAAAATCCCGATGACGAGAATATAACAATTTTGGGCAAAATGGCTAATATGGGCTTTGGGAATATTTGGCGAAACAAGAACTTTCTGGGCTAATTATTTATAACGTAGTATGCGGTAGAGTTTATATTATGTAAAATGGTTAGCATACGTCTTCCAACTATGCATTTGTATAGGCATGTTTATTTTTCATTAGTTGAAGCTAGTTCTTGTTTTGATACAAGAGGTGATTGTTAATCGTCCACCAGAACACCTTCATAGAGCCTTCCTACTTAATAAGGGTTCATGCACATGTTTAGGGAGGTCTCTCTTTTATTATCCATGATTATATTGTTGTATATGTTCTAGAGAATCCCTATGTATATGCTATGTTATATGAATAAAGTGCCAAGTGTTTATTTCAATCTCTACATTTTATTGAATATTTCTTTTCGGATTTGGTTGTTATTTCGATATACCAAAGTTTATAAATGTCACCTCTTTTTTCCTTTCTTATTCTTTGAGTTTTGTATGCCTGTAAATGCAGAAGGGAAAGACAAATTTTTTAAACTTGATTCCAAGCATTTAAGAATTAAAATCCAAAACGCTTCATAACAACATATAAGGTTTTACATGAAACTACTTTCTCTTGTGCATATTATATCGAAATAAAGGTATCGACCATCTCTTGAGAGAAACATCCTAACTTAAAGATGAGAAGTTTGATATTTAAAAATATATATCGCAATGAGATTCCCCTATGGGGTAAAGCAATACATCACTAAATAAACATTAAAATATTGATCGTCATATTGAGACAACATGAAAATAAATTAAAAGCCTTAAAACATTAGATTCTTACCTCCATAATAAGCAAATGATGAAGCTCATTCCAACCCTCCGCAAAATGTACTTTTAAGTAGTCAGCCCTTCTCCACCAGCCAAAACTTTCATACATATGCAACACAGATACAAATGCTGACAAATAGTTGATCTGATTTTTCAGATGGAATAATAATAGATAATGATAAGAAAAATAATTAACCTTAAAATTTTTATAATATGGCATATCAAATACTTGGAATTTATCGACATGGCCCCATCAAGGTTCTTACAAGATATAAGTAGTCATTTCCTGAATTGCTATAAGGCAACAATGTAGTATCTTCTTACTAAAATTGTCGAAATGCAAATCTCTACTAAAACATAATTGCAATACGAATTTACAAATGAACATTACCAAAATAAGGTACCCTTGCAATTGTTTCCAAAACATAGAACCTTGCATAGTGTCTCTCACTATAGAAAGCATCTAAAACTTTGATGACCAACTCCTGGAAGCATACACAATTTTTAATCAATTTCTTATAAACGAAAAATTTCATCAAGCAGTTTAAACTCTTCATTGATTATTCTCATCCAAAGAAAAAAGGTGTGAAGCAAATGACAGATATTTTACTGCACTCAAAACAAAAATCAACAACTGATGAAGCAATAATACAATTCATATCACAATTCCCAATGCATCAAAACCAAAATTCTTCAATCGAAGTCAAAATTTAATAACGAGTATGAAAAAAAAGTCTGGATTTTTGACTACACAAACAAAGGCCTAAACAATAAGCAATTTGATTTACATAAAATGATTACATAACAATAGAAATTCAAACAAGCATTACAACAATCAAAACAATCTTCTTAATCACTTCATGTTTATTGATGAAACAAACTAAAAACAGAAGATAAAAAATTGAGTAGACTCCAAGCATTTGATTTTAATATTGAGTATGTGAAGGGAAAGCATAATGTGGTTGCGGATGCTCTATCAAGGATGCCACCTTCATCTTCTTTAGAGGATGTGGGACTTCATAATGAAGGGAAAGAAGAAGATGGGACAGCGGATACATTGGGTTTGCAATTGCTTGGGGACAAGCAATTTTGGGAAGGGAGGACTGTAATGTCCCCTTTTCCCACTTGAGAGCTACTATTTGGACTTCTTGCCATTCCTTCTCCATGGCAAAGAAGTAAAGGAGTTGGAGAAGAACATTGAGCTTCCATTTGCTTTTGTTTTTCTAATTTTTATGTTTTCTTTTTAGTGTTTTCCCTCTTATAGCAGGTCGGCTGAGTTAAAGACAAATAAAGGAAGCTAATGAAGGAATAGAACATCTCTTATGGGTCGACCTTACCTTTTTAAGTTTTGGCGCCAATGGAAGGAATATAAAAGGAGTCTTGAGACATCATTTGAACACCAAATTTTTGGCGCATTTTCCTAATATTGGGCATTGAGAACTTGTTGCTCCATGTTCTTCCACTTGAGGATGAAAACCCTCTTGTGTGGCTTCCTAGAAGGACAAAAACCCTTCATCATTGCTTGGTTTTGAAGTTAAGGGAAGATTTGAGGAGAAGACATTCACTTTCAAATTTTTATTTGCTTCCTACATGTGGAGCGACCTACCTTGGTGTAGGTTTTGATGGTTTAGAGGGCACAAAGTTGCATTTTCAGTTCATAATCTGATTTGTCATATTTATTAAGGCCGGAATCTACATTCTCTTGATTTTTGAGGGTTTCTAGACCCATAATTCATAATTTTGTTGTGGCTGCTCTTCGCTGGTTATTTATTAATTTCCAGCAGTGTGTTGATTCAGATTTCTCATTGTTTATGGTTCTATTGGATGCCTAAAATATATATTTAAATTGTGGCAAGGTTATTTGAAGTAAATTTGGTGTTTGCATATATTTTCATATTGCTGCTTGGAGAAATCAGTTCGTTGTCCTTTATTTCAGACTGCTGGTTATAGAAATCAGATTTGGTTAATTGGTGATTTGTCTAATTTCCTTGGTTGTTGGTCTAATCCCTTGAAAGGGCCATTTCATAACAGCCATAAATCACTTGGGATTCCATCCAATTCAGCACTAGGATGGCTAGGAGTGTCTTCACTAGTGGAGCTTCATCATTATCATTACCATGCAAGGAAACCTTCTTAAATTGCAAATGGGTACAGTTGTTCATGACTGAAAATATTGTGACCAACAATATAGAAATGATACAAATATGACAAACCCATGCAAGCTTCAGTAATATGATTGATGTAGAGGTGGTAGGTACCCATACAAGGACTGCAAACTCTTTGTCTTCAGCTGCAATCCCATATGCTCCCCATGTGATTGGGTGAGAAACAAACTCAGTTGCTCTTTTCTTTTAATACATGTACTTGCACATGGAACAAACTTATTAAAGAAAACAAGAGTTACCCTCATCATTGCTTCTTCTTGCCTCATGGATATGATGTAAAGTTCTTTTTCAATGTTTGCAATGGTCTCATATTCTCCCTCAAGTGATGGATGTTTGAAAGTTCACTCAAGCTATCCAAACACAACTATAACCATGTGTTTTGTTCCCCAAAATCTGAAGGCTAGTGCTTGGGATCCTTCTTAATATATCTGAAAACACATCAACAATGATAGTAGATTGCAAACCCTTCAACCTCATGGCTAGATACTCATCTCTAGTTGTCAAAAGAATGGATAGGGAGCTGAAATTAGGTATAGATCATAGAAGAAGATAAATTCAAGACTACGTGTGCGATGGAATGGGGCTCTTTTGTGTACAATGTTATGTTGTTCAGATTGAAGAATGCATCAACAATCTTTTCATGCATTGTGGTTGAAGCCTTTATAGATTTTATTCATAATTATTTGTAAGTATATTTGGATAATTGGACCATGTATGGTTTGTTATGAGATCATCATGAGAAGTTGTGTTGACGACTGAGAGATGTAAGCAGCTGTAGATCTCATTCAACTTGAAGAAATATCCTTTTATAGTACCATATAGTACTTTGTTGGCGCATGTTATCTATAAGGAAGACATGTTGTTTTCCCTCCCAAAAGTAGTAGTGACTCGGTACTTGGACGTGCCACGTACACAAAAAGATATTCATGTATTTTGGGACATCACGAGTATTATAAGAAGTTCATAAAAAGCCTATGCATATATAGCCAACATCTAGAGGAGTAGTTGAAAAGGAGAGACATTTTAGATAAACTTATTAGCAACAAGGAAATTTTGACACACCGAAAGACAAACTAGTGAGTGCACCAATTTCATAGTTTCTTGATTGGAAGAAGCCCTTTCATGTCCATGTGGATGCATCTAGAATGGCGATCAAAGTAATACTTGCACAATCAGGAGACAACAAGATTGACCACCCTATTTATTTTGTGAGCAAAAAGTAGTCAAATGCAAAAAAATTATAGTACAATTGAGTGTGAGCCTCTAGGCATGGTTTATGTTCTACAAAAGTTTCGACAACATCTATTAGCCATGTCATTTGTCTTCTACACAAACCATGAGGCTTTGAAGCATTTGTTGAATAAGTTGGTTTTACATGGTCGTATATTTCGATGGATGATATTGTTTCAAGAGTTTAAGGTGGTGGTAAAGCCAAGAAAACTACACGCAGAAACAATCATTTATAACAGATTAACACTAGAAAAGCACAAACTCAATAAGGTTGCTCAATCCTACAAGCCTCATCCAACCATGGTTCCTTCCTCCACTTCTCATCCTCCTAAATACCATTATGGCACCTATCGTAAGCCACAATGGAATTTCTTGGATGAGCTCAATTCCATGACTTGCAAAATACCTTTGATAGAACTCATGTGTACTCCTCCACAACATCAAAGATTCCTCATACAACAGCTCTATCACTTAGAGGATTCCTTCAATGAGGTGGAGGAACCTCCCTCTATGTAATGTCCCTTTCTAGGGCTGAAACTGAAAAATAGGAAACAACACCAATCCCACTTGAGAAAAATCTGATTTTTATAACAGCAGATCTAAAAATGTCAAAAACCCTAGCAATAAATTGTATAGGGACTTCAACTCATCATACAACCATGTAATAGCCGTTGAAAATGCTTCTAAATAATTAATACAATCATGAAAACATTTGTTAATCCAATTTACATCAAAGAAATGGAGAAAACAAGTGATTACACCCAGCTGCAATTAATTTTATGACAGCAGCAGTGCAGCCACAACCAAGGGCTAGAAATAGCTCTTAGACAACTCCTAAAATCATAAAAATGTAGATTTCAGCCTTATAAAATATGAGGAATTGAATGGTGCAAACCAAACATGGAGAGATCCTTTGAATCACTGCAAACCCCACTCCTAAGCAATTTGCCTCACTTGGAAAAGCTGAATTATTGGCTTAATATGCAAAGAAATGATTGTTTTCACCTTTAGAAATTAGTACAAGTCCATCCATGCAAAAATCAAACCATACATCCATCAAAACACCTCCAAATGGCTCATGATGCAAGTGACCTAGGGCTAGATAAAAAGATATTGGCTCCAAATACCTTAAGATATTCAATTATACCAAATATCCTTCCTTGGGTTTTTGTCCTTGATGAGAGAGATAGGAAAGAAACAACCTTTACCAAGAAGAAATGATAAGATTCAACATGACATGATAATGTCCAAACATCCTCATTTTATAACATAAGGGGTGTTACATTATAGCTTATGGCCAACCCTATAATATTATATTCTATTTCTAATTTGAGCATATATGGTCACCAAACAACTAATTAACTAAGTAATTTATTTCATCTATTGGAGCGCTAAGCATCCAATAGGAATACAACATAAAATAGTGAAATATTTCCTAAAACTAATCCAAATATCTTCAGACAACTTTCCTCTAGCTCCAAATCTTTAGTCCCACGAGAAAGGAATGGGATAAGGTCTTCAGCAACTAGCTTGGAAAAGGGGGACATTATAGTCCTCTCTTCCCAAAATTCCTTTCCCTCAAGCAATTGTAAGCTCTCGTGCTTCAATTTGATCCAAGCAAGCAATCTAGATCCGGTACCGGTCAAGTGGAGAAGCCTTTGCAAGAACATGCCTTGGTTACCATCCTTCTTCACTCTAGAAATAAGGGATGTCTTCAGTTGCAATCTTCTATTTATTTTCAAATTTGCACATAGAATAATCATGTTAGATAAAATAGAGGCTCTTATTAGCCTTCCCATATGCTCCATAGTTCGGTGGATCAATCCTCTCTTAGGTGCCTTAGACCTCTCTCCTCTTTTGATTGGTTGGTAGGTGCCCATACAAGTCAAAATACAACTGTGTATGAATGTCATTAGTACCTTCACACATGGGTGACCAATGCATTTTGTGTCAACAAGACCCAAACACCCAACAATCCTTCGCTTGCCATGCCAATTACTGCTGTAATGATGCATTTCCCTCTCCAAAGGGAAGTTAACAGTGACTGAAACCATCCCCTAAGGTGATGGATACATATCCTCAAAGAGGGCTGCCCCAACAACTATCCAAAACATTGCTGGATTTTTATTTACAGCAATCCATAGAGAAAGAAAGGAGCTGGAAAAATAATGATCAGCTGGTAAATACATAAAATCAGACCCCTCTCTAAACTCAGTTGCATTTATGGGACCATGGTTCTCGTCTTTCCTTGCCACCATGCTCCCTTCACTCATTCTGCCATGAAATCTGATTTTTTTATTCCGATCTGGAAATCTGGTCCTTCGCCATAATATTTGATTTTGAATTTTCCAACAATTGAGACCAAAGTACTCCACAAACAAGAATAACTTCAGTTGGGATAATTTTCAAGAAAAAATCACATACCTTGTGCTTTTCTATGAGGAATGACAGTTGTACCTTGTTCCTTTTGCAATGCACAAAAATGTCATCCATCATGTTGATCTCAAAATCAGATCTTCTTCCCCTTTTGCAGCCCACAATGATACCCAATTCAAGTGCATAAAAACAAGTTTGACATTGCATCAAAGCATCTACACACTTTTTGCAACACCATTCGTTCCTAGCCTTCTCTTTTCTTGGTGCAAGCTGATCATGAAGATTAAAAGATAACAATATCACGGAATGGAACCATGCATCATAGTCATCATGATTGTTATTCTTTTCTCCCCTGTTCTTTAGTCCTTCCACAGAACCATAGGTTAGCAACATATGGGAAAGAAAATCAGAATTCTTATTATACATATGATGCCTCAAGCATGCCATGCTAGAATTCTTCCCAACTTTATACAAACTCGTCAACTTTCTTTCCTTCCATAAGCAAAGAAAGGAAAAATCAAAATTGAAATTTTTACCTTCACCTTCCTTGAGCTTCAAGGATTTACCCAAATTCCAAGGATGTAAGCAATCTACGTAACTCTTCACCATACCTCTTCTTCTCTCCATCAACATGTTCAAAGCAGCCTCTATCTTGAAGCCCAAACTTGTGACCAAGAGTTTGTGATAACCAGCCAAAACATGATGATGAAATAGGAAACAAAGAATCTGGAATATGTTTGCACCTTGGGTTGTCATTGGAAAACATTCTCATAGGCATTGCTTGGAGAAGTGTTTAATGAATCCTTGGCCAAGATTCTCCTCCCAACCTTGCTCCTCTACCTCCTTAGCATAGATATGATCACCAAAGCATGGCAATGACAAATAATGATGCAATAGACTCTTGTCATGATAAAACAAAATATCAAAGGGCTTACCATTGTTTGTTGGTCTGAAAATTACAGCGGGTTGAAGGTGGTCATGGGCACCGAAAATGCCTTTTTTTCCATGGGTGTATCTCATAACAACTTCATTTGGAAACTCCACTTCATAGATCCTCCAATATTCATATTTTTCTCCAATTATAACCCCATTTTTAGCTTGTTGATCAAGATGTACAACCACTTGCCATGGTTTACAATGGAGCCTCAACCATGACATATTGTTATTATTTTCATCAAATGGCTCAAGACAACAAAATTGAATTGGTGTAGAAGAAAGCAATGATTTTGAAACACCTCCATACCGTTGGTCATCCCCGATATGCTTAACTCTTATTGTCATATGAGAATTGCTTGGGCTATCTCCAACATTCACTTCATCATCTTGCTCCTCATGCTTCCCTTCATCCTTTTGCTCATGCTCTCAAGTTCCCTTGAAATTTTGCCACATGCAACCATTAAAAATCAAAGGAATATCATTAACAATCAAAAGTTCTTTACCTTCCATTTTGCTAAGTTCTTGCTTAGTAATTTCTCCATCCTCTAGTGCTTTCATGGGGTTGTAAGGAAAAATAGTCAAGGGATCAGCTTTGACAATGGCGGTGGGTACTTCTAAGGCTTCCAAAGATTGATCCATCACCATAAGCAGTTGTTGCAATGCTTCTTCCTCTTTAGCATGGTGGATACCTTCCTCTTTGTCACCTCGAAAGGGTTGTTATAGAGGGAAGTCGTATCTTCGAACTTCATCATGACTTCTCCACCTTGTAGCTGATTCGCTACATGTTCTTTGACTTGCTTCTTCAGAATGGAGGGTTTTTTCCCTCTTCAACTTGCACCGTGGATTTTTTTGTTTCGTTGATTCCTTCATAGGAATCCTCACGAAGAACTATCCTCTCTTTGTCTTCTATCACATGCTTCTTTGCCATCATTTTCCCTTCATCATGCATGCAACCATTAGATGCCAAAAAACCATCATCAAGTACCAATATGTTCATACCTTGTAGATCTGATCCTTCTACCTTCATAGGAGACTTTGCTACCATATATGCCTTCAACTTGTTTGAAAATTGATCTAGAACACCTTTGGCTAGCGTATGGGTAATACATGATGTTTCTTGTCTCATACATTCCTCAAGTATAGACAACAAATGTTGAGGGGCCTCGTGTTCATTCAAAACCAAAGACATGATAGTTTATATTGCATTTATAATTTTGAATGATTATCATGTATGATAGCAAAAAATACTTCCAACATATGAAGAATAAGATCTAACATTGGTATACAAGATCTCACCAAAGTAAGGGTTTGTGATGTCCCAAAGCCTTTGAAAGCTCTCTATCATCAACTCAAAGACTTATTCCATGGTGGTGTCACTATATGGAAAACTCGAGGCTGTGATCTTTGTAACTTCACTAAAACAAGTGATAACCATGAGCCTCACATCCACCTTATCATGTCTCAACAGTTCGGATCTAGCCAAATGAGTCGCCAAAGAGTCCATCGCTAAAAACATGGAGCCATAATCTGATTGTCCTACCATGGACAAACAATTTGCCACTTCCTTCAAAATATTGAGCAAAACATCTTTTGAGAGGTGTGGAGGATCAAGCCATTTCCCCAATTTGTAAAACTACATTTTCACTTCTCCTTCACTTGTTAACTCCATGATTCATAGACTATATCTAGATCTGCAAACACAAACCCCCACAAGAGTAGAGAAAATTTGCTCCGATACCACTGCGATGTCCCCTTTTTAGACAAGGTAGGAAATGGAGAAATACTTGTCAAAATCAAGCAAAGAATGGATAAACCCTTTTGTATCAACCTAAAATATCCCAATGTTAGCTATTTCAATCCCAAATGGGGTTGGAACTAGCCAAGGTGGTGGGATAGATTGAAGAAAACAATCGGAATTTAAACACATTCAAATCAAATTTTACACAGCTGGAAAACAATTAATAATCAAACCCCAAACTGCTGCAACTTCTAAAATTATTTCCCGCTTAACCAACCAAGCAAAAGCCTTCAAACTTTGGATTCTAGTGCAATAAAATATGGGAAATATGATCATGTAATCCACTTCCACCCAGCTATAAGAAAAGTATCAGATTTGTGCAAAAGGTTGGTCGCCCAGGGCATAAAATACTGTTCACTAAATAAATAATTCCAGCTTCTATACTCATCCAAAAATTCACTAAATTACATGCATGCACTCACAAAAATATGAGAAACCAGATCTGAACTGAAATCATATTTTTTTAGAATCAAAATGGGTCACAAACCCCTCTTTCCCAAGTCATTATGGCTGGAAATAACCAACAGTGACCAGCGAAGAGAAAAGGAGCATAACCAATGATTTTCACCCTCTAAACTTGGCACAAAAGACTGAAATAAATTAAGCAACAATGGCAGATCTGAAATTCACTTGTTTAACCCTCAAAACATGCAAACAAATTCAGATTTCCTTCAACAATCAATTCGCTAGGGTTAGGAATACTTTCCCAAGCAATTCGCCACACAATAGATGCAACACACACACTAATGGATCCTTATCAAAATCAGATCTACTTCAATTCCAAATCGAATGAGAGAGAGAGCACAATGAAGAGCTAGGGCATACATCCCATTTCTCCAAGCATGGAGAGACATAAATGATCAAATCAACATCCCCAAATGATGGCCATGCAACCTCCTTTTATAACATAAGGGGTGCAACATTCAAATGACCGACCTTTTCCCTTTTGGAGGGAAAACTAATAAAACTTAATTAAAATATTAAAAGACTCACTTAATGTGCACTTTTTTAATTTCTTAATTTAATATTAAGAAATTATATGCTTATGTTTTTAAGACTAAATAAGACTTTTTAAGGGGTTATCAAAATCAATGCCCCTAATCCTCTCAAGGTATTCAATTCTTCATCTTCGTAAATGTCCCAAAAGGGGACATTACATATTTTTAACCCACTTGAAAAGCTTTACAATTATTGGCTTAATAACCACAACCAAGCTGAAATAGCTCTTAGAAAAATCATTGTAGATTTCACCTTTAAACTATGAAATTAATGATAAACCAAACATGGAGAAACAATCCATCAATGCAAGAATCAAACTTGGAAAAGCTGAATTATTGGCTTAATATGCAAAGAAATGATTGCTTTCACCTTTAGAAATTAGTATCATGCAAAAATCAAACATACATCCAAAAACACCTCCAAAATGCTCATGATGCAAGTCGCTTAGGGCTAGATAAAAAGATATCAGCTCCAAATACCTTAAGATATTCAATTATACCAAATATCCTTCCTCGAGGATTTTTTACCCCAAGGCAAATTCCACCATCAAGGGTTTTCACCCTTGAAGGGATCTCAAACAAGGGTTTTCGTCCTTGATGAGAGAGAGGAAATAAACAACCTTTACCAAGAAGAAATAATAAGATTCAATGTGACATAATAATGGTCAAGCATCCTCCTTATATAACATAAGGGGTGCTACATCATAACTTATGGCCGGCCCTATAATATTAAAGCATATTTCTAATTTGAGCATATATGCTCACCAAACACCTAATTAACTAAGTAATTTATTTCATCTATTGGAGAGCTAGGCATATAATAGGAATACAACATAAAATAGTGCAATATTTCCTAAAACTTATCCAGATATCTTCAAACAACTTTCCTCTAGCTCCAAATCCTTAGTCCCACAAGGAAGTAATGGGATAAGGTCTTCTGTAGTGACTAGCTTGGAAAAAGGGAACATTACACTCTATCCCACCTTTCCCTAACCCCAAAATCTATAATATCAAAGCTAACATTTCCTTTGAAAATTCCAAATCCATAGCCATAGAATTTTCCAATGATGACATGATCAACGATGAAATATTGTTCTATTTCAATGATCTTCCACTCCTTATTGGTGTCATCATTTGTAATGTCCCTTTTTCCACCTAAGAGCTGGAAATTGGTCTTCTTGCCATTCCTTCTCAATGGAAAAGAAGCAAAAGGAAGAAGAAAACCCTTGAGCAACTTTATAATATATTTTATCTAATATTATTATATTTTCTTTAGTGTTTTCTTGCATTATACAAGTCAGCCTTGTCTAATTGAGTATTGGCGCCAAAAAGGAGGATATAAAAGGAGATTAGAGACTTCGTTTGCATTTAGTCTTGGCACATTTTATTCTACTTGGGCACACAAAGCTAGTTGCTCCGTGTTTATCCACTTGAGGATGAAAACCCTTGTGAGGCCTCATTTTACCACGAAAACCCTTCATCATTGTTTGGTCTTGAAGTAGAGAGCTGATTTGAAGATCTATTTGTAATTTCCAGCTTGATATTTGAATTATTTAGGGTGGAGCGACCTACCTAGGTAGGGTTTGGAGACATTGGTGAAGAATTTGAGAAATCTGGTTTCACAATCTGATTTGTAATATTTTTAAAGGAAAGAATCCAAAGTTATATGAATTTAGAGGGTTTCTAGACCCATATTTCATATTTATCTTGTGGCTGCAATTTCCAGTGCATATTTAATTTTCAGCAAAGTATTCTTCAGTGTTTCTTTGTTATTTTGGCTTCTAAAATTCCATAACATATAAAAAAATAGTGGCAAATTGATTGGTGGTGTTTTATGGGTGGTTTTGGCATTTTTTGGTGCAAGTACAAGTCGCTGATTTTATTCTTTAGTCTGCTGCAATTTTATTTTTAGATCTGCAATTAAAATATTTGATTAAAACCCTCAAAACAAAGGGTATCAAAGCACGGATCTTCAAAGGGCCTAGGGTTTCAATGGAGGATTCCAAGTTTGAAGAATTGATGGCACGGAAGGGTAAGATCTCTAATTTTGATGCCACTAACAAACTTTCTATGAGATCATGGTTGTCAGAATTGGAGACATTCTTGCAGTCAAACCCTATGTGTGTGGAGGATGCCCTAGAATTCATCCCTTGTCATTTGGAAGGGATAGCAAGAGATTGGTGGTACCACGTGATAGAGACTCAAGGAGAAGATGTGGTTTGCTTCTTGGATGACTTCAGTCAAAAGATCATAGGAAGGTTCAATGTGCAAGTTTCCAAGGACGAGTCCCAAGGTAATAATAGTTCATTGGTATTCAATGATATTCCTTTGGTTTCTAATGATTGTATGGGGCAAGGTGTTGAAGAAAATTCAG
The DNA here is from genome assembly GCA_018340775.1 of Taxus wallichiana var. yunnanensis. Taxonomy (NCBI): domain Eukaryota; kingdom Viridiplantae; phylum Streptophyta; class Pinopsida; order Cupressales; family Taxaceae; genus Taxus; species Taxus wallichiana. The sequence goes on along the minus strand of CM031243.1, from coordinate 185,831,660 downwards.
ATTTGCATAAGGATGAAAAGGATGAGGTTGGGGACTCAAGCACAAGCCATGAGGATGGTACATACATGTGTGTACAAAGTACGGATGATTGCATGGCAAAGGTAGCTCCAATTTCAAAGATAAGTGGCTTCAGGGGGCATAACATTAAAGGAACAACACATTGGATAGTATAACATGGGTGGATAGCCCACGGATTGGTATGTACACTTCCGGATTTTTATTTCCACCTTTGCATTCATTGGGACATGTCTTGAGTAGTGATAAGAGGGTACTAAAGAAATTGCTAAGCTTGCAAGTTCCTAATGGCATGCACATGAAGGAATGGGATCCGGGTGATCCTAAACGTGGATTGGGGGAAGGCTTTCCTTCTTCCAAAGACTATGGTATGCTTGTAGAGGTAACCAATTCCTTTTTCCATTTGATTCATATATCAGCTATTATGTATGTGCTTAGAAAGGAATTTCTGGATCACAATGATGAATGCATTAGAGATCACTCACCCAAATTGATATGGTCAAGGAGAGAGAAAGAATTTCTCCATGATGGTCCGAGGATCACAATAGATGGAGCTGCTGGTCTGTACATAACAGCAGTGAAAGGAAGGTCATTTGAGGGAAATATCAGCCTTATGAAAGATCAAGGACATAGGGGAATTGTCGGAAAGCATCAAACAAAGATAGAGTGAAGGCAAGCACCCGGAAAGAAAAAGATCATGAAGGTACAAGATTTTTGAAATATTGTTTGCATGCTGATTTAAAAACACAATTTCTGAGTGTTATGGGCAGCATTCTTACTATAAAATGTGGCACCCATCACCCACCCCGGGTAAGGAGTCTTCTTCATGACCAAAGGGACACCATGCTTATAGAAAATGGCAATATGCATCAGTTTATTGGAGAAGAATTGGCAAGAAGGATGGAGCCAAACAAAGCTGGTTTCAAAGGCTTCACGGTCACCATAACTTATGGAGCATATACTCTTTACACAAGGAAGATACCACAGCTCGCTATTCCCATGAAAAGGTATGAGTTTTGCATTGACTTCCTTGTTTTAAGTTCAGCTGAGGAACCTATGGTTTTTGGGGTTCAAGAGCTCCAAACTTTGGGGAAAGAAATCTTCAAAATCCGCAAGAAAGGATTGAAGTTCCACCCACCAAATGAAGAAGTCAGAATTTTTGAAATCAGCTATGGAAATGGTAGTCATGTTAAGCAAGGAAAATCTGATTTCATTTCATTACCAGCAGTAGAGAGGGGACTGATTTTAGCTAAGAATGCAAAGAGGAATGTTGCAAACAATATCATAAGGAGGATAAAGAATGAAGGGAAAATGAAACGTAGTCATTGGAGCAATCACACCCATACATGTGCGAAGAAAGAAGGTACACTTCTCACATATTTTAGAATGAATATAACAGCTGATTGCATATTCTCAGTTCCTCTAGAGCCATTTTCAGTTTCTACCACTTACCAATCATATGTGGACCTCATATTCGGTAAGTACTTAAAGGAATTGGTGCTTGTTTCTTTTGATGATGTCTTGAGATATAGCAAAGCATGGGTGAAACATCTACAACACCTTAACATAATAATGAGTGCTTTAGGACAGCAGTCTTTACTTGCAAAGAAATTTAAATGTGGATTTGGTTGGAGCAAAATGTTGGACCAAGGGTATATCATAGAGCCTCGAGGGGTACATGTGGAGCAACAAAGGATACACTCCATACTTGGTTGGCCTCCTCCCATCTCCATTTCACAACTCAAGAAGGTAATGTATTCATGCCAAGTGTTTGTTGTACCTGATTCTTCTTTTACATTTATGGTGGAATTTGATGCATACAGTGAAGGAATAGGGGCTGTTCTAATGCAAAATCAGCATCTTGTTGCATTGGAAAACAAAGAACTCAAGAAACATGAGCTGAATCTTCACAACTATGATGAGAAGATGATGGCCATTATGCATGTCTTGGTCAAATTTAGGCCATATCTTGTTGATGGGTCAGCAATATACAAGCTTTTGGGTTTTGACATCAGATATGTCAAGAAGAAAAACATTGTAGCAGCGGATGCCTTATCTTGGAAACCAGCTCTTCATAGGAATCAAGAAGGGTCTTCACAAAAAGAAGTCAAGGACTTGGAGCAGCTAAGTTTGTATGGGGTTTCAGCTGAAGATGGTGAGTTTGTGGTACTTGTTTGGGTACCTAATGCTACTAAAACTATCATCTACATCTATCATACTACTAAAACTCCATGGGTTTGTCGTATTTGCATCATTTTTATGTTGTTGATCACAGTAATTTCAGTCATGAACAGCGGTGTCCATGTGCCATTTAAGAAGGTTTTTGTTGGTCGTTCAAACATCCACCCGCATCTTGGATCTGGGAGATCTAAGTTGTTTGAGACAACAATGGAACCGTCTCCAAGTTGTGGGACCTTGTGCGCTTGAGACAGATCTCTGGAGAAGGTCGGTTCCTCTACCTACCTCTAACACTATTGCTACTCCTAATGCTGAAAGCAAATCCTAGACTAAACATGCCAAGGGACCAGGGATAGAAGGATGTGCAGAAAGGGGAAATCCTAAGCTAAGGAAGGCGATAGCGCCAGGGAAAGGGTCGATCTCTCTCCACGAGCGGCGAAGGAAACAGAGAGGGCGCGGAGAAGAGGGCGGACGGCACGCGCCACAGATCAACACGCGGGCTCGGCCTTCCAACGCATGCACAACACATGAACACGGGGACTGCAAGCGGGAATACGCACAACATGCCAGAAAACACAAACAAAGAGGCAAGATGCAATGAAAACGAGAAAGGGAAGACAACAGTTCCACAAAACACGATTTTATTGCTTAAGGGACACACAGTCATTTACATTCACAACAAGAGGCGAGAATACATTACAAAGACCATGCCAAGGTCTGAAACCCATGGGAAGTCAGCCACCATTTTCACATGGTGCCATTACAATAGAGAGGGATCCTTTTAACAAAGCAGAACTCAGTTATTTATAGGAGAGAAGAGAAGGAGAAAAGGAGGGAAACTCGGATTCAAGTCTTCAACCACCAACAACCAATGATAAATGCCTGCAAAACCGCCTGCAAGGCTATCGAATGCGCTTCCCCATGTCTATTTGGCGTATAGAAGAAGGAAGGAGGCAAGATCTGATGAAATCTAGTGGTTGGGGTCAACTAGATGTGTGCATTGATGATCAGAAAGATGTTTCCCTATTTTCCGCCTATCAAATCCCGCCTAGATTTGAATTTGAATAGTCCAACGTGTAGCTTGTGTAGTCAAGCAGTATCAATGACAAGCCTAGGCACACACCAATCTAAGCACTGCAATAAAGTTATGGCTATCAAAAGTCTACAGGTCACTCTGACACGCAATAACACGTGGCACGTGCTGATTGATTGAAGAAATCGACCAACTATTGATCTTGTTTTGTCTTTTCTGCCACGTGTCATTCATCGGCTGGTTGTCAGGATTTGGCGCCCTATTGGCGCGCTTTGATAGGTTGCGTGTAGCACACTCAAGTCTGACATATGACGTGGCACACTGATTGGCACAAAAGATGCAAGGCACGTGAAAGCGAGAGGCACAAAACTGCGCACGTGCAAAGCACACAAACGCAACGCTCGCGGCGGAGAGAAGGCATACTTGTAGAAGGAAAGTATGGAAGCAAGGTGCGAGCATCCAACTGCGAAGACAGGAAGAAAATGGGCACGTAGGAGTTTAGTGTATGCAAGCACGCAAGAGGAATGTCAGGGACTTAGCCATTTTGGAAGACAAGTTTGTAGAGGTGCGCGCAAGGAATGCGCGACAAGGTAGGAAAGAGAGCAGTGCATGAGGGAAGGCACAAAGGGGAAATGGAAGGAGATAGTAGAATGTAGAGGGAGAAGTAGGAAGGCGTGAAGAAAGTGCAAGATGAAGCAAAGGAATGGGGATGCAAAGGGATGGAGGAAAGGTGCACGGGGTGCGCGGAAGAACTGCAATCTGTGCCAAGGTGTCAAAAGAACAATCTTGAGTGCGTGCAACCTGAAATGTGAAACATCAGAGTTAGAATGAAAATACAAGTTATTCAGATAACTAGGAGAGTTATTTGGATAACAGTTTTGGCGACTTTCGGGGCCATCTGCTTGCTAGAAGAAGAGACCAGTAGCCTTAGAAGTCCATTGGGCATGGACTCTAGCGCTAAACTTGAAGATTTGATTTGCATCTTGAAGAACATCCCTGAAGTCACTTACAGCACTATCTGAACTCTAAACTGAACTGCTACTCTCATGTGAAGATGTTCTGACTTGGATTCATGAGAGTTAAAAGCTATGTGCGGACTTGTTGGAACTACCTCTTCTAAAAATTGAATTGTCAGCCCAAGAAGCAACAAAAATGGGGCGTGCGGGTGCAACAGGAAAGGAAAGGTGCTAGAGAGAGCGCACCGAAACAAGCACAACACTATGTACAAAAGCTGAAAATCATACATGTCCCAAAGGAAACATGCAGAGTGTGCACAAGCTCTTATTTTACTGAAAGCAAACCTAAACTAACCTAAACTAACCAAAGGCAGAGGGTGCTCAAGTAAAACTTGGAACAGGTAAGGAAAAGTAGCTGCCCTTCCTCACAAATTGCGACCGTGTAATTGATTTTTCGCTGAACATGGTTGGAAAAAGGAGTGAAAAACCTACTTGCATATGGTGTTTCACCCTCCTCAAAGTATCAACAAACAAAATATATACCTCCTAAAGTTGGTATGCTCTTTGGATGCGGGAGGTACTCTTGTTGACCTTTGGTGCACTAAAGTTCTACGTCATGCTCTGAAGTGAGCACGACCGGCGGTAACTCTATCTTTAGCTCTAGACTAGCCAGATATCTGATTGGGCACGGTTTGATTCTTGTGTTTTTCCCATTGTTTTGAAGCTCAATCCCACAGATGGGATTATCATACAAATTTTCCTCCTGAAGGGGAGTGCTTGCAGGATGGATCGCATAAAACTGGGCACTCGTGGTTCTGCCTCTACAAGTAACTTGGTCTCCTCCAAAAGTGCACCCTCTGAAACTAACTAATTTTCTTCTGAAACAAGCACCCGTATGATTTCTCTCTTCCCATTCAGTCGCATGAGTCATGTCATTCTTCAACTATTATGCAATCGTCGAACATGATGACATTGGTTGGGAAAGGCGCGTTGATGACATTGGTGCGTTAGGAGTTGTTCATTTATAGCACAACTAGGCAAAGCGGACTCGGAAGGAAATGGGAGGATGGGCATGGGAAGGCGTGGAAGGCGCATGTGCAAGAAGAGTGGAACGCGCGTGCGTGGGAGGGATAATGGTAGAGAAATGAAGGGAAGAAGGTGAAGGAATGGAAATCTCAATAGGGACAATGGGTAGAAAGTTGGGAACATGGGTAGGAGGCTGAGATGGTGTAAGTTGGCGTGGAGGAATGGGAGGGTTGTAGATGGTAGTGCAGGGTTCCCCCATTGACAGGGTTGATCAGCACTAGGTCTGTGAGCCTTCATTAACTCCGCCCACTTTGTAACTTGAGGTAACATCTCAACAATAAATTGCAGCTTCATTGGGTGTTAAACTAGCCTAGTACAGGGCCTACCCATGGACAAGGGACCTTATAGCCAACTCTAGCTGCCTTTATGGAGCACTTGACTCTGAGCTGCATCATGTCCATCTCCATTTTTGGCACCTTCCTCTCAAAATTAGCTTCGGCCAAGGAGTCACCACCATCATCTACATAAACATGTTCTTCATAAACATTTTGGTTAGAAAAAAGTGGGTTATATGTATTTTCAGGATAATAGGGCTTCTAAAACTAATTTGGAGGAGGATTTTGAAATTGTGGTGATTGAGGGAAATAGATCTGCTACTACAAATGGGAATTCCAAAAACGGAAAGAAGTCATGATTGCACAAAATTAAAATAAGGTAGAACAATGGAAAAAGGGAGAAATGAATGAAAGGAGGGGAATCTAGTCTGCGAATGAAATAATGGGTGTGTTTGGATTAGTGGAGTCGCCAGATGTGTTAAAATATGCCTCCAAAGGCTGGATCTCAACAAAACACATCAAACTTGCTAAGATGAAGATGTAAAGCACTTCACTCTGTCCCACCGGGATGCTAGAAACTGTTGGTTGTTCAAACGTGCACCCGCGTCTTGGATCTGGGAGAACCGAGCTGTTTGAGATAACAATGGAACCGTCTCCAAGTTGTGGGACCTTGCGCGCTTGAGACGAATCTCTGGAGAAGGTCGATTCCTCTACCTACCTCTAACACTACTGCTACTCCTAATGCTCAAAGAAAATCCTAGACTAAACATGCCAAGGGACCATGGATAGAAGGATGTGCGGAAAGGGGAAATCCTAAGCTAAGGAAGGCGAAAGCGCCAGGGAAAGGGTCGATCTCTCTCCACGAGCGGCGAAGGAAATAGAGAGGGCATGCAGAGAAGAGGGCGGACGACACGCGCTACAGATCAACACGCGGGCTCAGCCTTCCAGTGCGCACAACACATGAACACAAGGATTGTAAATGGGAATACAAACAACATGCCAGAAAATGCAAATAGAGGCAAGATGCAATGAAAATGAGAAAGGGAAGACAACCGTTCCACAAAACACGATTTTATTGCTTAAGGGACACACAGTCATTTACATTCACGGTAGGAGGCGAGAATACATTACAGAGACCATGCCAAGGTCTGAAACCATGGGAAGTCGGCCACCATTTTGGCATGGTGCCGCTACAACAGAGAGGGATCCTTTTTACAAAGCAAAACTCTATTATTTATAGAAGAGAGAGAAGAGAAGGAAAAGGAGGGAAACTCGGATTCAAGTCTTCAACCACCAACAACAAGTGATAAATGCCTACAAAACCTCCTGCAGAAGGTTATGAATGCGCTTCCCCATTTGTGAAGAAGAAGGAGGCAAGATCTCGATGAAATCCGGTGGTCGGGGTCGACTGGATGTGTGCATTGATGATCAAAAAGACGTTTCCCTATTTTTCGCCTACCAAATCCCCCTAGATTTGAATTTGAATAGTCCAATGTGTAGCTTGAGTTAGCAACTCTCTAACAAGCCCAGACGCGTGCCGATCTGAACACTGCAGCAGAAGTTATGGTTGTCAGAAGTCTACAGGTCGCTCTGACACGCAATAACACATGGCGCGCGTTGATTGACTACAGAAATCGACCAACTGTTGATCTTGTTTGGTCTTTTCTGCCACGTGTCATTCATCGGCTGGTTGTCGATTCGGTGCCTATTGGCGTGCTTTGATAGGTTACGTGTAGCACGCTCAAGTCTGGCATATGACGTGGCACAATGATCGCCTGGCACAAAAGCGCAGAGCGTGAAAGCAAGAGTGCACAAAGAAAGAAAGAATAGCACGAACGCAACACGCGCATGCAGGAAAGAAGGAATACTTGCAGAAGGCAAGTATGGAAGTAGGGCACGAGCATCCAACTGCGAAGACATGAAGAAAATGGGCACGCGGAAATTTAGTGTAAGCACTGGAATTTCGCTTAGCCATGAAGAGAGAATGCCAGGGACTTAGCCATTTTGGAAGACAAGTCTAGAGAGTGTGCGCGCAAGGAATGCACGACAAAGTAGGAAAGAGAGCAGGTGCGCAAAGGTGAGGTGCAAAGGGGAAATGGAAGGAGATAGCAGAATGCAGAGGGAGAAGTAGGAAGGCGCGAAGAAAGCGCAAGATGAAGCAAAGGAACGGGATGCAAAGGGATGAAGGAGGAAAGGCGCGCAAGAACTACAACTGTGCCAAGGTGTCAAAAGAACAATCTTGAGTACGCGCAACCTGAAATGTGAAACATCAAAGTCAGAATGAAAATATAAGTTATCCAAATAACTAAGAGAGTTATTTGGATAAAAGTTTCCTTCCATGACAAGGATAGCAATGAAGCTCCACAATTGAAAACACTTCCCCAAGTCAACCTAGTGCTAAATTGGATGGAATTCCTGGTGACTTACTGTTGTTTTGATTTATTTCCAGCCTACATGCAAAGACATGTTGCATATTGTTCTCATGGTCCTGGATAGAAGGCTCCATTGAGGGAGTACATGTGGGTGTTGGTGATGGAATGAGTAGACTCCAAGCATTTGACTTTGACATTGAGTATGTGAAAGGGAAGCATAATTTGGTTGGAGATGCCTTGTCTAGGATGCCACCTTCATCATTGGGAGATGAAGACCGTCAAAAGAAAGAAGAAGAAGAAGTTGGGGCAACTGATGTAATGAGTTTGCAATTGCTCGAGGACAAGCAATTTTGGGGAGGGAGGACTATAATGTCCCTTTTTCCCACCTAAGAGCTAGAAATTGGTCTTCTTGCCATTCCTTCTCCATGGAAAAGAAGCAAAAAAATATTTTATCTAATATTATTATATTTTCTTTAGTGTTTTCTTGCATTATACAAGTCGGCCTTGTCTAATTGAGCATTGGTGCCAAAAAGGAGGATATAAAAGGAGATTAGAGACTTCATTTGCATTTAGTCTTGGCGCATTTTATTCTACTTGGGCATAGAGAGTTAGTTGCTCCTTGTTCATCCACTTGAGGACGAAAACCCTCTTGTGAGGCCTCATTGAAGGACGAAAACCTTTCATCATTGTTTGGTTTTGAAGTAGAGAGTTGATTTGAAGTTCTATTTGTAAATTTCAGCTGATATTTGAATTATTTAGAGTGGAGCGACCTCCCTAGGGTAGAGTTTGGAGACATTGGTGAAGAATTTAAGAAATCTGGTTTCACAATCTGATTTGTAATATTTTCAAAGGCCGGAATCTAAAGTTATATGAATTTAATGGGTTTCTAGACCCATATTTCATGTTTATCTTGTGGCTGCAATTTCCAATGCATATTTAATTTTCAGCAGAGTATTCTTAAGTGTTTCTTTGTTATTTTGGCTTCTAAAATTCCATAAAATATATAAAAAAATAGTGGTGAATTTGATTGGTGGTGTTTTATGGTGATTTTGGCATTTTTTGTGTGCAAGTACTAGTCGCTGATTTTATTCTTCAATCTGCTGCAATTTTATTTTCAAATCTGCGATTAAAATATTTGATTAAAACCCTCAAAAGGGTTATTACATCATTCACGATGCACAAGTAAGATGAGTTATGGTGGATGAAGGCTCTGAATTAATGTCGCTTCCTTCTCTCTCATCACAAACCTCGGATTTTTTTTGCGGATGACCTTAAGCACACCCGACTCACTTGTCGCAGACTTGATAAAACTCGTCAAAAGCCGCTCGGTTGTATTTGGCTTCCCATCACAGTGGAACCCAAGACCGTTTGCATTAAACACATGGTTCTAGTCCACCTCTTTCTTACAATCTCTTGCTTTGCCGAGCATGGACATATTGCATGTGCGCAGTTGCACCGTCTGGGTACCAATGCATTAGATTCATTCATAATAATCAGCGATATAGGCATGATGATGATCCAAAATATACATGTCCCCTTTGTTGACAAACCTTTTCACATTTCTACTACTCTTTCTACAATTCCTAGCATTCCATACCTTACATTTTTCGACAATAGACCTGATATCCAAGTCACTTTAGCTAACTTAGATGACAATGAACATAATGAATTCCAAAACACAATCAATAAAAACCATTTACCAAATGCAGTTACACTTCAGCTTCCTTTAGTTCTACTACCTCGGGATCGATTTCCTCCCATTTAGAATCGAGGAACCTCCTTATAATGTTGCCTCCTCTAGTCATCATCATGGCAACCCACTTGAAAATGATGAGCTCGATATTGTCCATCTCTGAACGCGGACCCACCATCCCCTCGCTCTTTTAACAAAATGAGGGTCATGGCCCATGACAATACCTTTGACTTCGATTGGCCTAATTATGATGCCATTACAACTCATTCTACTTCACCTATCATTAACGAAGACTACATGGAATGAATACATACCTTTAACCATAACACCCACATGATTGACACTTCTTTAGGGACATCTAACGGCACCTCACAATGCCCACCCTCCCCTTAAATCAAAAATTCAACTCCAAGAAATTGTAATGTCCCTTTTTCCCAAGTGACAGCTAAAAAGATGACTTTCAGCCACTCCTACGTGGCTTGAAAGAGGATTGCAAGGAGAAGAACTACACTACATTTTCTATAATATTTTGTATGTTTTTTCAATAAATAAATAAAAAATGGGGTCGGCCTAAGCATAATTAAAAAAGATTATTAAAAGGGGCGGTTATGCTTGGGAAAGGACACCACGTTTGGGGAAGAATAAAAAAGGGTGTGGGACAAATCATCCTTGCTTTGTAATCATTTGATTTTGAGAGAATACTCTCAAATCCTATATAGCGACAAAAACCCCTTTAGAGGTCTCTTGCAAGGGACAAAACCCTCTTGCTTATGACTTAATACAATTGAGATTCATTGAATATTACTATATACAAGTTATTTTATCAAATCTGATTATATTGTGAATTTTTCAGAAGTGCGACTTGCATAACTGAGTTATTTAATTGTTTATGGGCAAATAACTTCATATTTCTTCATCAAATCAGGTCGCCTATATATAAGAAGGCTTAGTTTACCCTTTGTAAGCCTTTTTATATATTTTTGGGGCCAAATCAATTTAATCTGTGATGCTGTGATTTACCAGTTTGCTAATGCATTTTCAGATTTGAATATTTTAATCAAATCAAATCGATTTGAGTGAATAAGTGAATCAAGTGATAAAATAACAATTTAAGATTATTTATAGAAGAATTATGGAGAATTTGAGCTCCTGATTTGTGATATTTTCTCCATTGTTGCAAAACACCATCTACTGCAATTTTTATTCTAGAATTTGCAATTTTCAATTATAATCCCAAAAAGGGTTATTACAGTGGTATCAGAGCTTTATCCTCTTAAGGCCTGATAATTTATGGAAAGTGGCAACAAGGAATACATCTACTACCAGAGAGGAAGGGAAACGAAGAAAAGTCAACTGAAGAAGAACATATGGATTCAGCAGAAGCAAAATGGACCAATTAATTTCAGGCAAGAAAAGCTTATTGATACTTGGGTCTACTTGCTCTTTCTCTCCAAAGATTGCAGAACCAAGAGTTCATAATGAAGGAGGAAGTTCCAATGAAAGAAGCCATGCCAAACAATCTTCTACTTCATCCCAAGGATCAAGATGGATGCCCACTTTCATACAAAAAGAAGCCATACCCAATGCTGAGCCTCAAAATAGCAGTGACATTCCGGCAAAGTTCGCTGAATATATGTCATTTTCCGAAGACATTAGAAGAGCCATGACTTTCACACAATTCATGGGATTAGAAGGAAGAAACTCTAGGCCTGAACCTAGACATACTGCATCCCACGGTGAAGTGCAAAGTGCATTAGGAAAATTGTCCTTTTCCACTTTTGATGGGACTACTAAAGGCACTGCCCGAGCATGGATTCAAAAGCTAAACACCTATTTGTCCTTAAAACCCATGATGGAGGAAGAGGCTATAAAATTTGCCACTCTTCACTTGGAAGGAATTGCTCACGAATGGTGGTTCCACGGATTGGTGACTCAAGGCCACAGCGAGATACACACCTATAGTGAGTTTTGCCAAAGACTCATAGATAGATTCGATCGTGTGGATCCAGAAGTTCACTTTCGTGAACTTGCTCAATTGAAACAAGAGGGCACAGTTGAAGAGTATGTAGCTGATTTTCAGAGACTTTCGTGATGATCGAAGATGTGTCCAAAAGAAGATTAATTGTCCTTTTTGTTGAAGGACTAATGGAACCCTTAAGGGGTTTAGTATGTGCCTTTGATCCTTTGTTTTTGCAGGAAGCAATTAAGAAGGCTCTAAATTTGGAAGGAGCTGCTCCAAAAACAGCAGCAATCAGCAGTTTGCCCAAGCCTGGAGGGAGAGGGGAACAAGCCCCTAAGCAGCCTAAGAGCACCACTTTGGAACAGCCAAAGAAACCCTTGCCTAAGGTGCCCCAGATCTGCACAAAACCAGCCTTGAGAAGGAGTCAAAGAACGAGCTAAGAAGGAAGAATTTTGTTTCTCATGCAAAGACCCATGGACCCCAGGACACCATTGCTTGGGAAAGGTAAAGTTCACTACATTGAAGTAGTTTCTGATTCTGAAGATGATAACATTGATGATAGGCAAGAAGAAATAGAAGAAGAAAAGAAGGAAGAATCAGAGGGCACCCTTGCTACACTTTCCAGAACACCAAGATATCACCCATTTTGGGTAAAAGGAAATCTACAAGGCCAGAAAGTAGCAGTTCTCATGATGGAGGGAGCCACCCATAACTTCATCGATGAGAATTTGGTGAAGAAGCTGAAGTTGAAGGCTGAAGATTTCAAGGGCTTCAACGTGACAGTGGCAGATGGATTCATCCTTCATTGCACCAAGAAGATACCACAGCTCTCACTCACCCTAGGAGACCATATGGGTATGTGCTGATTTCTATGTTATTAACATTGGTGAATTTGATTTGGTTTTGGGTGTTTAGTGGCTTCATTCCTTTGGAGAATTCACCCAAAACTATCAAAGTATGGAGATCAAATTCATGGTGGGAGACAAGAAGGTCATCTTGCATGGAATAAAAGGAGGGACACCTCAGATGGTAACAGGTAGAGCATGAAGAGAACTTTCAAGAAGGGGAAGCTTACATGGGCAGCACATTGTTTGGTAAGAGCTGATTGTTCTTCCTCCCAGACTTTTCATGTTGATATACAAAATATACTTGACAAACATGCTAAGGTCTTCAATGAGCTTCCTCATGGATTGACCGGAAAGAGGTTTCAGCATGTGATTGAGTTGGAATCTGGTTCCAAACCAGTTATAACAAGCCCTTACCGTCACCCCCGTATATACAAAGAAGAAATTGAGAAGACTATCAAGACTCTATTGACATGGGTTTTATCAAGCTATTTCCATATGTTTCTTTAGAAGTGTTGGTGAAAAAGAAAGATGGTACTTTAAGAATGTGTATTGATTACCGGTTGCTGAATAAGAAGACCATTAAGAATCGGTATTCCATTCTCAGGATCGATGAGCTGATAGATGAATTACATGGAGAACTCTACTTCTCCAAGATAGATTTGAGGTCCGGATACCATCAGATAAGAGTGAGAGAAGAAGACGTTCACAAGACTGCATTCAGATGTCACTACGGGCATTTTGAATTCCTTCTCATGCCATTTGGTTTGACAAATGCTCCTACCACATTTCAGTCCTGCATGAACCATATTTTTGGTAAGCAACTAAGGAAGTTTGTACTTGTATTTTTGATGACATCTTGATTTATAGCAAATCATGGGAGGAGCATCTACAGCATCTAGACATAGTGATGGGTATTTTAGAGCAGCAGTCTTTGTATGCCAAGAAATCCAAGTGTGAATTTGGTATGCATGAAATTTTGTACTTGGGACATGTGATCAATGCACAAGGAGTTCATGTTGATCAAAGTAAGATACGAGCAATTTTGGATTGGCCTACACCAACCAATGTATCTCACTTGAAAGGATTTTTGGGTTTGTGCTCTTACTACCGGAAGTTTGTGAAGGGTTTTTCTCAAATCGCAGCCCCATTGACTTCTCTCACGAAGAAAGATGCCTTCAAGGTCAAAATCAGCCCAAGAAGCCTTTGAAAGATCAAGAAGAGATGTGTTCATGCCCATACTCACTGTCCCATATTTCTCTCTGACCCTTTGAGCTTGCATGTGATGCTTCTCCATCAAGGGGTAGGAGCAGTACTAATGCAAAATCAGCACCCCATTGCATTTGAGAGCAGGAAATTGAAGGAACATGAGAAGAAGCTTTCCATCTATGACAAAGAAATGCTTGCCATCATGCATGCCTTGACTAAATTCAGATCAATACTTGATTTGTGGGAGGTTTATAGTCAAAAGGACCACAAACATATCACTTTTTCATCAGTTGAATTAAATGATCGAAGAACAAATTGATGGGTGAGTAGACTCCAAGCATTTGATTTCATGACATCGAATATGTTAGAGGAAGCATCAAAGAATGTTTAGCAGATGCATTATCCAAAGCCATCATCCCCTTCGAAAGATGAAGAGTGCACCATTTTGGAGCATCCACAGGAGCTTACGATTGCTTGAGGGCAAGCAATCTTGGGGAGGGAGGACTGTAATGTCCCTTTTTCCCACGTGACAGCTAAAAAGAGGACTTTCAGCCACTCCTTCGTGGCTTGAAAGAGGATTGCAAGGAGAAGAACTACACTACATTTTCTATAATATTTGTATTTTTTTCAATAAATAAATAAATAAAACATGGGTCGGCCTAAGCATAATTAAAAAAAGATTATTAAAGGGGCGGTTATGCTTGGGAAAGGACACCACATTTGGGGAAGAATAAATAGGGGTGTGGGACACCCATTTGATCATCGACTTGCTTTGTAATCATTTGATTTCAAGAGAATACTCTCAAAACCAGCCTATAGGGACGAAAACCCCTTTAGAGGTCTCTTGCAAGGGACGAAACCCTCTTGCTTGTGACTTAAAACAATTGAGATTCATTGAATATTATTATATACAAGTTATTTTACCAAATCTGATTATATTGTGCATTTTTCAGAAGTGCGACTTGCATAAACTGAGTTATTTAATTGTTTATGGGCAAATAACTTCATATTTCTTCATCAAATCAGGTCGCCTATATATAAGAAGGCTTAATTTACCCTTTGTAAGCATTTTTATATATTTTTGGGCCAAATCGATTTAATCTGTGATGCTGCGATTTACCAGTCTGCTAATGCATTTTCAGATTTGAATATTTTAATCAAATCAAATCGATTTGAGTGAATAAGTGAATCAAGTGATAAAATAATAATTTAAGATTATTTATAGAAGAATTCTGGAGAATTTGAGCTCTGATTTGTGATATTTTCTCCGCTGTTGCAAAACACCATCTACTGCAATTTTTATTCCAGAATTTGCAATTTTCAATTATAACCCCATAAAGGGTTATTACGGAAATCTTCAAATAATAACTCCTCTATAACAACATTCTTCAAATTAAGTATTATTATAGTAAACCAGCTAGTCAACTATAAGAGATTGGGAATTCCTGGATTCCACAGTGGTCAATTGCTATGGAACATCAAGTGCAGCTTTTGCTTTATCATATTTTGAAAACATCTCCTATTTCTTTGTCCTTAGATCCTGATAAGCTGGATGGGGAAGGGACACTACTGGTTCTTATTCCGTTGTTGTTGGATATGCCTCTTTGGTTAATGATAATCCTCATCCTCTTCATTTCTTTTCAAACACATTTGGCATCCGGGTATGTGGCCAAAACTCAGTTTTTTTCTGTGGCTTCTCATACACAGAAGAGTGTTAACAGGAGACCATCTTCTAAAGAGAGTTTGTATGGCCCATTTTGATGTGTTTTATGCCTTATGCTGAGAAATCTTGCACTCATCTTTTTTTCTCATGTCCTTAGGTTGTCCCACTATGGCAACTTCTTGCTTCTTTATTTAAGATGCATTGGATAAATTTTGATTATCTTGAGCATATTTTTAGAGCTTGGCAGGAATCCCTCCCTAAAGGACAAAATCTTATTCCTATTCTATGGAGTGGTATTTCTCTTCTCCTTTGGAATATTTGGAAGGAAAGAAACAGTAGAATCTTCATGCAAATTAGTAAAGACAGCTCTTTTGTGTGGGAGAAGACCAAAATCAACATATCAGAAAGCCTGAAACATAAGATATCTTTGCCTCAAGATCTTTCCCCTAAATGGGAGAACATTTGCAAGCAGCTAAATATTGATCCTAAGGATGTTTCTTGCCCTAGGATGCACAACAAGAACAAAGGCCTAATAGACAGCCAATGGAAGAATCCCTTTCCAGGATATGGTAATTTGAATACGGATGGGGCTTCCAAAGGAAATCCTAGGAAAGTTGTTATGGGAGGTATTGGTAGGAATGCTAAAGGTGGGGTGCAGTTCCTTTTTGCTGAAAATCGTGGCTCTACTACCAATAATCTTGCTGAGGTGAAAGCTATTTACAAAGGCATGCAATAAGCCTTGAAAATTAGATGGCTTTAAATCCAAGTTGAATCGGATTCCCAAATTATTATCCACTTGTTTTCTGATAATAGATTGGATTCTCCTCCCAATTGGCGTATTGCCAAAGAGGTATGGAAGAAAAACAACTAAAAGGAAAATTCCAGGATGTCTAATTCAGTCACATTCCTCGTGAAAGGAACAAAGTTGTTGATGGACTCATTAACTAGGCTCTAGACAACAAGGACCTATTTTGTTATGGCTTGCCCCCTCCATGGTGGTCCAACAAGATTCAAGAGGATATTAGACTTATTCTTAATCTTGATTCTCTGTCATGATTGTTTTTTCTAATTTTTTGTTGTATAATGCACAAGCTTGGGCTAATAGCTTTCAGAATTGCATAGTTGAATATGTAATTTTAGCTTTACATAATATAAGGTTTTGTTGTTTTGAAAAAAAAATTAAGTACTTCATCATCTACTATTTAACTCTAGTTTCATCCCGCTTGGGTTTATACACCCATTGCTTCCTAATTCAGATACTTTCGTAATTTATCCATCTCTTCAAGACCGTTAACTCTATGGCATCACGTCTTGGTTAGCACCTTTTATCGCACTTTATCATCTTTATAGCATCTACCTACTATTTTTTTCACTTTTCAATATTGTTATTTGTCTCTCAGCTATCCCTCTCATGACCTCCTAGCTAGGTGATTTATGTCTTATTTTACTAATTATCTTCTAGTGTTTCTTTTCATTCTTGTTTATTCAAGGTTCCAAGCAGCTATAACGCCCATCACAGTAAGCCGAGCAACACCAAATGTGTAAGAATGAGGTAGGTATATTTCATCTAGCATTCTTTACAACACTTTCATTCCAACTTTACTTTCAAGATTTCCTTCCGGTTTCATATTGCATAGATTTTTTCCCGAAGACTATCTCATGTTTCACTATTGTAAAACACAATGATCTTCGGTTCGGTCATATGTATACACCATATTTTATACATCATAAGCATACATCATATTTCATGATGTCCTTCCTTCATAAGCATACCTCTTCACAAGCCCATCTTCATAGTCCTCTTGAAAACCTACTCCTTTTGCACTCATGTTCAACTTGATGCAATTAGTAGGCACTAATAATTTGTCAAACATCAAAAGATTATTACCATGCAATGAATGCTTCAAGATTTCTTCTTTTTGCCACATAGAAGTAGACACAAATGATGTATTATATGAATGAGTATACCCTTCTATGGTGAGGTCATTGACCATGCCTTCTCCTTGCCCTTCAAATGGCTCGTGGTGGGGTTGAACAACTCCCCTCAAATCTGATTTTTCCATCACATGTTCCCTTGCCATCATTTCTCCTTGATCATGCATATGCTTGACACTAATATCCTCTTCATGCCCATCAACCAAATTTGATTTCTCCTTGCACCCATTCAAACCCATGCAATCATTAGATGCCAAAAATTTATCATCAAAAACAAAAGTGCTCATACCTTGGATGCATGTCTTTACTTTGCTTGCACATTGATTTACAACTCTTCTTGCTAAGGAGTGAGCAAGACATGACTCCTTTTGTTCCAATCCTTCCACAAGTATGGATAACAAAGGTTGTGGAGGTTCTTCATACTCATTCAACATTAGGGACATTATTGTTTGCATAGCATCCATTACTTCATGTGAATGTTCCTCATGTATAACATCAAAGAAAACCTCAAACATGTGCAAAATGAGGTCATTACAATCAAGATCTAACATTGGAATGCAAGACCTTACCTTAGCCATGTTCTTCAAGATCTTAACCCTCTTATCAAAGTGAGGGTTTGTGATGTCCCAAAGCTTTTGAAAGCTTCCAATCATGAGCTCATATACCTCCTCCATAGTAGTATCATCATATGGCAAACTTGGGGCTGTTATCCGTGTGATCTCACTAATGCATGTGATGACCAAAAGTCTCACATCCACCTCCTCATGTCTCAACAAGCTAGATCTAGCCAAGTGTGTCACCAAAGGAGCTACAACTGAAAACATAGAGCTATAATCAGATTGCTCTATCAAACATAAACAACTCACTATCTCTTCAAGAGTGTGGAGCAATACACTCTTCTCAAATGAAGGCTTCTTGAGCCTTTTCCCAATCTTATAAAGTTTGGTCCTCAAACCTCCGTCACTGGCAAGCTCCATGATTTATTCTGCAAACAAACCCACAAGGATGGAAGAAAGTTGCTCTGATTCACCTCAAACAAATTGCAATAAGTCTGAAATTTTTTTCCCCAATCTCAATATGCCAAAACAAAAAAATCTAAATCTGAAAATGGGAGACTTACTATAAATAGTAAGTTTGTCACTATCCCTAGCTGAATTTAGAAAAATTGCATATCTTGCTCAAAACACCCTAGAATTGCATGAAACTTTGGGAATGATAGATAATATTATGGAGCAACTTTTCCAAAAGGAATTTTCTGAAAATAATTGAAATCTGATTTTTAAAACCCGAAATACTGCAGAAAAATATAACTTCAAAAATCCGTATCTTTGGCTAGGAAGTCCAAAAGAGCTGAAATTTTGGATCTTGGGCCACAAAAATATGAGGAACAATATCCCAAAACCAGATTTTGCATAGCCAACACCAAACCCTAATTTTTGCCCAAAAATAGGTCACCCAACACATTTAGGGCACCAATTCAACTCCAAAATTTATGAAATTAATTTCTCCTTATTCCTCCTTGTTTTTGCCACACAAACCCCCACAAGAGTAGAGGAAAGAAGCTCTGATACCACTATAATATCCCCTTTTGGGATATTATCCAAATATGCAAATTAATTTATTGAATCGACTCTAGAAGGACTAAACCCTCCTAGTTCGACCTCAAATAATCCAATGTTAGCTTCAATACAACCCAAATAGGGTTGGAGTGAGCCAAGGTGGTGGATTAGATGGGAGAACCAGTTAGGAAATTAATCACTTCAAATCTGAAATTAATTACAACAATAATTAATTAATAAATGCACTAGACTGCTGCAAACTTCAAAAATTAATAACTCCTTCACTATCCAATGTTTTTCTATCAAACCAATGCCAAAAGATTCTTCATATTTTTAGCTTTCCAACAAGCTATAGATCACAATTTTTGGATAAGTAGAAGGTATGCAAATCAACCCACGAAATCTGAAACTGTGTAGATAAAACCCTGGCCCAATAATTAAATATTGCTCACAGACAGCTTGAAACTTGGAAAATTCATAACTTGCTCAATACTTCGTCTTTTGCGTGAAATAAAGTGCAGACTAATCTATAATTCAAGAGCTTTCCAAAGATATTAAAATCTGAATTTTTAGATCACCGAAAACCCTCCAAAACAGCCCCCAAAATCCTAAACCCAGTCGCTAGGGTTAGAATAAATTTACTAAATTATTTCCAGCACTTTGTAACCCTTCAATGCACCCCAAATAATTGCTCAAACTCAGCAAAACAAGCCAATACAGATCAGATTATGAATGTAGATGATTTGCCCTTGAAACATGTTAGAATAATGCCCAAATCAAGTCGCCATGGCTGGAATAAATACAGCATTAAAATCAGATCATACAACACTCAATAATCATCATTAACATCCAAATATTCCCCTCAAATAAATACGCCACACATCCAAACAAGTCGCCAATGCTAGCAAGCATAAATCATGCACAAAGACACTTCAACACAATGAATGGAACAAGAGAGTCTTCAATGTCTTCAACAATGGCTTTCAAATGAGAGAAAAATGCAAGAACTAGGGCATACATCCCAATACTCCAAGCATGGAGTGAAATCAAATGATCATCCAACATAACCCTCTAAGGAAATGCGACCTCCCTTTTTATAGAACTAAGGGATGCAATATCCAATAAAGACCGACCTTTCGCTTTTGGAGGGAAAACATAAACTCTCATTAAAATATTTAATACTAAGACTATGTTGGTGTTCAATTTAATCTCACCCTATTTATTCAAAAATGTCTCAGTCCGCATGGCTTGAAGTTTTTTCTGTCTCCCTGTATTGATGCGTGAAAGCTCTTTCCTTCATTTGGTTGCCATGATCAGTCCTTTCCTTTGGTCGAGGATCACATTGAGTCTAGATATTGTTTATCGTTTCTCTGTCCATGAGAAAGAATTTGTAATTTGGGTGTGAATTCGGGTTTTTCCTTCCTTCTATTTTTCCACAGTCATGTTTTCCCTATCAATTTTTGTCCCAAAGATCCGTGGAAACGTGGTCCTTTCTGATTGGATGCAGCCCAGCAGATCTTTTTGCTGAAATTTGCCACTTTGTCTCATTTGTAAAAAATACCAAATTGGCCCCGTGGCCTTGATAGTCTCTGATTGGTTATTCAAAAATATGAAGCGGCAGGGGAAAAGTCTTACTTTGACCCCGAAGAAGGACACGTGATGCTTTTTCATGTTACAAGCGGGAAGGCGGGTCGGCGGAACATTTTGAATTTTTTTGCCTCTTTGTACGAAGGAGCAAAGTTATGAAATAACCCACAACTCCGTTGGGGCCCACATCAAAAGTTAGAGGCAGAGAGGTGAGAGGGGGCGGTTTTTGAAGGATTTTTCCTTTTTGTGAAAAAGGAGCAAAGTTATAAATTGATCCGCAACCCCGCACGAGACAGTGATGTCACATGTTTGAGTTCTGTTGAAAATTCAAAAGCGGAAGGCGGGCTTGCGAGCACTTTGAAGTTTTTTGGCTCAACATTGAAAAGTCAAAGTAGGAGGCGGGTCGCCGGAGGTTTTCAAATATTTTGGCCTTTTTGTAAAAGGAGCAAAGTTATAAAATGACCCGTGACTCTGTTGGGGCCCACATCAAAAGTTAAAAGCGAGAAGATGTGTCGGTGAAGGAAAATTGGAAATTTTGCCTTTTTGTAAAAAAGGGTAAAATTGCATAAATGAGTCGCGACTCCATCAAAGGCCCAAATTAAGCCACGTGTCGAGCCCATATTTCAAAGGCGGAGGGGCGGGGCAAAATGTGAAAATTGTGCATTTTCTCCAAAAGTCATAAAATGCAAAGGCACCCCAGTGTTCGGCTCTAATCTTCCACGGGCGGAATCTAATTTAAAGTTGTGAAAGGGCGGAATCAACAATTATGGCGCGTTGGTTTTTTTTGCACCATTAACGTTCCACAACTTTAGGGGATGTAAATACGCATCATTTTCATGGTGAATCTAATGATTTCTTGTCATTTCTATCAACAAAGTGCAATTGAAGTGTTGTGGAGCTCGAATTTGTGAATCTGAGGAAGTGCAAGAGTTGATATTTTGAAACAGAGTTACTTGAGCACCTGCAGAAAAATGAATTGCCAGATCCAATAGAGAAAATTGTAGAGGAAAGAATGAGGAGAAGGAAGCTATAGGTGCAAAGGATGAAAAATGTGTTGCTAGAGGAGATGACTGGATGCCCCAATTAAAACAATGATGGAAATATCTAAAATGATTCACCTTTTGAACACCTACAACTTTTTGTTGTAAATCTATTAAACATCACTTTCTAGAAATCATGATCAAATATGTAACAAACAAAGGTTCCTCAATATTCTTTGTTTAGGGGGAAGCTTTAATGTAAATGAGTGCTATAAAGGGCATGAGTTAGTCATGCAAATGGTCGAGGGTTTAATTCTTACGAGAAAATTTGAGAAAGCCCATCTTCCTGAGAGACCATCCGAGAAACCTGTTAATCTCTTGTGTTTTAGATTTGATCGCGTCAAGATGGTTAGTGTACAACCATTGACAAGCTCTGAGACTGTTCAAGAAACTTTCCCTATTGATAAATCTAATAGATCTCAAATTAATCTATGTTGATCTTGGGAAAATTGTGTCTGTTTTTATTTTAGAATGTCTTTTAAATGGTTTTGATGTTTCTGTTGCAATCTTGTGTTAAAATCCTCCAATCACACAAGATCTCGTCCCTGTGATAGTTTAGTGGCATTTGCAATTTCATTACGAGAAGAGCTTTCATCCTGTAATGAGATAAACAATTTAAAATCACTTTACTTGTCATTTTGTTGATAAAGATTGTCTGTAAGCCTTTGAGTGTATCTTAGGCATGAGGAACCAAGGGTCTTTAATGTTTAATTGAGTCTTTATCTCGAGCCTTCATGTTGAATTCTCAAATATTGTGTGAAACCATGCAAATATGGGCCTCCATTGATGCACACCTTCTTGGTTGAAGGAATATTTTAGCTATTCTGAAGCATTTTGTCATTTAGTTTTCCAATTGTTGTGAAGGTTCTCAAAGATCTAGAAAATCAAGTTTATCCTACTTAATCTCCCACCAAAAATTATTCAAAACAATGAATCCTACCTGAACTACCCTTGTTTGCCCTGTATGTCCATAAATGAATAAATTCTATTGCCAAAATATGCATAAGAAATCATGATTCCATAATGTCTTTAGTAACCTTAACCTTGTTTAGAAAATATCACCATTCTTTAGAAGTGACAACTCGTGAGAGTTAAATTGTGGTGCATTGATCATATTTTCTCAAGGTTTCCTTTCAAATTTGTGCAAAGAAGGATATCTTCATTCTCCTTCACCAACAGAGGTTACAAAATGGGTCCTCTCACCTGGTTGAAAGGCACAACCTAAAGTAGTGAGGATAGATCAAATCCTTTTGAAGGTGCTATCCATTTCTCCAACATCTAAGTGACAAAGAGCCAACTGAATCGCCTCCCCGGCTACAAAACGACATACATGATGATTTATCTATCTCTAGGCTTCTTGTTAAATCTGTGATGATGCTCAGCTTGCAAAGGAGAATCAATTTGGATACCAACACCGAATGGCGCCATATGCGGGGACTATTTGAACAAAGGTGTACACATATCGACCCTGTAATGTTTCTTACATGATCTAAGTGCAAATACGTTGTTTAAACGTCATCCTTTGTTGAGATCTATAAGATTTGTGCAAGTTACAAGTTCTATGTAAATATTTCCAATTTCTGTTGGTTTTTGCACTAAGTTTACATCATCAATGTTAAATACGGGTAAAGGAAGGTCAGATCTATGAAGCTTTGCATGAATTTAGTGTTGACAAACATTTGATAGATCAATTTTAGTGCATTTGTACAACTAAGGTGAAAATCCTTAATGGCGACTCCATGTTGAATTAATTTTTGATAAATGTCAGTGTCTTAACCTCTGTCAATTGAAATTTATCACTAATCTTTGCAAAGCTGGAAGGAAGAAGATCTTTCTTCATTAAAGACCCTACTAGAAGGTTGTTTCTAGAATTGGGAAAGACAAATTCTGAAGGAAGAAGAATTTGGAAAGTTGTTGGAGATCAAAATCAAGAAAAGAGTTATCAATTGTGGAAATTGATCAACCTGTCATTGAAGATTGCCATACTTCCTCAAGTGCTTCTGAATCAAGTAGTCTTTTTGTAGATCGGAATTCTCCATCTGAGAGGGGCCTTCATTTGTATTTGAAAAGTTTGTGTCTCATTTTGTCCCTATGTTTTCCAAAGCTGATAGGATCTTCCAAGAAATAAAGTTTTTAGAGAACATTCATTTTGAGAATTGCATTCATGTGCCCCACAGACCCCTCACTCATCATTTTGTATCTCCTGCAAATTCACCGCCTCAAAACAACATGGCCCAACCCCCACCCAAACCTCCATTTGTTGTTAATACCTTCGGTCCTATAAATTTTAGAGGTATGGATGGATATCCAAATGTCAGTGCCCCAAGATGTTAGAAATAGACTGCCTAAATTTCAAGGAAATAATGCTATTACTAGTGATCAACACTTAAAGCTTTTCCAAGACTTTGAGATCGAATTTGAGGATGTGTACATAAAATTGTTTATTCATACTCTAGAGGAGGACGACGGATCGCTGCTATAAATCTTTGCTATAACTCCATTGATTCATGGACAGAAATGAAGAATGCTTTTAGATTGCAGTATGGAGATAAAACAGACCCTAGGTTTCTTTTATCAAAATTTGAAAATATTAAGAAGAATCCTAATGAATCTATTCATGATTTCAATACAAGATTCAACAAAACATTGAGAAGATTGCCTATAAACTTAAGGCCATGTGATGAATCTTGTCTGATAAAGTATTCTGATGCATTTGACAAAAAGGCATACTATTTAAGGGACAAAAACCCGGAACTTTGAGGCAGGCCTTTACCATGGCTTTGCAGATTGAAAACAACATTAAAGCAATTGGTAAACCTCCTAAGAGAGAAGGCATCAAATTGATAAATCCAGAGAAGCCTCAATCAAACAAGGTTGTCGATCTAGAGGAGGTTGTAAAAACTCTAGCCGAGGCATTAAAGAAATATCTTACAAGTTAGCCAGAGCAGAGAAAGGAATTGGACAAAGTTCCCAAGGTCATCATAAAGCACAAGGTCAAGAAAGATTTGCAAATCATCCTAGAGGTGATCATAGATCAGATGATAGGGGTAAAGGGCCCGTGGGATCAGGAAATAGACAGCCCAAACCCCGGGAAAACAGATTGGTGCTTGATCCTTTAGCTTCCAGAGCTACTATTGTGGAAGAGGTCCATGATATGGAGTGGTGTGATAGATTTTTCTTGCCCCATTCCCCATGTGATGAAGACAAGGGAGTTGAGGAAGAAGTTGATGATGATGAGATAGATGATGATGCATGCATGATGGATTGCTCTACAAGGTCATAAAGCAGGAGCAACCTCAATGAGTGATAAGTGCCGAATCTGTGCTGATTTCTGGGATTGCATTCACTAGGTATTACCTCTTCCTCCCACTCATACTTTTGAAATTGATATGGTACAAGCTTTTGAGTTTCCTAATAATGATTTTGAGTACTTAAGGGCATTAATGATTAAAAAGTATGATGGAGGAATTCCTTTAGGTGAGGACAGACAGTTAATGAATGCAGTAGTTGGCCACGAAAAAGAATATAATATCAGGAGCAAAGTTGTCAAAGGGGTAGGGCCTCAAGCCAAATCAAAAATTTCAGTGCTTACCAGTATCCCTAAAGAAACCCCTAATAAAGATGCATTTTGGCGTGATGTTCATCCACCCGTGGGTCTTGTTTCTTCCTCTAGAATAACCTCCTCCCTAGGAAGGAAAGTGGGCTTTGCAACCGATCCTTGGGTTGATCCCATTGGTTGTCATGTACTATTAGCCCTAGTCGAGCTACCATCACCACTTTGAACCCTAGGTTCAATGATCTTTTGGAGGGATAGGGCTAGAAAATCCATTGTGTCTGCAAGTCTCTCTTGGCCGACAATCAACTTGTCAACTTTGGCTCCTTGAGAGTTTTGACCCACCATATTGTCTTCTTTCACCGAAACCTAGACCTTTGAATATCCGATCTCTCATACCACTGTAATATCCCTTTTGGGACAAAATTGAAAATGTTGGAAATTAGCTCAAACCCCCAAAATAAGCAAGTCTGATTTTTATGACAACAATTAAATAAGGACCAAAAACACTCTCAAACCCTAGCGACTAGGAGAGAGAGAGAGAGAGAGAGAGAGAGAAGAAATCCACCGTAGAAACACTCAAAAATAATGAGAAGTTATTCCTTGGATTGCCCTTGATTTTAAAAGCCAAAAAATGTGATCAAATCATTAAACTCGGAATTATGGAATTTATTATGGCACAAAAATACTTTAAACATGTAAATTCAATAACTCTTAGAAAACAAGGAATCTCCACACAAATGAATACTCAAAATGATCATAAAAATATCAGCAATCAAATGAGACTAATATAATAATTTTCCAACCATGGAAACCCTCTCAAAATTGATTTTGAAATCTCTAAATGAGTAGATAAGGTTGTCCAATGCCAATAAAAATATGAATATGAAGAATTCTCCTAAAATTTGCAATAATCTTCAAGCTCAAACAATATTGAAGGGTTTTCATCCTCAAACAGAACCACTAGAAGGGTTTTCGTCCTTATAGGAAGCCACACAAGAGGGTTTTCGTCCTCAAGTGGAAGAACATGGAGCAACAAGCTCACAATGCCCAAAATAGAAAATGCGCCAAAAACTAACTCCTCAAATGAGCCCTCTAATCTTCTTTTATAACCTCCTTTTGGCGCCAAAGCTCATAAAGGTAAGGCTGACCCCTAATAAGTCATAATTTTTATTAAGCCTCATTAAAGGCACTAAACCCAGCCAACCTCATTAAGAGGGAAATACAAAAATAAAACATGAATATGAATGATGAAAACTGAAATATAATCCATGATCTTCCCTTGTTCAACTAATGCTTACCAAGGAATCCTTTATTTTAGATTAATTCAAAAAAGGGGACATTACATTGCACAACGTGATATCTCCCCATCCAAGTCTATATCATGACCATAAGTACAATGAGAAATGACATGTGTGGCAATTGAGGCACCCATAGCCAACCACCCAATAATCTATACTAACAGTAATTAATGATGGCCCTAAACTAACACAATTTAGACTTTGGCCAAACATGTGATCAACCATAACTTTGCTTTATTCCAAACATAGCTTTATTTTGTCCCTAATGGCCAAATTACTACAAAATCACAGACCAAGAATTACATAACGTAGAATGCCTAAGTTAAATAGGACATCTATATCCACACCCACCCATGAAATTAGTCAGTAACCTTGCTGACACTCAAGATTAAGCTGATGTGTGAAAAGGTGTAGTGCTCAATTCTGGCAGTGGCTCAGAACTAGCATGCTGATCTAACTGGAGAGAATGTACTGGACTTGTTAATAGACCTTGATGAGTCTTCCATCAAGGTTGTTAATCTTTTGAGCTATGCTTATAGGCTCATCACTTCACTCTATTTTCTCCTCAAGCCTTCTTCTTTTCTTCCTTCTGTTGCATTAACCCATTGAGCAACATCTGTTCTTTTCATTTTCAATAAAAGTAATTCTCTGCATCACTCTTTTAGTGCTCCGCTGAATTCTGTCCGTGGAGCTGGCCAATCTCCCTCTTCTTTTTGAAGCAGTGAAAATTGCCAATGGTTCAAAGAAATAAAGCAACATGTGACTCATCATTTAGCTTGATATGGATATGCAAATCTGAAAATGGAGCATTTGATGATAAGACAAGTCATGATACACATTAGTGGTTCTGCCAAATTATTGCCGGAAATCATCAATAAAATACATCTTAAAGTCCAATAAATTATCATGAGATAATCAAACTTAATTAAATATATAGATTTCATTTCCTTCTCATCTAATAAAACAATACTTCGCATCATTATTGTACTGAGCTAGCCAA
Organism: Taxus wallichiana var. yunnanensis; assembly: GCA_018340775.1. Lineage (NCBI taxonomy): Eukaryota > Viridiplantae > Streptophyta > Pinopsida > Cupressales > Taxaceae > Taxus > Taxus wallichiana. The sequence goes on along the minus strand of CM031243.1, from coordinate 185,804,400 downwards.
ACTTAATTAAATATATAGATTTCATTTCCTTCTCATCTAATAAAACAATACTTTGCACCATCATTGTACTGTTCTACATACTATTTTACACATGCAAGAAATAATAAAAGATGATGACAGTCTCCAGAATTACTAATGAGAATAAAAACAATTTAGTCAAAAGTACTTACTGTCAAAATTATATTGAATGTTTGCTCGAATTTAATGGCAACCGTTTCAAGTGCTCCAGATGGATTGCCACTGTTGTTTCTCTCATATTCATTCCCATATCCTTTTTGCATCCGTGTAGCTTTTATAGGTATCGACTTCCTATAAAAATGGAAAATAAGAAGTGCAGAGAAAAAAGTAGTTAAATAATTGGATGAATGCAGGTAATTAAATTTCTAGTATGTTGCTATACTCAACATGCATACTATACTCTATCCTTCAAGATTGATATAATCACAAAATGTAGTTTAGGATGAAGACAATTACTAATTTGAGATAAAGTCCAAAAGATAAGCTATACGAGTTGAGATCATGCACCAAATCTACCTACATTACGTAGGGAACCATAATAGTGGAAAAAAAATTGTTATGATTTATATGATATTTTGGTGTAATGTTACTAGGGGTGAAAGACAGTAATGTTATCGCTAGGATGATGAGCATCAAAAAGATTATAAGGAAGAATGCGCTTAACTCGAGCATGTAAAATCACATAGAAATTAAAACTTGCATTTGAGAGGGAAAATAGTTATGTATAAGAAAGCCTTCCCTTATTTACCCTCGTGTTGTAATGCCCCCTTTTTCAAATTAATTCATTTTGGACACTTCAAGCCCAATCCACTCTCCGTGGGCCAAAAGAAGGTGAACAAGGGAAGTGTTTGTTGATGTTTTAGTCTTTCTCTCGTTTTGCTCTCATTGTGGCTCCTCTTCACTGCTCGTGATAATTTCCTTGCCCGTGCTCTGCGAGCTTTGGTTCTTAGTTGTTACTAACCTGCAACCTGCCTTCGTGGCTGTTTTTCGGGCTTCCACAATTGCTAACCTTATGCACAGTAATCTAAGCAGGGATATTGGAGGCTCAACAGACATCCCTCTAATAGTTTCTCCTCTCCAGGCAGTCTACCCAGCTCTGATGTCTCCCTCCACCTCCGCTTGCACAGGTGTTTTCCAGTCTTGGGTCAAACGAACAGGGCAAGCAGGATGACAACCTTCCCAACATCATTGCAGAACTTCTCAGCAGGCTTGAGACTCTGGAATCATCCAACAAATCCCTCCGGACTGAGATTTTTGATTTAACCTCTCGGGTGGAAAAGGTTGAAGCTGATAATATCTCCTTGCGAGGACAGCTCACAGACACAACAACCACTGCTAATAATGATCAATTACAGGTTGAGATCTCAGATTTAAAACAGAAGCAAGAGGAATTTAGAACTCAGCAGGAAAATCTTCAAAAACAAACCAATTCCTGGGCCCAAGTGGTCAAGGGTAAAGATACAAATCCTCCTTTAACAGCAGTTGAAGCAGTGGTTCAAGCCAAACTTGTGGAAGAGAGAATCCGACGTTCCAGGGAGTTGAACCTTAAGGTCAGAGGATTGCCCACTCTTCCCTCTTCCGACCCCCTAGCCATTGCTTCGAAGTTCCTCACAGATAACTTGGAGCTGCCCGAGGTTCAGTTAGATAGAGCTTGGATTGGTCTGGCATCTACTCTCTTTATCCGTTTCAAGTCAGTGATGACCGCCTTAAGGCTCTCAGAGCCAAGCGGAAACTTTTCTCTCTACCCAATAAGGTCTTTCTTGACGAAGATCTTACTAGAGAACAAGTTGCCGAACTCAAAAATCTCGGGAAATTGTCATGGCAGCCAGAAAAGCAGGGAAATGGGCGGTGATTCGTAACCTCAGGCCAGTGGTTCGGGATTCCTTCCCCCTGGTTGGGCTCCCAGATCCGCTCTAGTTCCAGATGACGGTTCCGGCGGGAGAAGGCTCGGAAGCAGGGCCTCTCCATCGCATGTTGGAATGGAAATGGGTCCTTTTGGTCTTCTCTGGCCTCTGCATGATGCTTTAGGTCTCTCAGACCTTCTCTTTGTTACGGAGACACATGTGAGCCGGTTCGCCCTCTCCCGAACATCGGTGGTTACTTACTGCTTTGTTTGCGAGACGGGAGACTCGGAGTTCTGGCGGCGTCAGAGGATCCGGCGGGGTTGCTTGTTTAGTCGAGACACTCTTTGGAGCAAGATTTCTATTGTCGTTGAGGATGAGTCTGCCCGCTTTCTTTGGGTACGGATCAGACGTAATTCTCCCCTCCTGAGAGACATCTTTATTGCGGTCTGCTACTTCCCTCCAACTTCCTCTTCATTTGCCATCCACAACGGCCCCAGATGGAGACCCCTTCTTTGACCTTTATGCTGGTATATCTCAGTTCTCGGGCTCTGGGGAGGTCATCATCTTAGGGGACTTCAATGCCCATACCAAAAACATGCAGATTCTGAGGCATGACAAGACCGATGATGTACTTTGCACCTCTGAGGTGGATCCAGAGTTGGTTGGTTTCCAGCGTGATTCTGAGGACACGACAGGGCCCCTGACTTCCTATGGCCGACATTTTCTCCAATTAGGGGAATCTCATGACCTACTGATCTGAATGGCATTCCTCGCTTTCTGAATCCCGTTCTTCACCTGCAGACCATTTTGTGGTGGGACCAGTGTGGTTGATTACGTCATGACTACCCCCGACTTGATTCCTTACATACACCACTTTTGTGTCTCCCATCCCTCTTGTTGACCATGCGACCCTCTCCTTTTCCCTCCAGGCTATCCCCCCAGGACCCCACCCCCTCCCCTCCCCTTGCATATCACGTACTATTTGGAAATTTGACACAGGGGATCCCGACACCTTTTCCTCCTGCCTTCGTCTGCTTCTCCCCCCCATTCCCCACTTCACCTCACTCACCTCGGATCAGATGTTTAATACCCTCTCCTGCACTATTCTTGAGGCGGCCACGAGTTCCTTCCCCCACGTCACCCACTCCACCCTATGCCATGGTACATGCCCTATGAACAAATGGTATGACGAGGAATGCAAAGCCTTCCATCGGAAACTCCACTTTGCTTTCTTGCATGCCCTTCCCTCCTTCCCCTCCCTGAAGTCAACCTATCGTCGCCTCCTTCGACATAAGAAACGCACATTTATCTCTCATAGGCGTCGTGAGCTTCGTCATCATCACTTATCCACTCTCTAAACATTTCTAGCGCACCATTCTTCCCGTCATTCGCCTTTACCCCTGGACCTTGATCCCAATTCCATGTTCACCCACACCTCCACTCTTTATGACTTCCCGGGCCAGCCCCACATCCAGGTTCATTCCCCTCCCTCCCTTTGCCATATTTTCACCCACACCAATGTGAGGAATGCCATTCTTGCTATGAGTTGCGATAAAGCAGGGGATGAGGAAGGGTTCCATGCGGAATTCTTCAAGTATGGTCGGAAGACGCTCCTCAGTTATCTTGTGGACCTCTTCAATCAGGTGGTTTGTACAGGTTTTCCAGTCTCTTGGTCCCACCACATCATCCACCCCATACACAAGTCGGGGCCCACTTCCGACCCCAACAATTACAGGACTATCATGGTGGGTCACACATTCTCCAAGCTCTATGCTATTGTTCTTCACTTGCAGCTTTCTGAGTTCCTCGATCAGTACCATTGTAGAGCTAAGGGGCAGGCGGGCTTCCGACCGACTTACCAGACTACCGACCACATCCTCACTCTTCGGGCTATCATCGAAGAGGCTCGCCACTGCTCTTCTAGAGTTTTTGTTGTTTCGTGGATTTTGGAAAGCCTTTGATTCTATTCCACGGAAGCCCTTTTCCACAAGCTCAGAGATATAGGCATTTCCGAGATTTTCTTACAGCCATCACGCGCCTTTATGAGGAGGTCCTTGGCCGCCTTCGCACTTCTGTTGGCTTGTCCGACTTCATCAGGAGTACCATTGGTGTCAAACAGGGCTGCCCCCTCTCTCCTACCTTATTTGGGATCTATATCGATGAGCTTGAGGACTTTCTCAGGGATCACATACAGGAAGGTGATGGGTGCCTTCTGCACCAGGTTTTGATTTACATCCTCCTCTTTGCAGATGACGTAGTTCTCCTTGCTTCTTCTGCTGAGGGTCTCCAGAGGCAACTAGATGCCTTAGCCCTTTTTGTGATCATCGGCAGCTGACTATGAATCTTGGGAAAACCAAAGTTATGGTTTTCAATTGTCTGAAGACTTCAGACCTCCACTTCTTCTTTAAGGGTGTGGAGATTGAGATCACTTGCTCTTATACCTACCTGGGGATTCTTTTCTCTGGGCCTCGTTTTAGCCTTCGTCCTGCTCTCCAACCCCGGGTTAATAAGGGCTATGGTTCTTTGGCGATTCTTGAGAGACAGTGTTTCTACCACCACTTTCAGGACATTCCTTCCAAGATGTCCCTCTTCGATTCACTGGTTAGGCCCATGGTTCTGTATGGTTCGGAAGTTTGGGGTCCCTCTCTTTTGGACTCAGATTGGGCCACTATCGAGCGCGTTCAGATCCTCATGCTCAGACGTATTATCAGGTGCAAAGAATTTGTTCCTCACAACATTATCCTTGCTTGAGTTTGGGGCTCGCCCTTTTCGTTTGGAGACCATCTTCAGCCTTGTGTTGTTGTTGCACCGTATTCGGGGTATTCTAGTTCTTTTGTTGACAAGGACAAGTACACTTATCTTGCCTACTGCTCCTCTGAAGCTATGCTCCTCGGATCACATAGACGATCTCATTCTTTGGTATGCTGCGTTCACGCCTCTTCGAGTCCATTGGCATCCAGATGGACCGTCTCCCACCCTTCAGCTATTCTCTGGATGCCCCTGCCCATCTGCTACCCAACCAACAGATCTTCATAGGATAATCAGAGATGATATCTACAGACAGTTCATCCAGCACACATGGACCAACCCCGGGGGTTGCGTCCGAAGATGTCACTCTATGCGGCACACTTTCTCGAGATCCGTGATGGGGTCATTTTCAAACCCATGTACATTTCCCGGCATTGGTTGCAGGCCCTTCGTATCTCTCTGGGTCAGTTTCGAGTGGGCTCACATCGACTCCGTGTATTGAGACTGATCATCACTTAGACCGCTCGGAGCGGACTTGCCTGCTTTGCTCTCTCCAGGAGGTTGAAACCGAAGAACACTTCATTTTCAGATGTCTGTTTACTATGAGATTCGTGGGCGATTCCATTGCCTTCATTCGAGCTTCCTTCCTTCACAACTTTCTTTAGACACTATGATCAGAGATGTCTTGCTCTCTACCTTCAGGAGGCCATCAGGCTTCGGGACAGGCTCCTCCATCCTCCCCCCAGACGGATGGCTACTAGGCTGATCACTTCCTTCTTCCCGTTGCTCTCCCCGGTGAGGGGTGCTAAGCGGCATTTGGTCACGTGTTTGGACCCCAGTCCTAGGTCCGTCAGGTCTCGTGACTCCGTTCCTTCCACCCAGGCTCCTATCTCTCAGGCATGTCCCAGGGCCCCTCCACATAGACAACGATCCACCGGGCCTACTTTGAGGCACCGCCTTCCTCCCGGACGTCGGCTCCCCAGGCATTCCACAGTCTCTGCTTCTTGTCGTCGGCGCACTGCGAGTTACTCCCATCCGGCCTTGAGTGTTAGGTGATGTTGTTGGGGATGTTGCTCCTTCTTCCTCCCTCCCCACACAATCATCTCTCTCTCTTCGTTTCTTTAGTCTCTCGGCCTCTGTTGTTTCCTTCTCCTCCTCTCCTTCTCTCATTGTATTTCGGGTGACCCGTTTGGGTCCTCTTGCTGGGTTTGTTTGCTTTGTACTCTGCAGTCCCATTGACCTACTTTTGTGGTCATGTGTTGGACATTAATAACATTATGCAGCTAGGGTTTGAAGGAGAAAGAGTTTTCAAGGCCTTCTACATCAATTTTGCACCCTCTCCTAGGGTGGCGACTTAGGTGGAGGGTTTGAGTGCCTTCTAGGGCACATCTTGGCATTTTGAGTTGGTACTCATATTCTTCATAATTTATAAGGTTGATTTCTCACTTCATTGGTAATTTTGGGGTTTTGTAATCATCATTTCCATCCCTTGGTATTGGTTGTATTGTTGTTGCCCTAAAATTAATTACAATGGTGGTTTATCACTTATTTCTTATTTATTTTTTAAAGTACATTTGTTAGATAAATATCTTCATGGTTGGATAAAATAGTTGGAAACATTCTATGTCATTTTTAGCTTGTTATTGCATGAGAATTGATGCCATTAAGTGTTGTTACAATTCGCTGCCATAAGAGGGTTTATTCACTAATTTTCAGCTGGTTTGAAGGGTGTTTGATGCCCTAAAGGTGTGATTTTCAGTTCGTTGCTAGGGTTTGATAGTTGCTGTTCCAAAAGTTTGATTTCTCTCATTTGGGTTTGAGCCCAAACCCTTATTTTCAGTTTCAGCCCTAAAAGGGACATTACAATGGTATCAGAGCTTTGATCCTCCCAGCCTGGAGGGTTTCATTGTGAAAGAAGAATTCAGATCAGCTGGTTGAAGAGCTTAGCATGGCCCACCAAGATTCACAAGAAGCCAAAATCGATAAGCTCATTGAAGGGCAAGTTAGATTGGCGAGACACCATGGACTTGTTGGCCCTAACCCTACAAAAATTCCATGAACCAAGGCCTCATAATGGTGAGGGCAGCTCATCCGGAGTTAACACTTCACGGCAGCCCCAAGGATCAACTTATGGATCAGCCACTAGGCCTACTTTCCTTCCAAGGGAAGAAGCCATTCCGGAGGTGGGAACAAGACATTCAATAGGGCAGAGTATTGCTACCATCTATGAGGAGTATAGGGATCTTCTAGATGAGATTCGTGATGTCATGTCACTCACTGAGTTTATAGGGTTGAAGAAAGGTGAAATGGGAATTGGACCAAGGTCTAAACCCCAAGCTATGCCCAAGAAAAATGTGGAAGATGTTCCAGCCCTTAAGGGAAAGAATCCCTCCATCATGATCAAAGAAGAACAACAACAACCAAAGTTGTTAGGCATTGAGAGGGAGCAGCCCATTGAAGCCCTAGAAGTACCCATCACTCTTTCCAAGGATGGGTCATTGACTGATTTTCAGAACAGCAGTATGAAGGGTCAAGGGTTTGATGAAATCTTGAAGCGCGAGCCTAGGAAAGAGAAGGAAATCATGAAGCATGAGTTGGAAGGTAAAAATCCTTTGATATTCAATAATGATTCATTGATTTCTAATGATGGCATGTGGCAAAAAATGGAGAAGAAAAATCAGATTTGCATGAAGTATATGAGAATGACATTATGGAAGGGTATGTCCATGAAGGAAGGGCACTTCCAGTTATTCATGATTAGGCACTTATAATTCTTCATGATTACTTCCAATTTGCTCGAATTCCCCAAACAACAATCAATGATGGGCAGATTGAGGGAGTTCATAACCTTGAAGAGAGTTCCGAAGATGTTCCAAACAAGTACCAACAAAATAAGGGTGAGCTCCTTGTTGGCAGCCCAAGGTATGATAAAAATGATCACATTTTGTTTCCTCCTATATCGCTGCCATATTTTTGTCATCATGGGAAATACACTAAGAAGCATGTTAGAGACAACTATGGGCATGTTGTTTCTTCTATTCAAGGCCAAGATTACTTTGGCATGGGTAGTCTTTGGAAGATCAAGGTAACTATCATTTCTTGCACTTGGATTAAAAGGAAACTTATGAGCAATCATAGAGGGTTTGTTGTGCATTCTAACCACATGGTGAAGGATCAATGTTCCCAGTTAATAGAACACTCTTGGGGACTAAGTAACACACATGAAGACAAGATCGTAGGGAATGGACAAAAGAAGATAATTCCAGCTGAATACCTAAGGTGTAAAGATGGTAAGCAAACTAGATGTTATTTTCAAGATTGTATGAAACATCTTGCTATGGTTTTGTGGGACTCAAGTTACTTTCAAGATTGCCACTTTTGGATGTATGTGAAGGTGATGGATAATTCATCCACTGAAAATATAAATTCATCTGCAAAACCATAATTTCAGTTGAATAGAACACTCTTGGGAACTAAGTAACACACATGAAGACAAGATCGTAGGGAATGGAAAAAATAAGATGATTCCAACTGAATACCTATGATGTAAAGATGGTAAGCAAACTAGATGTTATTTTCAAGATTATATCAAACATCTTGCTATGGTTTTGTGGGACTCGAGTTACTTTCAAGATTGCCACTTTTGGATGTATGTGAAGGTGATGGATAATTCATCCACTGAAAATATAAATTCAGCCGCATGGAATATAAATTCAGCTTGCTACAAGGTATGCAATAATTCAGTTTTCATGAACCAAGGTGGAGTAATATATCATGTTATTGTTTGGGATTGGCTCTCTAAAACACACCTAGCAAGAAGGCCTAATGAGACATGGATTCCATGGGAGCTTTGGGGTGTAAGTCATCTTTCTAACATGAATGAGATGAGTTTGGAAAATGTGGATCATGAACCCCAAATCATTATGGGAGCTGTTTTAGATCTTGTGGTTGTTATTTCCATCCGGTTCCACATTCTATTTGCAACCACCAAGTGGATTTCGATCACAAAGAAGTGGTGCTCTTCTTCTAGTGACATTGACAAGGTAAGGGTAACTCTCACAAGATGTTTGTTGGCCACTACAATTCTGAATTTGAGTAATGAAATGCAATGCTACAACCGTGATGAGATGTTTTTCCTGATTTCATTTGCTAGGTTGTGCAATTCTTCTTAGGGATGGCAATAGAGGGGCAGGTTTGAAGACATTCTTTTCATTTGAAATTGTGTGTAAGAGGGTTCACTCATTGAGAACAATTAAGGTGTTCAACATATTTGTTATTGTTTGGGACAAAATTCCGGCCAAAATAAGGCCTTTATACTTACATACCAACACTCATAAGTTCTAATCCGAGACAAAGTTTGAAGAGATTAGTTTGGGGCAGCTTGGAAGCATCTTTTGGAGGCCAAGGTAATCATTATGATAGCTGTTGTACTTTGGTTTCATTCGTTGTCCGCAACAATTTCAGCTCCCTATCCATTCTTTTGACAACTAGAGATGAGTATCCAATCATGAAGTTAAAGTTGATGTGTTTTGATGTGTTATATATAAGAAGGATCCCAGCCACTATCCTTCTGATTTTGGGGAACAAAACACATGGTTACAGTTGTGTTTGGGACAACCTGAGTGAACTTTTGAACATCCATCACTTGAGGGGAGAATATGAGACGATTGCAAGCATTAAAAAGAACTTGCCATCATATCCATGAGGCATGAAGAAGCAACGATGAGGGTAACTCTTGTTTTCTTTAATAAGTTTGTTCCATGTGCAGGTACAGGTATTAAAAGAAAAGAGCAACTGAGTTTGTTTCTCACCCAATCACATGGGGGAGCATATGGGATTACAGCTGAAGACGGAGAGTTTGCAGTCCTTGTATGGGTACCTACCACCTCTACATCAGTCATATTACTGAAGCTTGCATGGGTTTGTCATATTTGTATCATTTTTATACTGTTGGTCACAATATTTTCAGTCATGAACAACTGTACCCATGTGCAATTTAAGAAGGTTTCCTTGCATGGTAATGATAATGGTGAAGCTCCACTAGTGAAGACACTCCTAGCCATCCTAGTGTTGAATTGGATGGAATCCCAAGTGATTTATGGCTGTCATGACTTATTTTCAGCTTACATGCAAGTTGTGTTGAAAGATGTTCTCATGCTTTGGGTAGAAGGCTTCATTGAGGAAGAGCACATAGATAGGGGTGATGGAAGGAGTAGACACTATGACCATTGTGGGCGGGAGTTGTTCCACTTGACAGCTATGGGATTTAGTTGTCTTGGTATAATGGTATTTGGGCATATGAGCTTGTGTTGGCAAGAGCTCTTTCATTTGACAAGTACAAGATCCAGATTATTGGAGCATCCAAGTTTGCAATTGCTTGAGGGCAAGCAATTTCGGGAAGGGAGGACTATAATGTCCACTTTTTCAAATTAATTAATTTTGGAGACTTCTAACCCATTCCACTTTCCATGGACCAAAAGAAGGTGAACAAGGAAAGTGTTTGTTGATGTTTTTAGTATTTTTTGTGAGCATTTACCTTTTTCTTTTGTGGTTTCTCTTATGAGGCAGTTCGGCTGGGTTAGAGAGGTAAAAGGCAAATTAAAAGATAAAGCAATCATCCTTAAGAGGTCGGTCATGGGATAAACTCCCTAATTGACCTTTGGCGCCACCAAGAAAATATATAAGGGGTCACTTAGACTCATTTTGGGCATGCATCTTAAAATAATTTTACACTTACTTGGTTTTGGGGCCGATTGCTCTATTCCATTCCACTAGAGGGCAAAACTCCTTTGGTGTGGCACACACGGAGAACAAAACCCACCCTTGTTCTAGTTAGATAACGAAAACTCTCCAATTGGTGATTCTTAAGGGCTTCAAAGAAGGTGATCTTGTTGGTTTGCAGCTAGGGTTTGAATGAGAAAGAGTTGTCAAGGTCTTCTACATCAATTTTACACCCTCTCCTAGGGTTGCGACTATGGTGATGGAGGGTTTGAGTGCCTTCTAGGGCACATCTTGGCATTTGGAGTTGATACTCATATTCTTCATAATTGTTAAGGCTGATTTCTTACTTATTGGTAATTTTGAGGTTTTGGAATCATCATTTCCATCCCTTGGTATTGGTTGTGTTGTTCCCTAAAATTAATTATAGTTGTGGTTTATCACTTATTTCTTATTTATTTTTGAAATCCATTAGCTAGATAAATATCTTCATTGTTGGATAAAATTGCTGAAGCATTCTATTTCATTTTCTAGCTTATTATTGCATGAAAATTTATGCCATTAAGTATTGTTACAGTTCACTACCATAGGTAGGTTTATTCACTAATTTTCAGCTGATTTGAAGGGTGTTTGATGCCCTAAAGGTGTGATTTCAGTTTGCTGCTAGGGTTTGATAGTTGTTCAAAAATTATGATTTCTCTAATTTGGATTTGAGCCCAAACCCTTATTTTCAGTTTCAGCCTAGAAAGGTACATTACACGTGCACTTAAAATGACAAGAAACAATGTTACACAGGAACGCACATGCCCATTCTCCAAGTCGTCCCAGATGTGTGAGGCATTTTGGGATTTTGGGGTGGGGACAAAATGTCCACCCAAGCACCCACCGATGAAGACAATTAATGGAGCATCCCTGTGGACGCTCTCAAACTTTTGGAACACTCTAGGTTCTTCAATAGCGAAGGGGACGTCATAGGAGACGACATGACATTCTAAGGACATTTTGTCATTGATGGAAATGTTGGCCAGAGTTATTCGGAGGATCTTATGTGCAGTAACTCTGGCTGAGAAGTGACCACCATAGGCCATGTCATGAAATTGTTTTAGTAGCTAGTCTTGTTGGGCTTTATCCACGCATCGAAGAAATACACCATCAATTCCCTTTTTATACAAGCCATTATCCCAAAGAACAAAGTCTTTTGCTTTTAATTTGATGGTACGCTTCTCCTTGCGAGTGAGATGATCTAGGCATTCCCCATAAGTCATGAAGTAAGCAATTTTTTGTACCATTCATCAATCAGATTTACAAAAAGAACCGTGGGCAAGTCCTCATCAACTTCTTGTGGTGGATCATCATGTCTTCTCTTTGTCATCAATTGACATAGACCTCTGCCTCTTACTAGCTTTGTAGGCTTTATGTCGAGGTCATAAACTTTTCACCTTGGTTACCTAGGTGCCTCGCAGCAGTCCCATTCTTTCTGAGTCAAGATGGATTTCACTACAGTATCAGTACATAAACATGTGTATGTGTGGATAAAATGTAGTACATGAATGCTTTGCATGCCTTGACAACTACGTAGGCATGTTTCTCCATGGGAGTGTATTTCAACTTGTATGCCTTCAAAGGCATGCTCATAAATGCTATGGGAGCTTCAATATTTTCTTCATTCTTCTGCATGAGAATGGCTGACATTGTATGCTCAAAAGAATAATAGTAAAGAATAAATTATTTACTAAAATTTGGTGACACCAGCACTGGAGATTTTGCTAAGGCTTCTTTGATTCTTTCAAAGGCTCGTTTCCCTTCCTCGTTCCATTTAAAGTCCTGCTTCTTTTTCATCATGTCCGAGATGTGTCGAGTTAACTCAACAAAATCTGGGACAAATCTTCTAAGGAAATTCACTTTACCAAAGAATGAGTGAACTCCTTTCTTGGAAGTTGGAAGAGGTAAGTTTTGAATGGCTTGCACCCTTTCTAGGATCAATTTTGGTTCCTCGCTCTGAGATGATGTGTCCTAGAAGCTTTCCCTCAATAACCACAAATATTGATTTCTTGGGATTCAGAGAAATCCCATGCCTTCGGCATTGAATAAGGACTTCTTCTAGATCAGTAATGTGATTACCTCTCTTTTTAGAAAAGACTATCAAGTCATCAAGGTAAACCACTATACTTTTGTCCTTCAAGTGAGAAAACACTAGATCCATTTCTCTTTGGAAGGTTACATTGATCAATCCAAAAGGCATTTTGCGATATGCAAACGTACCCCATGGTGTTGTGAATGTAGTTTTGTATTGATCTTCTCTTGCCACTCGGATTTGATTGTATCCAAAAAAACCATCTAGCATAGAGAGCATTTATGAACTAATTACTACCTGTAGGGTGTGGTCCATGATGGGAAGTGGGTAGTTGTCCTTCAAGGAAGCTTGATTTAAATTGTGGAAGTCCACACACAGCGGATTTCACCATTTTTCTTTCTTACAGGTACAATATTTGCTAACCACTCAGAGTGATGAATGGGATAGATAATACCTACATCTAAAAGCTTTTGAACCTCAACAAAAATGGTTCTTGAAATGGTTGGATTATGACGCCTGAGATTTTGCTTGTAAGGTTTCTGCTCAGGCTGCAAGGGGATGTAGTGTTGCAGCTCTTTTGGAAGATATGTCTTTAAGTCTTTATAAGACCATGCAAAGACATCAACATACTTTTTAAGAAACTTTGTGAATGCTTATTGCTCTTGTTTAGAGTAGCACTTCCCAAGATTAACATTCTTAGGTTCATCCTCCATACCTAGATTTAATGGCTACACCTCAAAGGAAGAACTATTACCATATTCTTTATTCTTCTTTAGGTATTGATCATGTTTGTCAAAATCTCTTCTAAGGAAACTAAACCCTTGGGGGTTTTGTTACCTTTCAATTGGATTATCCCACTACTTTCACTATGCTCTAGATTAGTTTCACCTATGGTTGTCTATCATGGTAGTGAGTTACTCCCTTCAAAATACAACTTGTCAAAGTTGTCTTATTGTTCCAAAATGCAACTATTTGCTTGTCATCATTAAAAATCTGCCACTGCTCAACATTATCGTGGGATTTTAGGATGATCGACCAATTCCACTTTATAGTTTCCTTGCGTGAATATGGATGGTGGTCTATCCGGATTTAATAATGCAGTTGTGACTGCCAAAGAATCAGCCCTAGAATTCTAATCTCTTGGAATGAAATTGATAGAGAAGGCTGCAAAATCAAGTGTGGCCGAAAGCACTCTATCCATGTAGTGTCGCAACTTGTCTCTTTTGACTTGATATCGCCTCGAACTTGCTTCACAATAAGTTTTGCATCTCCTTGGGCTTTGAGGAGTTTTACTCCTTTCTTTCTAGCTTGCTCCATTCCTAGCAACAGTGCTTCATACTCTGCAGTATTGTTGGCATTCTCAAACATCAGCTTGTGGGAGTATGGGAATATCTCATCATCCGCAGATACTAATAGAACATCGGCTACTGATCCAAAAGAGCAACAATACGCATCAAAACTCTAGAGTCCAAACTTTGTCATCCTCTTATGATTTTGTTTGAGATTCCGCTCTGGAATGCCTTTACTCATTTCCAAGTAATAGACTCCATGGTCAGATTCTTGAAAAAGAATCTGAGATCTAGGATCCTCGGATTTCGTAACCGTGTATTTGGACTTCTTTTTCAGCTCCAACTTCTGGTTTATTCCTTTGATAGGAATGTGAGCACATGACCAATCCATGTTTACTTCTCCCCATTCTTTGCAGAAGTTTTCTTCGCTGCAACATCCCATGGGAGACGGGAATATTTACAACCACGATTGTCATTTTCAATCTTTTATCATGGAAAGTTGTTAAAACAACTTGTGCATCTTTGATCTGTCCAATTAAAGGGACCTGTCTTTCCATGGAGTAACACCTTCCTATGGTCTTCATCAAGGTAAGCCCAAGAGCATTTGCATGACTTTATCTTGCATGACATTGTCCGAAGCACCTGAATCTAAAATGTAGTTGCTTAACTTGAAACCATTAAGCAATAAGGAGACATAAAAGGTTCTATTCTTTCAGAAGATGATGGGGTTTAACAACTGCAGCATTCTTTTGGGAAGGTGTATCTTTGGGCTCAGGAAAACAACTTTTTGATGCATTAGATGGTCCTCGTGATTGTACGTATTTGACTAACCTATTTAGCTGATCAGGAAAATCTCTCAAGTATTCATCTTCTAACATTTGAATTCTAGTTTTCTTGATATGATCAATAATGTCAAAAGAAGGTATAGATGTGTTAGCTTTAGATACCTGAGATGCCTTTTGTGGTTGAGATGAAGAGCTCACATACTTATCTCTGGGAGCTAAGGAAGAAGGTAATGTTCGCCCCTTCTAAGAATGGTGACATTAGATCTGGAATCTTTTCTTTGTTCATCAACTAATGCCTCAAAATTTGGTGAAGTTTGTGATCTTATAAATACTACATAAGTATGACCATGATCATCTTCAAGAAGTTCCTCATAGTCATTTTCAGATTCGTAGTCTAGGTAACCAATATTGCAGTCGGCAGGATCTACAAAATCATCATTCTCCAGTTGATCGGTAACAACTTTTTGATCTTCTTCATTCATCTCACCATTGTTTCTGGGAGTAGCTTCAATTGCTAACCTTTGAAGGACCGGCAATGCGGTTTTGTTGTTAAAATTCGCAGGGAAATGTTGTTGCCACCGAGCCATTTGTTTCTTCATATGCAACATATCATTTGCTAGTTTTTACAATAGTGAATCGAAAGTAGCAGAAATGAATTTTCGGCCTTAGGAGTATCTGTCTTTTATTTTTCCAGCCATAATGAGGTCATCTTCAATTTCAACCGCCATGTTTTGAGTTGCTTTAGCAAAAGTCAAGTCACAGGACATGCTCTTTGCGAGCTGATAACCTACTTCAGGAAGTAATGCATTGATGAAGAATACCTTTTGATTCTCATCACTCAAAGAAGCAGAAGCCAGAATTTTGTGAAGTATTCTTTGGAATTTTGCAATAAAATCTCGCATGTGCTCATGTGTCTCCTTTAGTTGAGTCAATTGAGTTATCAATGTACAGGAATCTTCAGTTGGCTTGAATCTCTTTAGGAATGCATCTTGCATAGTAGCCTAGTTGATTATGGTGCCAGGAGCTAACCGATAGAACCATTCTCCAGCCAAGTCATGCATAGTCTCTATGAAGAGTCTGATAGATACATCTTCATGTTCAACTGCAAGCACTCCACAGGATATAAAGAATGCAGCCAAGTGGTCATCTAGATTCTACTTGCCGTCTCCAAAGAATTTTGGAAAAAAAATTCTCCCTTTAGGTAGATCGTGCATAGGAGTCAGATTCAGAGGTCCAAAAGTTGCACCCCATGGAACAGGTGTTGCGAGGCAAGTGGTTGATTCTGCATTATGAATGGAGCACTTCTTCTTTGAGAATAGACCAAGTGAATAATTTCAGCTCTTGGACTATGCTAGAAATGCTCAGGAGGAGTTTGCACTCTTCTAGTTGGTGAAAGACTTGCTATGCGGCACTTAGTTTGAGGAGGATGATTGAAATTAAACTGCTCCTGCAATCTATAAAAATGATCAGTCCTTCCTTGAGCCCTGCTAGACCAGGTGAATGGACGTTCTGTCAAGTTAAGGTTTTAATATAGATGGGAATTGGCAAGAAAAGCTTTGTCTCGCTAAATTTATCATCCCCAACGAAGTCGCCAAAACTATTGGCTAGATTTTATGCAAAGCGTAAAACCTAGGCAATCATGAGATAAATCTCCCTCATTTAACGGTGAGGCTCCCGTGTAAGATGTTTATCTATTTTGCGAAGGTGAATCTAATAACTACTTTCAGGGGTTTTACTTTAATTACTTCAGCTCGTGAACCATGGCTAAGTAATTTGGCAGTAAGTAAGCAACTTTGGGAATATTTGTACAAGTGGGGAAAAATAAAGTAAGGAAAGAAGAAAGGAAGATGTGTTGAATTAACCAATAGCTATCAAAGTTGGTCTCATCCACACAAATTAAATAAACAGAGAAAAATCACAACATTCAACAGTAAGGGAAAGAAACAACTTCTAACCTAGATCTAAGATAACACAAAGTTTATCTAAAACCTTAAATAGAAGTGATCAAAAAAGCACCACAGACACAAAGTTCTCTGGAAATCCACCTTTTATTCAATCCCAAATTTCACAAAAATCACACCAAGAGTTCCAGCACAAATTCCAAAAACTCAAGAATGCTCCAATTACAAAAGCTTTGCTAAAACAAGTTGTGATTCTTAACCCGTAGGCTCTTCCTCTATTTATAGCCCATTGAGGGAAAATACAAATAGGAAACTTTCAATGATTTCCCACATGTGGAAGCAATAAAAGGAAACAACTTAGCGGCAATCTTCCTCCTCGAAATTCCTCTTTGCATGACATGCATGATTTACAATGAAGACTAAATCAATGCATTGCATGTCTACCACCTATTCTTAATTAAAGGACCTTTTCAAACAACTTGAAGTAATGTAGCTTTTAACCAATTACTTTAGTTTTACATTTTTGTCCGAGAAAATAAGAAAGAAGAGAAGAAAGAGGAGAAGAAAGAAGATATGCCATTCTTACACTTCATGCTTTCCCTTTGTTCTGATACTAAATGTATTTGTCAAGCATGTAATTCATTGTTTTCCCATTTGCTTTAGCAATAGCTCAGCTTTCTTTCAGTCTTGAACCTCAGTAATTCCCTAGATAGAATATCAATGCTCGCCTTTACCTTCTCCAGACTAGGCCCAAATCCTTTGACATCTGCATGAAGTCTCACTAGTTTGCCAATTGAATCCAAAGTGAAAGGCATGACGGCTTCATCAATCTTCTTCTAGAGGACTGGAAGAAATTCCTCAAGGGAAGTTGGTGACTTGTCTGGAATGTACCTTGTATAATAATGAATACCATCAATTACCTCCTCTGTAGTGAAAGCAATTATGCTCTCTAGAACTTCTTCCATCTTGTCTTCCAGCAACTGCATTTTACTCGATATGTTTGAGAATCTCCATGTGGAAAGACACTGTCATTTCCAACTGCTTACCTTTTTGTATCGATCCATCAGGTACAATCTGCTCTGCAACCAATACACTCTCTAAGTGAATTTATCTTGGCCAAGATCTCCAAGTGGCTCTCAGCAACTATATTCTCATCCTTTATACTTGTCATCAGTTCTTTCAAGTTCAACTGAGCCAATGCCCTGTGCATACTTTCCAAGCTAGTCTGGTACTTCTTTGAATTGCTCTGACGCTTGGTGGATGATTTGCCTCTTCCATTCATCAATAGCTTTGACTTTATTACCTGCATCCTCAACCTCTTCGATCAAATGGCAGCTTACCTACTCCTGTACTAGCACTGGTTGTGAGGAAGGTTTAGCAACCTTAGTGATAATCTCACATAACTGGGAGATCTGCTCATGAAGTTTGGCTTTCTCTGCTTTCTCCCTGTCAAGCTTGAGGAACAAAGTATCTATCAATGTCTGGGTATCCTGCTTCAATCCCTCAGTGGTGACTTGCCCCAATGGCACTCTGGTCACTGATATATCTACTACCGTTAGTTCTCCCTTTTGCTTTCCCTCAGCCGGAATTGATAGTTCTGCAAACTTCTGCCCTGATTCTTCAATGACCAACTTTGAAGTCACTTTGGCAGCTTTAGGCCTTTTAACTTTTCCTCCCAAGCTCATGAGCAGTTGCAGTCTTCCTCTTCCAGGTTAATTACTTCCCTCGCCTCTGGAACTGTTTGCAAAGCCAACCAAGATGAGAAGTTATTCTCCGGGGAATGAGAAGTATCAATTTGCATTACCTTTTCTTGCTCGGGCCTTGCAGTATTAGAATTTAGCATTATATCATGGTTGCCTCCTCCTGTGCCATCTAGGGAAAGTGCTTTCTCAAACTCTACCATTTGTGCCCTCAATTCTTTTGTGAATGAGGTGGAGAACTGGATGGTTGAGGAGCAAATATAAATGATGTTGGATTCAATGGTAGAATAACTATGTCTGCTTACTGGGGTGCCGGAACTGCTGAAGTGTTGTGAGTTGATGCAGGAGAGAAGCTTCGTCAGTAGGCGGTACTTGTGAAACAGATGAGACTTTCCTTTCTCCGATGCCTAAGACTTTCTTGAGCACTTTTAGCTTCTCCGGTCTTCTACTGCTTTCACCATCATGCTTTCTTTTGCTGAAATTCCCATTATCTGGTGCATTAAAGCCTCATCCAAACAATATCCTTTTCTTAACAACCAATTTGAGGTATTAACAAGGACCACTGAAGACCTTTCCTCAATTGTCTATCCACCACCTACACTAGTTTGAAGAGCAGCTTTATCTCCTCCCATTTGATGATATGTATCAAGTACCACATACCCATCGTCAAAAAGATTTGCAGGTATCCTTGCAGATCAAAGTCAAAAATTTGTCGAGTTGTTAATCTACTGAAATCTATTTTCTTGACTTCGTACTCGTTCCTGCACTTCATCCAGAAATCCTCTAATGAAGGCATGTGCGTGTATTCCTGGGAGACTGTCTTCCTTGCTATTCCATAAGGATCAAAATTCATCCGAGCTAGGAAGGACTCGTGCTCGTAGCAAAGAAACATTTCAGCTTCAATACCTCTGGCTTTGTGAATAGTCTGACAACTATAGTGGCCCACTATGATTGGGAAGCTAATTGTCGGTCTATGTTGCTTTGATTGTAGGTCCTACAATTCCACGAGCTGCCTACATAACTCCATGATAATCCACTTATCATTAGGGTACCTTGGCAACTTGATCGGTTCACCTGAGAAGCCACTAACCTTGAGATAAGTGAAGTCGACAAACTGGATGAAGATATAGCCGTATTGAGAGACAACTTCCCAAGCTTCCTTGCTTACTTTGTTTTCCTTCACATCATTATTTAGCTAGCAAATGAATTCATAGAAGAAGCCATCATTCACTACCCTATAGTCCTTGTAGTAGCACTCAGGTATCACCATTGTGGGTAACATTCATAAATAGGATCCTTTGAAAGTATCCCTCTTCTATCCAACTTGGAGAATACTCCTTGTGAAGTTGCGGCATACACAAGATATGAAGTCATTTTAAAATTGAATGTTTGCCTCACATTTCTGAGTTGCTCACCAATGTTGTCACTAATGATTTCTGCCCAATTGATCATTGAATCAGCTTTGTTGATCTCAATTGCCTTGAACGAAGGAATACATCCATGAGTGAAAGTTCTTTGCATTACCTTCCCCATTTATCTGCACAGCAACCGAGTGATGTCATCAACTTCCTGCACCAGATTTGACCTTGGAAGAGTCCTTGGAAATTTTGATGGTGACCTAGGCTTCTTCATATATTTCCTGTTCATTATACCCACACAGTCCACTTGTTCTTCTCCCACCTATCAAAAGCCTCCTGTATGCTGATTTTAATTACTATGGGTCTTGCTGGAATCTTGAGGCAATAATTGATGAATTGTGCATCCATTCTAATCATTGTCTTTCTGTTGCATCCCTGATTGTTCTAGATAGAGGATGGTAGAACTTTGCACATTCTAGAACAAATTCAGTAATCGGGTCAGGCCGGAAATGTTGCAGGCTTGATGTTCCACTGTTCCCTTATAACCCGCATAAGGGATGTCCTGTCTGTCGGGATCTGTCAATCAAATCACTAATAGACTCATGCCCCATGTCTGTGTCATAACTTCGGCAAGCCTGGATGCTATGCATGGTTCTTTTGGATTACCCTTGTCTTCACCCTTCATTCTATTTGAACCAAAAATTTTGTCTAAGATATCCTTTTTCCCCTTTTACTAGAAGCTTTTGCAATTGTGAGAGCTAGATCTATTTGTGCAGAAGTTGTAATTGCTTCCCCTGATTCTGAAGATATATTCAATGTATCCGACATTGGCTTCAGCTTTCTTCTCACAAGTATGTGCACAAGTGAAATATTCCTGTAAATAATTCAGACAAACATTCAACTCATCACCTTTTTTTTTTTTAACATGTGGGCAACTTTGAATTCTGGGAATTACTCCGAGTGCAAGGCAAATATAAGTAGGCTCAACATGGGCTCAACTGGGAGATTTTAGACAACATGCATGAGTTTTGAGAGGGATTTTGCATGCAAATTATGATTATCTTCCACATGGGCTGCGTTTGGAATATAGAAGACAAGCTTTTAAAATATCCCGACAAAACTTAAGTGAAGTTTAGCTCATAATAAAAGGGTTGCATGGAAACTAGAGAGGAAAGGCAGCCTTTTGAAGGAAGATAAAGCATTCAAAATCAATGATTTGCACTAAGTGACTTTCTCTTGATAATTTGCATGGAAATTGAGGGAGGAAGGCAGCTTGCAATTGGATGGCAAAGACTTTTTAAAAACCACGACTTCCTTTTAATAATTTCTCTTCTAAAAGCTGCGTTGATTTTCAAAAGCCTGAATCATGAGAATTCAGGACTTGGCTTGAATACTTTCAATTTAAAATTTTTGTGGATTTCAAGAGGAAAGGCAGCGTGTATTTGGAAGACAACTCCTCTAAAAACGACGACTTGCACATAACAGACTTAACCTCAGCTTCTTATTAAAATTGCGTGGATTTCCATAGGACAAGGCAGCTAGAAATCATGATTTGTATAACAAAGAATTGTGTGGATTTTAAAGTGGAAGGCAGCATGGAAGTTGAGGGAGTAATTTCTAGTGACTTACCTTTTAAAAATTTCATGAATTTTGAAGGATGGAGGCAGCTTTGAAAAACCACGACTTGCACTTAAAAGACTGAACTTCAGTTCTTTATTAGAATTGTGTGGATCTTGGAAAGGAAGGGCAGCTAGAAATCACGACTTGCACAAAAATAATTGCCTTAAAGTTTTCATGGATTTCGAAGGATGAAGGCAGCTTTGAAAAACCACGACTTGCACTTAAATACCTTGCCTTTAAGTTGTGTGGAAATTAAAAGAAGAAGGCAGCGTGCAAACTGAAGGAAGAAGGCAGCTGGAAGCATTCAAAATCCACGACTTCCTTAAGTGACTTTCCTTTTAAAAGCTTCGTGAATTTTGAAGGATGAAGGCAACTTTGAAAAACCACGATTTGCATTAAAGAAAACCTCTGCTTTTTTAAAAACTGCAACTTGACTTTGCATATGCCCAAAAACCACGACTTGGCCTGAATACTTGCGGGAATTCATTTAATTGCAGCTGAGACAAGTCGACTTGCAATAGAATCAATGGAGAGCTCTTCAAAACCCCAGGCGTAGGAAGAAAGACAAGGCTAGGGGAATTGCCGGATAGATTACGGAGAAATACCAAAACCAAAACACAAAATAAAAATAAAAACAAAATACCTGAAAGAAGTTGCGGGCAATTACTCAAAAATAATTCTCCAATTAGCTAATCTATAAAAACTCTTCCCCGGTGAATGCTCCACTTCGAGGTGAAAGTAATATTGGTGTGGTAACAATGATGGGGTGAAGTGTTTTATATAACCCAAATTTTCTAATTTTAGCTCAATCTATTTTTAAAAGAACTTTATTTATTTAATATAAAAATAAATAAAACGCTTTCAAACAAAGTCTGGCAAAGGAATTGAGTGAGCTTTTTCATGTGGGTATTTGACAAACGTGGCTTTATGACTCTTTGGGGATACCTTAGAGCAACGCAAGCAATCGCGGGCAAAACAAAACACAAAAACGTAACCCGTTACTTAAAAAGAACGAAAAATTTAAAAGGGAGGTAGTCCCAAATTTCAGGGTGAAATCTTGGGGACACCAGATATGCTTACATCTACCTATTAGTTTATTATTCTCTCTACTTGGCTCATAGCATCTTATGAGAAATTGTTGTGGGTTAAAGCCAATAAGGATAGGAAAAATGTAATGTCCCTTTTTAAGGCTGAACCACACCAACAAGGAATTTACTCAAACCCCAGCTGAAAATAATCTAATTTTTATAACAGCAGATCCAACAAAATTAGAAACCCCAAGTAGCGAACAAGAAATTACACTTTTAGGGCACCATACATCATTAAAAGCAATTGAAAGTAAATAAACAAGTCTTCCTAATGTAGAAAACTATAGCAGCACTTAATGGCATCCATTCTCATGCAATATGGAATGGAAATTAACATAGAAATATCCCAAACACTCAATAAATCCAGCAAGATAAAATCTGGAGCAAATTTGTATTTAATAAATTTATTTCATGTGCAAATATAACTGAAACTTCTAAAATTCATAACTCCAATGCTTGGGGTTTCAACACGAACCAATGCTCAAAATGATCTTCAAGATACCAGCTATCTAATGAAAGTGAAATCACAATTTTCCAACCATGAAAACCCACTAAAAAGTGATCTCGAAATCTCCAAATTGGTAGATCAAGTTGGAAATAAATGTGGCAGCCCCCAAAAGCATGCCCTAGTTAGAATGTGTTCCCTATCACTGATAGAAACCCTTGTTCTAAAATTCTGAATTTTGAAGTTCCAATGTGACTCTCGAATGAAATCGCGAATGCATCCATGCAAAAAATGAGGGTTTCCATCCCCAAGTGTTGTGACTATTGAGGGTTTTCATCCCCAATAGGATCCAATGAGGGTTTTTTCCTCAAGGGGTGAAAATGAGAGGTCAATGCTCCAATTTCCAAAAGAGAATGCAATGACCCTTTCAAGGGTTTAGACCAAAAGAAAAGGAATTTAGCCAAACACCAAAATTATTCAAATTTGATTTTTATTACAGCTAACTGAAAATGAGAAATCATCAAACTGCATCCTTCACAAAAATATGTCAAACACCATGAAATACTTCAAATTAACTTGCCACAATTTTTATATATATATTTTATGCATCCATAAGAGCCAAAAACAATGAAAATTCCATAGCTACCTAAGACTCCTAGATGGGGCGTAGGACGAGGGGATAGGATGGGGTTTCGGGATGGCAAAAAATTCCCAGATTTTGGGGACAGCAAGAGGACGGCTATTAAAATAATATACAACTATTAAAAATATAAATGGGTCCCCTAACCTTGGAAAAAAAACATGAAAGGTTATAATTTCAACACCATAGCCAATAATGTTACCAAAGGGCAGGTAACATGCCAACATCTCTTTATCATGTCACTTACATGATTATATATTCAAATTAAAAATACCTTTTTGGAACAGTAGAGGCCATGTAAAATACATGAATACCCATCCATAGACAAAACCAAAGAAAGGTAACTAAAAACACTAAAAATTAAATACAAAGTTGTCCTCTAGAACATCCTAATAAATAGTAAAGCCTTCAATATCATACAAAAAGGAGCAAAAAGACTTGCACAACAAAATTTTGAAACTAAAGAAATCCTTTAAAATATGCATGTGAATTTATTGATCCTATTGCTATGTATAAGAAAGGCTTTAAAATGTAAAATAACAGTGACCTCTCGTTAGAATATCTTCTTTTGGAACCTACATAAGACAACAAAAATCCATTTCTTGGGAAGGTAAGTTTGCATGGGAAAAGGATTAGTTTTCATTTTCCTCTTTTCAAAGTCATAATCCTTTGTTTTTATATATTTTATTTTTTTGGGACTCGGGACTTCTGGGGACTTCAGACGTCCCCACCATCCCCTAGCCATTCCGGGACTTATGGCATCCCGTTGGAGTCTCCAAAGTCTCGAAGCACCCGGACGTCCCGGACGTCCAAGACGACTTGGGAATGGGGTGCACGCCCTCCATTGCATAACATTGAAAATTTTGAAGAAACACACTGTTGAAAATTAATTAATGTCCAGCCAACCAATCGCAGCCACAAGAAAATAATAGATCTTGGGTCTAAAACCCCCAAAATCATAAAACTTGAGATTTCAGCCTTAGAAATTATGATAAATCGATTATCAATTGAAAATGAGTATATAAATTCACCAAACCATCAAAACCCTACTCAAGGTAGGTTGCTCCACTAGAAAGCCAATAACAATCTAAAAATGATAGATATCTCCTTAAATTTGCCTTATACTTCAATCCCAAGTCAAGATGAAGGGTTTTCATCCTTCACTCAACCTCTAGAAGGGTTTTCGTCCTTCTAGGCAAAGCACACATGAGGGTTTTCATCCCCAAGTGTAAGAACAAGGAGCCACTAGCTCACAATGCCCAAGTAAGATAAAATGCGCCAAGTCTAGATCTGAAATGATGTCTTAGCTCTCCTTTTATAACCTCCTTTTGGTGCCAAGGCTCATAAAGGAAAGGCCAACCTCTAATGAGTCATTATAATCTTTTATTAAGCCTTATTAAAGGCACTAAACCCAGCTGACCTCATTAAGAGGGGAAATACAAAAATAAAACATGAATATAAATGATGAAATCTGAAATATAATCCATGATCTTCCATGATTCAACCGATGTTTGCTAAGGAATCCTTTAATTTAGATTTATTCAAAAAAATGGGGACATTACAGTCCTCCTTTCCCAATTGTTGATCCTCAAGCAATTGCAAGAACATGGATCCCAAATGAATCTTAATTGCTTCTTCTTCGACATACCTTGCACATGAAGCAAACATATTAGATAAAAAATGTGTTTCCTTCTTCATCCACTTATGCCTTGTGGAAATGATGGCCAATCCCCTCTTTTTGCTTGCACAACTCTCATCCATACATTGGTTGTCCCAAAATACCATAATGTTGCCCCAAACACTGTTGTAGTCATGCATTTTCCACTCAAAATTCAGAATTAAAGTGGTTAGAATCCACCTCAAAACAACCTTGCATAAATCAACATCAAGTGTCAACAACAACCCCTTCAACTGTATGGCTGGAAACTCATCTGTGGAAGTGATAAGGGGGCTGAAAAATTTATGACAGCAGTGAAAATAACATGGCAGCAGCTGTCATACTTCAAAATCCTTACCAAATCAAGAAATGATAGCAATCTAGGGGCTGGAAATGACCCTATAATGATTGTAGCTTTACCACCAACTTCAGCAAACTGAAAATAACCCAAGTGTGCAGCCACAAAACTTTGTATGTAGCTCAATCCCCAATCCATTCTTGGTGAATGATGATCACGGATCAACTTCGTGGCAAGATGTACACTACTATGCACTAGTGATCCTTGAATAAATTCATTGGGTGCCAAGCAATGTTGTATAGAAAACATTCGAAAGCCAACATCAACAAGGAAATCATATGGCTTACCCACTTTATACAATAAACACCTTGCTGCCCCAACAATGATGATTTCCTTATAATCTTGTTCTCAAGTGTATGACTTGGCTTCAAAGAGTGCTCCATAAATGGTGAGCATTGGTTCTCCATCATACCATTGGTATGCATGACATAACATATAAGCTCTTTTCCTAACCATATGCATGATGTCATCACTTCATTACACCTAGAAACATGGAAGGTTTCAATGAACTTACCTTCAGTGGCTGTTATAACAAGTTTCCCAATCAGCAAATCACCATTAGCACATTGGAAAGTACTTTTCCTTTTCACTTCTGAGGATCTTCTAATGCCAAATCTGAGTTGCCAATACTCATACTTGCCATAGACAACTTTGAATTGTCCCTATTTCTCATGAGATTAGATGTAAACATCACAAAATTAGATCTGATTATCTTTGTAGAAAGAGGAAAAACACTTGGTTCCCATACCTTAGAGTGCCCAACATGGTGACTTTGAACCTGTAGTATCCCTTGCTTTGCTATCACGGATTCCCCCAAAACTGAATCCATTGCATCCCATAAACCAATGTAACTTCAGTTGGCTTCATTCTAATGAAAGCGTCACATACCTTGCACCTTTGGCTACACCATTCACTTTTCATCTTCCTTCTACTTGGCATAAGCTGAACATTAGAGTAAAATCCCAACAATAACATAGAGTAGAGAAATGAAATATAGTTATCATACCTCTCTAAAAATGCAAACTATTTTGGCATGTTGGGAGTAATGAATTTGAAACCCTCTTGAGCCATGAGCTGCCCAATCTTCCCAACTCTTCCATTTTTATGGATCCATGGGTTAGCCACATAAGAAATGAAAAGTTAGGATCATCATTATGACCCTCACACTTCATGATAGAGCTCTCTTTCATACTGATTTTAAAACTAGATATTCTTCCCTTTGAAGGCCTCATCATAGCAAGCACCTATATGCCATTTGTGAGAACACCATAGAAATTGAGCCCAAGTGTCTATATGTTCTTTGCAAAAAACAACACTTCTTACCTCCTTACCCCATGAAGCATGATGTGCACAAAGGTGTTCAATCAACGGTGACAAAAGAGGATGCAACATACATGAAACATGAGTACTCCTAACCATCCGTCCATGGTAGAAAATCTGAAATGATACATACGCAAAAATTGAAATACCTTCATACCGTGGGCTGCCCAT
The DNA here is from genome assembly GCA_018340775.1 of Taxus wallichiana var. yunnanensis. Lineage (NCBI taxonomy): Eukaryota > Viridiplantae > Streptophyta > Pinopsida > Cupressales > Taxaceae > Taxus > Taxus wallichiana. The sequence goes on along the minus strand of CM031243.1, from coordinate 185,777,666 downwards.
AACATTCAGAAATTCTGAGTTTAAATCAGCATTCCTTCTTGACATGATTTCCTTGCCGGATGGGATAATTTCTTCCTTGCATTCATTCCCAAGTTGTTGGTGCTTGTCTTGGGTAACTCTTGGCTTCTTGCTTGGGCTGAGATATCCATCAAACAAACTTCCATTGTCTGTTGTTAGGAACAGTCCAGCAGCTCCACCTATTGCGATCCTCGGTTTATCATGGAGAAATTCTTCCTCTCCTTGACCTTATCAATTTGGGTGAGTTATCTTTAAGGCATTCATCATTGTGACCCCAAAATTCCTCTCTAGGCACATGTATAACAGCCAATATAGGAGGAAAATGGAAAAGGGATTGGTTATCTTTACAAACATACCATAGTCTTTGGAAGGGGGAAACTTCTCACCAATTTTATCTTGGCCCATGCACATAAAGCGGTCTTCACCCGGTTTGGATGGTGCGTGCGAGAGTGTATGTGCCCTTTACCATCAAAGTGATCCCACCCTTTCATAATCAAATGATCTTCTCTCTCTTTGAACTATTTCCATATCTTGATTGCTTGAGATTGGGTTGCCTTTGTGGCCTTTACCAAGGCTCAATTCTTCCTCATTATGCTTCCTTTTGACCGTTGTTATAAAAATTCCAGCAAGATTGTTGTCCTCATATCTATTAGACAAAGTTTCCTTCTTCTTTTCCCACTTGCTCAAGCCTAAATTCATCATAAGCTAAAAGAAAATCAGTATTAACCAAACCATGATCCAAAATTACCTCATTTTGTTGAATATCTGGAATAGGAATGGGAGTAAGGGCTGCAACTTCATTCTTCCTTGGCTCGTGCTTCATTAGTTCATCAAACCCTTGTGTCACCAAGGTGTTGTTAGGATACCCATCCAAGTGATCAATTGTGGCAAGAGGATTGGAGGTTTTTAACCCTCCCAAGGGCTGCCCTTCTCAATAACCAGCTGCTGCAATTTATCATCCATTTTCTTGTCCTTAAGGCAATAAGCATGCCCATCATCTCCTAGCGAACTTGGGGTTTTGTTCTCTTCTTCAACCAGCTCCATAACCACTCCTTGCTTTGCCAACAAGATGGGGCTCTCTTCTACTAGGGTAGGGGTATTTTCCCAAAACCCTTGTGCATGCCACAAGGCTTGGACCAAGTTCCAATGCCCACTCTTTTTTCTTCCAAATTTATGAATTCGGAAAAGGTTAGGGCATCACAAATCTTCTCCGGAAGAGCTTGATATTCCTCAAAGCAATTTTCCACCTTGTTGACCTTTGAAACCCTAGGCACTTCCTTGAATTTCCTTCCTCTTATGAGTTTTGCATGGTGGAGGCAAGATAATCCAAGGTACCTACTAGTCTTCCTTGAACCTTCATCAATCTATCCATTGAAACCCTAGGTCTTGAGAATCCGTGCTCTGATACCACTGTAATGACCCTTTCAAGGGTTTAGACCAAAAGAAAAGGAATTTAGCCAAACACCAAAATTATTCAAATCTGATTTTTATTGCAGCAGACTGAAAATGAAAATCAGCGAACTGTATCCTTCACAAAATATGTCAAACACCATGAAATACTTCAAATTAACTTGCCACAATTTTATATATATATTATGCATCCATAAGAGCCAAAATCAATGAAAATTATGAAGAAACACACTGCTGGAAATTAATTAATGTCCAATAACTGGCAAGCCACAAGAAAAATATAGATCTTGGGACTAGAAATCCCAAAAATCATGAAACTTGAGATTCCAGCCTTAGAAATTATGATAAATCAGATTATAGACTAAAATGCATATATAAATTCACCAAACCCTCAAAACCCTACTCAAGGTAGGTCGCTCCACTAGAAAGAAGCCAATAACAATCTGAAAATGATAGATATCTCCTTAAATTTGTCTTATACTTCAATCCCAAGTCAAGATGAAGGGTTTTCGTCCTTCACTCAACCTCTAGAAAGGTTTTCGTCCTTCTAGGAAAGCACACATGAGGGTTTTCGTCCCCAAGTGTAAGAACAAGGAGCCGCTAGCTCACAATGTCCAAGTAAGATAAAATGCTCCAAGTCTATATCTAAAATGATGCCTTAGCTCTCTTTTTATAACCTCCTTTTGTGCCAAAGCTCATAAAGGAAAGGCCGACCTCTAATGAGTCATTATAATCTTTTATTAAGCCTTATTAAAGGCACTAAACCCAACCGACCTCATTAAGAGGGGAAATACAAAAATAAAACATGAATATAAATGATGAAATCTGAAATATAATCCATGATCTTCCATGATTCAACCATGCTTGCTAAGGAATCCTTTATTTCAAATTTATTCAGAAAAAGGGGACATTACAGAAAGAGGAGTAAATAATTCATAAGATGATCTCCACAAATTAGCCCCAATATTTGCTTTTATAGCCTTTACCAGTCATAAATCACCAGATTTTTCACCCAATTCGGCCTTGTTTTGGCTGAAGTAGTTGTTTCCTTTAACTGCAACCATCTACCACCATTTTCCAATGATTTAATGACTTCAAAATGATCACTCTTGTAGTTGTTCAAATCTGAAAACAACTCATAATCTAATTTTATCAAAATCAGCGATTTAAATTCTCCTATTATAAATTTATTGGGTGACTGAATTTGAGCATGCCCAACTATAATTAAGTTTTTCCCATGAGATGATATATGAAAAAGAGAACAATAATGAAATTTTCCCAAAAATTGAATCCATTGCATCCCACAAACAACAGTAACTTCAGCTGGCTTAATTTCAAGAAAAACATCACATACCTTGTACCTTTCTATGAGGTATGACAATTATACCTTGTTCCTTTTGTAATGCACAAAAATGTCATCCATCATGTTGATTTCAAAATCAGATCTCCTTCCCTTTTTGCAGCCCACAATGATACCCACTTCATGTGCACAAAAACAAGTTTGACATTGCACCAAACCATCTACACACCTTTTGCTACACCATTCATTTTTGGCCTTCTCCTTATTTGGTGCAAGCTAATCATGAAGATAAAAATACAACAGTATCATGGAATGGAGTCATGCATCATAGTCATCATGATTGTTATTCTTCTCTCCTATTCTTTATTCCTTCCATGGAACCATAGGTTAGCAACATATGGGAAGAAAATCAGAATTCTTATCATACTTATTATGCATCAAACATGCCATGCTAGAATTCTTCCCAACTTCATACAAACTCATCAATTTTCTTTCTTTCCATAAGCAAAGTGAGGAAAAATCAAAACTAAAATTTTTATCTTTACCTTCTTTGAGCTTCAGGGGTTTACCCGAATTCCAAGGATGTAAGAAATCTATGTAACTCTTCACCATACATCTTCTTCTCTCAATCAACATGTGCAAAGAAACCTCTATCTTGAAGCCCAAACTTGTGACCAAGAGTTGTGATGACCAGCCCAACATGATGATGAAATAGGAAACAAAGAATCTAAAATATGTTTGCACCTCGGTTTTCATGAAAGACCATCTCATAGGCTTTTCTTAGGAGATGTATAATGAATCCTTGGCCACAATTCTCTTCCCAATCTTGCTCCTCTACCTCTTTAGCATAATTATGATCACCAAAAAAATATCAGAGGGCTTACCATTAATTGTTGGTCTGAAAATTACATCAGGCTGAGTGGTCATGGGCACCCAGAAATGCCCTTTTTCCATGGGTGTACCTCATAACAACTTCACTTGGAAACTCCACTTCATAGATCCTTCAATATTCAGACTTTTCTCCAATTATAACCCCATTTTTAGCTTGCTGATCAAAATGTACAGCCACTTGCCATGGTTTACAATGGAGCCTCAACCATGAAATATTGTTATTATTTTCATCAAATGGCTCAAGACAACAAAATTGAATTGGTGTAGAAGAAAGCAATGATTTCGAAGCACCTCCATACCATTGGTCATCCCCAATATGCTTAACTCTTATTGTCATATGAGAATTGCTTGGGCTATCTCCAACATTCACTTCATCATCTTGCTCCTCATGCTTCCCTTCATCTTTTTGCTCATGCTCTCAAGTTCCCTTAAATTTTTCCACATGCAACCATTAGAAATCAAAGGAATATCATTAACAATCAAAAGCTCTTTACCTTCCATTTTGCTAGGTTTTTGCTTAGTAATTTCTCCATCCTCTTGTGCTTTCATGGGGTTGTAAGGAAAATCAGTCAAGGGATCAGCTTTGACAATGGTAGTGGGTACTTCTAAGGCTTCCAAAGGCTGATCCATCACCATAAGTAGTTGTTGTGATGCTTCTTCCTCCTTAGCATGGTGGATACCTTCCTCTTTTGTCACCTCAAAAGGGTTGTTATAGAGGGAAGTTGTATCTTCAAACTTCATCATGACTTCTCCACCTTGTAGCTGATCCACTACATGCTCTTCGACTTGCTTCTTCACAATGGAGGGATTTTTCCTCTTCATCTTGCACCGTGGATTCCTCTATGGGATGTTTCTTCTCCATTACTTGCAGCCCTAATTTTTTTCTTGTAGCTTGAGACCTAAGCTTGGGCCTTGATCTTTCCTTGCTTATTCCCATGAACTCAAAAATGACATGGCATCATGAATCTTCTCTAGAAGGGCCCTATATTCCTCATATCATGTAGCAATGTTGTCCGCTTTGGATGGTTGAGTATTATTGACTTATTTTGAACAGCTCTTTCCACCATTCAAATCTTGAAGGGTATGGATCAGTTGGGGCATTTTATTGGTCAATCTTTCTTGCCCTAGGGCAAGCCTTTCAAATCTAGCATCACCAAAAATTATCTCCACTATTTTATCTTCTCCTTGATAACAAATGTAGCTCTTATTTTCCTCTGGAATGAAAACCCTCAAGCTAGGAAGACCGAAGCTCTGATACCACTGTAATGTCAATTTTTAAGGTTGAACCACACCAACAAGGAATTTACACAAACCCCAGCTGAAAATAATCTGATTTTTATAAGAGTGGATCCAACAATATTAGAAATCCTAGCAACGAATAGGAAATTACACTTTTAGGGCATCATACATCATTAAAAGCAGTTGAAAGTAAATATACAAGTCTTTCTAATGCAAAGAACTATAACATAACTTATTGGCATCCATTCTCATGCAATATGGGCTGGAAAAATTAACATAGAAATATCCCAAATACTCAATAAATCTAGCAAGATGAAATTTGAAGCAAATTTGTATTTTATAAATTTATTTCAAGTACAAATAGAGCTGAAACTTCTAAAATTCATAACTCCATCAATACTTGGAGTTTCAACACAAACCAATGCTCAAAATGATCTTGAAGAGACCAATTATCCAATGAAAGTGAAATCACAATTTTCCAACCATAAAAACTCATTAAAAGTGATCCCGAAATCTCCAAATGGGTAGATAAAGCTGGAAATGAATGTGGCAGCCCCCAAAACCATGCCCTAGTTGGAATGTGTGCCCTTTCCATTCTGAAATTCTGAATTTTGAAGCTCTAATGTGACTCCCGGATGAAATCATCAATGCAACAAATGAGGTTTCCATCCCCAAGTGTTGTGATTATTGAGGGTTTTCATCCCCAATAGGATCCAATGAGGGTTTTCGTCCTCAAAGGGGTGAAAATGAGAGCTCAATGCTCCAATTTCCAAAAGAGAAGTATATAATTCATAAGATGATCTCCACAAATGAGCCCCAACATTTGTTTTTATAGCCTTTACTTTTCTTTCTTTGTGGAGCGCTCCATGTAGGCCTTTTCTATTTATTTATTTTTAATATTTGCTTTTCCCTCTTAAAGAGGGACGACCTCTCTTTTTCTCTTCTTTTTTTAGTATTTAAAAATACTTTTATTTTAATAATAATAATATGAAGTTGTCCCAACATAAGAATTGGTTGGGCCCTACTTAAAATATTATTAATTAGTTTTAATTTAGAAAAGGTGACATTACAAAAAATATTCAAGTAAACTAAAGTTGGGTACTCCAAAGACTAAGGTATACCTTGTTAGCTTATCTCTTTTTCTTTAATCTCTAAAGACCCAATGCTCTAATGATGTCTTCCTCAAGTGTAAGGTCTACTTAACCCTAATACCTCTTAACATTCTAAGGTAGATTTGCAAGAAAAAGCAAAGTGGATTGATTGGTGATATATTTGAGAAATGATTAATAAAAACCCTATAGATATGGACTTACACCCTAGAAGTCATGAATCGGTTTCAGCCAACATCATCGATTAGGCCACTAAAGTTGGCTAAGACAAGATTCTACTAAAACATCATCGGCAAGGTCAATGATGTCAGTTGTATGCAATCTAAAAGGAACTAGAGGAGGAAGAAGGGAGATGAAGCTAGTGAGGAACACGTGGAGCTAATAAAAAGGTGATTTGAAAGTGGTATAAGGTTGTGTAAGGTGATGGTATAAAAGGAAATGCCACAACGATCTCTCATGACTTGCTACAAGTTGTCCCACCCCAATCCTTAGTGCACTCCTTATAATGCATTTCGATAGATTAATATGTCGACACGTCCTATAAAGGAAATTGTTAGTAACTGAAAATAAGGTGTATATATTATCCATCTTTAGATCCTTCTTCCCAACAAGAGCTTGTTCACTAGACACTTTAACACTAAATGATTTGCATGGAACTCAAATGGGATTGCCAACAATAATGGTGGAACTTCTGTAGTGCATATATCATTGTGAGTGCTTCATGTTCCATCATCATGTAATTCTTCTCAGCATTGGATAGTTTTGGCTCACAAAGTAGAACATATTATCCAAATTGCCTTCTCCTAGTTGTGCGAGGATGGTACCAATTGTTTTTCCCATCGACACGGAAATTTTTGTTCCGATTGGCAAAAACCAGTATTGGGGCTATCATGAATTGTTGTTTCAAATTAGAAAACAATGCTTATCATTCTAGGATCCACTCTAGCTTTCGATCTTTGTGTAGAAATTTTTCTATTGGTGCTGCAATATTCACATATCCCCGAATGAATTTTCTATGATATCTACATATCCCCAAATGAAAAAAAGAACATACTACCAACGTATTAGCAAGAGGTTGAAGACATTATCCCAACAATATTTTCTTGATCTATGAAGATTCCACCACTACAAATGACATGTCCCAATAGTATACTGCATACCACATGTCCCAATAGTACTCGGAATGGTGTGAAAAACAAGCATTTCTTCATATTCAGCAAAATTCGCAGTGTATAGTATTGTTCTATCATTAGTCTAAGGCTTTCACAAGTGTTCTTCCAACAAAGAGAATATTACCCACTCATCCAAATACACTTCAAGTAAATTATGGATGAAGTCTTTAAAGGTAGTAACCTTGGCACAAGTGAACGCAACTAGTGCATTATTTAAACCAAGTAGCATTAACTTATAGGCAAACAACCCCATTCAATGGCAAATGTAGTCTTCAGTCGATCCTCCTTAGCAATGGGAATTTGTTGGGGACACTGAATTTGTCCATGAATGAATATACTTTGTGCCACGCGACTGCTTCCAGCATCTCATATGTAAACGGTGTAGAAAATCAATCATTCACACACACTTCGATCAATGCTCTATAGTCATCATAGATTCAATTTTCTTATGTTGTACCACCATTGGACTTTCCTAATCTGATTTCTCCACCAGATATATCAATCCAATTTTTACCATCTTACCTATTTTGGCTTTGACCTTTACATTCATATTTGGGTTTAATCTATATGGCCTCTTCTTGATCAATCAGGCATCCTCCATCTCTATATGCATTTCTCCCAGGGATGGACCAATACCTTTGATCTCAATGAATTTTGTTCAGTATGCATCTTCATAGTCTCGGGGAGATGAACAATTTCTATAACTTCTTTTGTGCCCAATAATCCTCTATGGCTGCCATTTCAGATTTTCCTTCAATGCCAATGTTTATATACATCAAGCACAAGGGTTCTCTATACATCTTGTTGGCTTCTTCTTGCATGGTGTCTTGCACACCTCTTTTCCCTTGTTTTTCCACAATTATGTTTTGCATTCTTTCTTCCCAAGTGTTATACATATCCTTTTCTCTAGGAAGTTATGCAATTTTCTTTGGTTCGAACATGCCTTTCGGTTCCATGTCTTTATCATTGTCCTTGATTACAAATATTTGAATCGCTACATATGTGATTGCATGATTTGAGTATGAAGCCCTTCTTTTCCCAAATTTGTCCACATTCATGTACATTATCTTCAATGTTCTTTCTATTTTCACTCCACATTTCTTCTTTCTAGCACATTTACCCAATCTAGCCCATTGTAATATAATAAGATTTGCATTTTCTTTAGTGTTGTTGAACTAGAGCTTTCTCATCATCAAAGCCAAAGGTCTAGATAAAATCTTGTTGCACATGGGCCCATGTGCTTTTTTCCCTTCTCCTTTCTTGGTGCATATACCAAACTTTCGATAATGGAGTCAAAGTAGCTAGAAACATGTGTACCCAATACCGTGATTTGAAGCCTTGTTCTTTCCATTTGTCCACACAAATGTGTATATGTACTTATGAAGATTTCTCTACTTGGAATATTTTCCATTTGTTCACAAACTCTCTGAGATAAAATTGAGCTCGCAACATCTCACTAACAACTTCCCACTCTAGGTTGTTTTCATGGTGCACTTTGTATGATGGGATAAGATATATCCCCACCTGAGTTCTCAAATGTTGGGGATCAAATCTAGGATTGCACACAAAATGTAGATAACAAAGGTGCTCATAGAGTGTTAGTATTGTAATTTTAGAGGATAGTAGCCCTAACCCTAAGGTAGCTATAGGTTTCCAAGGCCTATACCTAAGATAAAGAGAGGTATCCTACTAGGATTAATAATAAGAGTAGATCAAGAGATGGATAAAGCCAAGGGGCATAACATAATAAGACAAAGCAATAGATCAAAGAAAACATACATCTAACCTAATCTAAAGCAATGAATGATTAACCATCCACACAACAAAAAATATGCAACAAAGGACAAAGAAGGGTTAGAAATACTTCCATATAGTTTGGTCGTTGATGCATGATCCTCCTGCAAAACAATAGACCGAGAGAGAATCCATAGAGATGGAGAAGGGGAAATATCTCAAGAAGAAGACCTCCACTCCTAGCTCATTATGTGTAATGTCCCCTTTTTTTGAAATAATATAAATTGAAGGCTTCTTGCTCATCTTCCTTTCTGTGGGCAAAAAAAGTTGAACAAGGGAAGAACTTGAGCTATATTTCATTTTCTTAATTCATATTTAAGCTTTTATTTTGTGTTTTCCCCTCTAAGGAAGGTCGGTTGGGTTGGAGAGCTCCCAAAAGTGAAATTAGAAATCAAGACAAGCTTTTAAAGAGGTTAGTCATGGGGGGAATTCTCCTCTAAGGCTTTTAGCACCACCACTAAGCTATAAAAGGGATCACATAGGCTCTATTTGTGCATCTTTTCGAATATATACTTTTATCTACTTTGGTTCTAGAGCAGTGCTCTACTCCAATTCCACTAAAGGGAGACAATCCATTAGTGTGGTAAGCAAGGGAGATGGAAATCTTCCTTGTTGAAGATTTGAGGACGGAAACCCTCCAACTTGGTGGTGTTGAAGGCATTCTTTGAAGACCATCTTGCTGGTTTGCAGCTAAGGCACCAAAAAGAAGACATATAAAGGGTTTTGGCATTATTTGGAGCCCCTCTCCTAGGGAGTGACTTGTATAGGAGTGTGTGGGTGTCTTCTAGGGCATGAATTAACATTCCAAGTTGATATTTGGATTCTCATATTTTAAAGGAAAATATACTACATATTTGTTAATTGTTGGGGTTTGGAGACCTCATTCCCAGCCACTTCTATTAGTTGTAATTTTTTTCATTACTTAAATTTCAGTCATGTTTGTGGTTGAGTTTCATGGTGGAAATTTCCCTAGAATATTACTAAAGTGTTTGTATATGTTATAGATGATTTATATGGTGATTTTGGGTTGAAATACTACTCTTTGCAAGTTGTTGTCCATAAAACTCATACTAGTGTACATTGTTGGCTTATTTTAGGTTTGTTGGTATAGAAATCCAGTTTACTTCACTTGGGGTTTGTGAGGATTCCTTGTTTTTGTAGTTCATCCCTAGAAAGGGACATTACAATGGTATCGAGCTTCGGTCTTCCTAACCTGAGGGTTTCATGCAAGAAGATAAAATGGCGGATAGAATTTTTGGTGATGGTAGATTCGAAAGGCTTGCCCTAGTGCAAGAAAGGTTGACCAACAAAATGGCTCAGCTGATCCATACCATTCAGGGTCCAAATGGTGGAAGGAACTCTTCAAAGGAAGTCAATAATACTCAACCATCCAAAGGAGACAACATTGCTACATGGTATGAGGAGTATAGGGCTCTTCCGAAGTTATTCATGATGCCCTACCATTTTCCAAGTTTGTAGGATGGAGGAAAGATAGAGTGGGCATTGGAACTTGGTCCAAGCCCCAAGACAGCACAAGGGTCATGGGAAGGATATCCCAACCCTAGAGGAGAAGAGCCCCATCTTGTTGGCAAAGCAAGAAGAGGCTATGGAACTTGATGAAGAGGGAGCCAAACTCCCAAGTTCGCTATGCAAGGATGGACATGTCTATCCCTCTAAGATTAATAAGGAGAAAGATCTATCGCAGCAGCTGGTTACCAAGAGGGAGCAGCCCTACTCTCAAATTTGCTATGCAAGGATGGACATGTCTATCCCTCTAAGGTTAATAAGGAGAAAGATCTATCGCAGCAGCTGGTTACCAAGAGGGAGCAGCCCTTGGGAGTCTTAGAAACCCCCAACACTCTTGCCAAAGTGGAGCTCTTGGCTGATTTTCCAAACAGCACCATAGACACACAAGGGTTTGATGAAAGTCTGAAGCATGAGCCTAGGAAGGAAAGAGAAATCAAAAGCATGAGTCCCAAAGTAAAATTTCTTTAATATTTAATGATGTGTCATTTATTTCTGATGGGTGTGTGTGGCTAAATGTTGAAAAGAAATCATATTTGCATAAGGGTAAAGAAGATGCATTGGAAGAGGGTAATCCAATTGTCATTTTGGAGCATGAAGACAAAACAGATCAGCCCCTAATTGAGGAGGAAAAATTAGATATGCGGGAGGTTTATGAGGAAGGGAGAGGTCCCTAGAATCACCCATCAAGACATGCAAAAAGTTGTAGTCTAGGATTATTTCTTATTATTCCATTTAAACAATGCACAAAAGATAAAACAAAGCATAACATGCAGTGTGCAATAGCTACATAAAAAAATCAATTTAAGGAAGATATAGCCAAGTGACAAGAATATCTAACAGTAGATTGGAATTGTATTATTGAAAAAACTTACACATGAATTCAGAATGGAACACAAGATCAGTATTAAGGATTCAAGATCAACCTCCTCACAGTGCACTTACATGTTTTATACAATTCGAAGTGACTATTGGTTTACTAGTCCCTTTTCCTTCCTTTCCTTGTCAAAAAAGGCTCTTCGCATTCTCTACTTATGTTTAAAGAGCATTACATATTCTATATTTTGTCTTTTATATACTAGGCACATACATTAAGAATGTAATATACAATATCCAAAATACATTCAAGTCGGATTTTAAACCCCTATACACTCCCAAAAAATGGAATAGATATATGGGGTAGGGGCAGGGGAGTGCTAGATATAGCCACCCAACTAGCTATATATTGATCGAAATCCTAACTAGTTATGCCCTCGACTTCCTAGGTGGGTCGATAGTTATCCTGAAGGATCCTTGATTGATTGTCAAATGTTGGAGGTTGTTCAACCATGTATATCCTAGAGCCTATCTAATCTGAACTATGGGAAGCTACCGCTACAAATAGATATTCTAATGGGTAGGGCCGGGCCAAGGGCTGGGCCCATCCATATATCTAGTAGATGATTCTATTATAGACATGATATCATCCATCAATCATATACATCACACACCCACACCATACAAATATAGAATAAAGAGGAGAGTCTGCATAAATGCCCCCCGAGCTAGAGAACCTATATGGATAGGATAGGGCTATCGGTTGAATCCCTCGACCTTGAAGCAGTCTAACAATATAGATAAGTGTCAAATGGTTTTCTAAGGGGAATTTACACACAATCTCCAAGGAGCTATAAGGTAAAGGATCTTACTAGATTTGGGGTGTCATTAGACACTCAAGCAAGAGCTATAAGTAACTAAAGTGCCATTAGACAATAAGCATATATAAAAGTTCTAAAAGGTGCCATAAAGTGGTAAGCAAGAGAAATGAATAAGAAGAATGTAAAAATTAGCAATAAGCTAACAAACATATGTTAATCTATCATATCTAATACATGAAGCATAGAACAATCACCAACCAAAGTACTAAAGAATAAGTTTAGGATTTGAGATACTTACTAGGGTTGATTTGTCGGTGCATTGACCTCCTCCTTGGCTTGTAGCACTTTGTGAGAGATTGTCATAGGTGAAGTCAAGATGGATAGGTGCTGCCCTAAGTAGACCAAAGTTGGGACTCCAATGACTAAGGTAAATCTCTTTTTGTAATGTCTCCTTTTTCGAATTAATTCATTTGAAAACTTTTTGCCCATTCCACTTCTTGTGGACAAGAAGTAGGTGAACAAGGGAGGTCTTTGGTTGATGTTTTAGTCTTTCTTTTATTAACATTTACATTTTCCTTTAGTATTTTCCTTATGAAGCAAGTCGGCTAGGTTGGAGGACTTAAAAGGCAAATTAAAAGATAAAGCAAGCTTCTTTATGAGGTCGGTCATGGGGAAGTCCCTCCATGGGGTTTTGGTGCCACCTTATGGATATAAAAAGGGGTCGCTTAGGCTCATTTTGGGCATGCTTCCCTATTATAATTTTATTCTACTTGGTTTTGGGGCTAATCTCTCTATTTTATTCCACTAGAGAGCAAAAATCATTTGGTGTGGCAAGATAGGAAGATGTAACCCTTCCTTGTTCAAGGTCGGAGAATGAAAAACTCTCCAATTGATGGTTCCAAGGGCTTCAAAGAAGGAAGAGATATCAAGGTCTTCTACATCAATTTGGTACCCTCTCCTTGGGTGGTGACTTGGGTGGAGAAGGGTTTGAGTTCCTTTTAGGGAACCAATTGACATTTTGTGTTAATATTTAGATTCCTCTTAATTTATAAGGTTGATTTATCACTTCATTGGTATTTTTTGGGGTTTGGAAACATCATTTCCAGGACCTTAATGTGGGTTGTACCTTTGTTTCCATTTAATTAATTTTTGGTTGTGTTTAGGAGTTGATTTCTTGGGTGATAATTGTCCTAACATATTCCTAAAGTGCCTCTACATGTTTTAGATGATATGAATAGTGATATTTCAATGAATTATTGTTTTTCCTTTGTCCTAAAAATCAGAATGCTTTAGTTTGCGGTTTTTGTTTCATTTTTTTTCAGCTCAACCCTACAAAGAGACATTAGAGTGGCATCATAGCTTCGGTCTTCCCATCCTAGAGGGTTTCACTCAAAAGGAATAGATAGATGTCAAACATAATCGAGAGGTTTTCCTAGGGAAAGGAATATTGGTGAATAGGATGACACCATAAAGATACAACAGCTGGAGGACACATTTTGGGTTGGAATGGGAAAGCCTTTGCATCCCATAATTACAATTGTATGGTCGATTGCCCAGAGTATTGAGAGAAGTCATCATGCTATTAAGATGCTTTCAGTATAGGCATTAGAACAAGTGGAGCCAGCTATGGTAGCGGGAGTTAAAAAAAAAAGAGTAGGTTTCAGGGACAACACATTGGTGGGTAAGCCCTACATTTTTGTTTTCATTACAACAATCTTCTCATGGGCATTTTCAGCTCCTCTTCGATTCACATACCCCTAGAAAAAGTCTTTTAATGAAAATGGATGTTAAGCTCATGAAATTCATGTTGGAAAGCAAGCAAGATGAAAGTTATCTTGTTGTCCCAAGCTTGGGAGATCAGCCAGACATGGAAGGTATGGTTGTGAGTTGTAAACATGTTGATTTTTGGATTTCCAAGCATGTTGTCATAAGATTTTGTATTGCTGTCATAGACATTTCCAGCTTGTCTATAATCTTATTTGCTGTCATACAAAAGAGGACAGGCATGAGAGGGGATAGTTTCCACACTTATGAGATATTTTCAGTCATCAACAGAGTGTTTCCAATCCCCACTATGTTGTTTTTGCAAGATTTCATGAGGGATATTCACCATGACAGCAGTTGTACTTGTTTTTCATTTATTGTCCATGTAATTTCCAACCCCTTTCCATTGTTGACAATTGTAGAAGAATTTCCAGTCATTTGGGTGAAGGGTGCTAACAATAGCAACATGCTTACAGCAATCATAGGAGGTTTTCTAGCTACTTTCATCCTGAATTTTGAGGGAAAAATGCACGATTACAACTGTGTTTGGGGCAACATGACTGAGTTCTTATACAACCATCACTTGTATAAAGTTTGTGAGAGGTTTTCCAACAAAAAGGAGGAGTTGGCCATCATGTCTACAAGGCATGAAATGAAGAAGAGAACTCTTATTTTCTCTAATAAGTTTGTTCCATGTGCAGGTATATGTGCGATGAAGGAGCAGTTGAGTTTGCTTTTTTCCCATACAAATGAAGGAGCAAATGAGATTGCAGTTGTAGCAGAAGAATGTCAAATTTATGGTCACATGTGATCGCCCTTTGCAAAGAGATGAAGCCTCTTCCATACTTGAGTTGAAGTGGAAAATATTAAAGACATTGAAGAGGCAAAGGGCAGCAGCGAGTATGCAGCCTGAAATTCCTTATTGTTAGCCACAAATCATCATTTTTGGACAACAAAAGAGTTCACTACAGCAAGGTGACTTTCTTGTGTGGTCCACATTAGGACAACATTGCACAATGCTTCCTAGCTCGTCATGGAGAGTAGAGCACCATTGGAGATTGGTCAATGGTGAGTTTCAAAGGGCAACCCACTTGAAAATCAGAGCAGCATAGCAAAAGCAAGGTATAATGACTCATAATTTGGTTATTTTTGCAAAAAAACTACAGCCAAGCATAGGAGAAATAAGGGATGATGTTTGGTTACTCCCGAGTGTTAGAAGAAGCATCCTTATGACAACTATGAGGCCATTTGTACTTGAATATGATTTTGATATTGAATATGTCAAAGGAAAACACAATGTGGTGGTGGATGCTTTATCAAGAAAGCCACCTCTTATCTCTCTTGAGGATGTGGTCATACATAATTAGAAGATAAAGGAGGCAGAGGTTTCAAATCAGCCAAGTTTGCAATTTCTTAAAAGCAAGCAATTTCGGGGGAGGATGTAATGTCCCTTTTTAGAGGGACTTAGAAATGACCAAAAGCTGAAGATAAACAACACTTTTCAGCTTTTTAGTGAGTTGTTAGTGACTGAAATAAATGTATAAAAATCCTTAACTGCTGTCAGCCAACACCTTTCTAGGGTAGTGACTTGTTTTGGGGTTTCACACCCACTTTTAAGTCTTCAAAAACCTTCCAATCAGCTTCACTTGAATTTCTAAAATTATGATAAACCCTCAACTATCATATAATGAAAGAAATCTGATTTTTAATGCCCTAGATATGGAGATATGAATTTCAACAAACCCTTGTCTGCAATGTTATTTCAAATATTGACCTTATACATTATGGCAAATAAGCTAGTAATTTCAGAATTGCCAAATACATGTCACACATACAAAATATTTATCTCCAAGTGGGTTAATCCACTCTAAACAAATAGAATATTGCACCAAAAAGACCAAACATGCAAGAAAAGATACTTTATTTCTTTCCAAATCCACTTGCACACACCAAAATCTCATGAAGGGTTTTCATCCTTCACAAGTTCCCCAACCAAGGGTTTTCATCCTTGGATGAGATCCTCAACCCAAGGGGTTTCGTCCTTGAGAGAGTAAAAGAGCTACACTTGCCAACTTTTACCAAAATAAGAATAATCTCCAAAAACATGTCCTAAACTAATGCCAACAAACTCTATTTATAATAAGAGGGTGCCGCCAAGTCTTGGGCCTCTCAAATGAGGCCAACCACAATTAGACTTGCTTTATTATTTTTTTTTTGCTTTTTTTGGAGCCTACATGCTCACCAATATATTTTTATTTCTAATTTATTGTTGGGCACTAGGCTCACCAATAAATACAATGCCAATTAAAGAAATAAACATGAAATTAAGCACATGATGACATTGTTGGCTTCTTCTAGCTTGTTCATTTGGACCCATCAGGAAGAAAAATGGGCCAAGGTCTCTAAAATGAATTATCTCGAAAATGGGACATGATAGGGGACTATAATGTCCCCTTTTTCATATTAATTCATTTGAAGACTTCTTGCCCATTCCACTTCCCATGGGCAAGAAGTAGGTGAACAAGGGAGGTATTTTGTTGATGTTTTAGTCTTTCTTTTATTAACATTTACATTTTTCCTTTAGTATTTTCCTTATGAAGCAAGTCGGCTAGGTTGGAGGGCTTAAAAGGCAAATTAAATGATAAAGTAAGCTTCTTTATGAGGTCAGTCATGGGGAATTCTCTCCATGGGGTTTTGGCGCCACCTTATGGATATAAAAAGGGTCACTTAGACTCATTTTGGGCATGTTTCCTATTATAAAATTATTCTACTTGATTTTAGGGCCAATCGCTCTATTCCATTCCACTAGAGGGTGAAAATCCTTTGGTGTGGCAAGCAAGGAAGACGAAACCCTTCCTTGTTCAAGGTTGGAGAAAAAACTCTCCAATTGGTGGTTCCAAGGGCTTCAAAGAAGGTTATCTTGCCGGTTGGCAGCTAGGGTTTGAAGAAGGAAGACATATCAACACCCTCTCTTAGGGTGGTGACATGGGTGGAGAAAGTTTGAGTGCCTTCTAGGGCACCAATTGACAATTTGTGTTGATATTCAGATTCCTCCTAATTTATAAGGTTGATTTCTCACTTCATTGGTATTTGTTGGGGTTTGAAAACATCATTTTCAGCCCTTAATGCGGGTTGTACCTCTATTTTCATTTAATTAATTTCCAGTTGATTTCTTGGGTGATAATTATCCTAAAATATTCTAAAATGCCCCTACATGTTTTAGATGATGTGAATGGTGATATTTTGATGAATTGTTGTTTTTTCCTTGTTGTTGTCCTAAAAATCAGATTGTTGTTCACTATTATTATATTTTACAGTTGGCTGATATAAAAATCAGAATGATTTAGTTTGGGGTTTGTGTTGTTTCATTGTTTTTCAGTTCAGCCCTAAAAGGGACATTACAGGTTGGTACTACTATTTTTGATATCTTCAAAGGCCTTTATGCTTCAGCTTTTCTTCCTTGGTGTATGCTCTTCTAAACCCTAAGTCTTGTTCTTCTTCCAAAATGGTATGCAAGTGCAAGAAGAGAGGATTTGATGTTTTATATTTGAAAAATGACAAAGAGGAACCTTATAAATATGGATCTAAACCCTAGAATCCAACACTCACTTTTGGACAATGTCATTGGTCGAGCTAATGATGTTGGCAAAAATAAGGGGGTTTATGGGACATCATTAGTCCGACCAGTGACGACTGCTACATGTTGGCAAAGTGGAAAAGAGGGTGATAGGGGAGAATGGGAACCTAGGATGATGAATGAAGCTAGTGTCATAATGACCTAAAGGTGGTAATATGAAGGCACATGTGACAAATCTCTCACAAATTGCTATGAGTCGGTGCACCCTAATTACGTTGTACTCCTTTGGATGTACACTCAGGGAGATTGATGCATGGATGAGCCCTGCAAAATAAAGTGTCAATAAGCAAAAGGTGTATACAACATCAACCTCAACATCTTCGTATTTGTGATACACACTATCTAAGGACCAAGTTGGTTCCTATCATGGTGTGACCTTGTGTAGATTGTGGTCTTGATGCCTAGGGTTTCTACAAACGCATGCGCATATACTCACATCATCACCCCACTTAGAAGGTATTGTGCCTAAGATTTGACTCCTCGTAAAATTTTGTATACCACAAACAATTTGTGGTCAAAATGCATCATTTGCAAGTTCCCGAAGGATTTTCAAGTGTTCAAGTGTAATTTGTTCTAAGTTCCAAGTCACACTGTACTCGTGAATGAAATCAGGTATTTGAAGTCACTTTGAATCTCTTTCATAAAAGGTACAAAGGTGCATTTACATCCCGATTTCCTCCTTTCTTGTAAAAAGTCAAAAATGCACAATCGCACTTGTGCAAAGCAATATCAAAACTCCATTTCCCCACTTCAAAAATGTCAATTGAACCTTTTGAGTCCCATCTATTCCGTAAGAGGCAAATGTATTTTTGGTCATATCTCTCACATCCAAGCTTCATTTCAACTCTTGTTTGAAGTGTTGGAAATCTCTTTTAGTGAGAAATCTAGTGGCAAATAGTAACTTATATTTTGAGGCACACTCCTACACAAGCAAGCAAGCAACAACGAAGGTACTGGCCTAGAGAGATCGTCATATGGGTTTGTTGACTCCATCACCCAATAGACAAGAGTTGTTGGGCCCACTCAACATGTCATATTGTTCTAGAGGTGCCATCTGTTACAAAATATCCTATTGTTCTGATAAAATATGTAATGTCCCCTTTTCCAAACTAATTCGATTGGAAGACTATGAGCCCATTCCACTTCCCATGAGCAAGAAGGAAATGAGCAAGGGGAGTAATTGTCATGTTTTTCAGTTATTTTCATGAGCATTGCATTCTTCTTTAGTAGTTTTCTATATAAAGTCAGTTTGACTAGGTTAAGAAGAAAAACAAATGAAAAATAGAAGAGAAAGGATCCATTATGAAGTCGGTCCTATTTGGGGGCATTCTAATTTGTTTTGGCGCCACATCAAGGTATAAGAAGCGGTCGCTTGGCTCATTTGTGCATCATCATTTTGTCTAATAATTAGTTTAAATGGTTTTGGTCGATTGCTCAATTACTTTCACTCAATGTTTTAAAAATCGGAACCGGACTCGGAACCAACCGAGGTCCGGACCAGAACCGGACCTGTTCAAACTTAATGAACCAATTTACTAAAAAATACATAAAATTTTAGATTTTTAATGAAAATAATATATTTGAAAGGTTAAAAACCATGATTCCAACAATTACACACAAAATATGCAAAGTTTGCTCTTATATATATGCAAGAAAGGTGTTTATAGCAAAATGGCACTGAACTCCAAGTCCAATACACAATACATATATCATAGATGAGATTCCGAAACAAAATACATAAACAATGAGGCTCTAAATGGCCTCCATAGTTCGAGACTCCAAAAAAACAACATGATATGATCATTGATACATTACAAATACTACAAGTTACAAAACTCTAGAATAAACTCGATGACATCAATGATCAATCATCAAACTCTGCACTTGCTTTGGAAATGGGATCCTCAAGGTCATCCTCATCACTATCATCACCGGCCTTTGGCTCTGACTCGAACTCATCCAAATCCTCAGGTACATCTGCAACAACTGTATTGGCATGGGGTTGGGGAGTAGCACGAGTGCGACTAGTGCCTGTTGTGTCTCGTGACGATGGCGGTGGTGCTGCTAATGGCTCATCAGATTCCTGATCCAAACCCATCCACCCCAAGTCATCGGGATCAAACTCTGCTGGTGACTCTCCTCTACCCCCATTCTCTAGGTTGGATCTATATCATCCAAGACAATGGGATCAGTATCAGGTCTTCGGTTCAACAATTGGTTGCGCCTTAACCAAAGGTTGTATTGCACAAAGACAAGATCATTCAACTGTATTGTTGTTCCAAACGGTTTCTCTTCTTTGTGTGAATCCGCTCAAAGATGGACCAGTTGCGCTCGCACCTAGAAGCACTTTGCAAGTTTGGCTCAGGATCCTAATTGCAAACTTTTGCAATTGAGGACACTGACTACCAAATGAATCCCACCAATGTGCTGCGATAAAAAGTGTAAATGTTTAATTAGTAAACAATGACGATAAAAATTTAAAACACGAGTTAAAAATTAAAAGTAAAACATAAACTTAGAACTTAAAGGTTAAAGCGTAATTCAACAAATTAGATAAAGATTGTCTTATGCTAAAAATTCATGATTATTCATTAAAAATTTTAATCAAATGAACTTCAAAAAACTTAGAATTTCTTACCTGGTTGGTCCACATCCCTTGCAATCTTTGCAAGGTTTTTTCCAAAGGTACTTGTGGCTCTACTAAAGAAGTTGATCTGTCGGTGAACCTCAAGTTGTTGCATCTCATCAAGGACCATGCGCTCTAGGCACTCGTACAAACCATCTTTTACTTCTCTTGTTTGATCTTCTCCAAGCTAAGCTCTGTAATGATATTTCGGGTTCAAGAAATACCCAGCTGCATGTATAGGCCGATGGAGTTGATTGTTCCATCTATTATCTATGATCTCCCATATAGGCCCATACTTAGTTACCTTGTCTTTGTATGTTGCCCTTATCTGCTCCTTTGCCTGATCCATAGCCTCATAAATATAGCCCATGGCTAATTTTTCCCCATCCACCAACCGCAACACCTTAACAAGAGGCTCGGCAACTTTCACAATCTCTGTTGTTTTTTTCCAAAATAAATTATCAAAAAGTTTCTTCTTTGTGTCTTTCCCATCCTGTTTTTGGCTCCACTTTGATGCATTCCATTCATCACTTGAAAACATCATTTTCAAGTTTTGTTGTTGGGAAATAAGAGATTGCAACGTGAGGAAGTTTGTTGCAAATCTCGTGATGGCTGGCCTAACAAGTTCTTTGCCCTCAGTGTTCTTCCTCATTAGGTTCAATACCCATGAGTGATTGTAGATGTATTTGGTGATGCTTTTGTCATGCTCTCTATGTTCTTGATCCAATCTTTTTTCCCTATATCCTCAAGCATGATGTCTATGCAATGTGCAACACATGGAGTCCAAAATATTGTTTTGTGTTTAGCCTCTAACATCTTACTAGCAAGAACATAGTTAGAGGCATTATTTGTTATGATTTGTACAACATTTTCCACCCCCACCTCTAAAACAATCTCATCCAAAAGCTCAAACAATAAATTTGCATCTTTCACCCTATCAGATGCATCTACTGATTTCAAAAACATTGTACCTTGTGGACAAGAGGCAAGAAAATTTATTATTGTGTGGTTCTTGCCATCACTCCACCCATCTGACATGATAGTGCATCCTGTTTTGGCCCATGAAGCTTTGCAACCTTTCAAATATTCATCTATGGATGCAACTTCTTTCTTCAAAAGTGATCCTCTCAAGTCATGCATACTAGGGCCTTTGAAGCCCTTACCAGCAGCAACAATGGAATCAAACATCGGCTGGTAATAAGGTGAGCGGGCAGCATTGAAAGGGATATCTGCATCATACCACCATCTAGCAATGTACTCAAAAGTTGCTTCTTTGTATTGCTTCTTCCAATGGTTATCCAAGGTGGGCTGATTTTGTGTTGGCATGGAGGCACTAGCAGTAGCAGGTGTGGAAGATGGAAAAAAGCTTTGAATGGTCTTTCTTTTTTTAGGTTGGTTTTCTTGACTATGAGTGGATGGGGGAGGCATATACCGAAAGGGGTCTCTAACAGTCACAGAAGGGTCAAAGCAAGATCCTTCAACACTCAAGGCATGTTCCCTCCTCCCTATTTCAGCTTCCATCTCTTTTTCCTAGCCTTCTCTTCTCTTATGTTTTTCAAGCATGTTTATCATTTCCAACCTAATGGCATCAATATCAAGTGCATCACATGGGGTAACTTGGCCTCTTTGACCAGCCAAGTGTTGTTTCAACCTATGAATCCCCCTTGATGTGTTTCTTACAATATTTACAAAAAACTTGATCATCAATTACGTTTGCATGGGTCCATGTAGAGTCTTTTGTTTTGGGGGCCATTGCAAATGCAAACAAATCTGAAAATGCAAATAAAAACAAAATAAATTTCATATTTCTTATTTAATAAAATTTACAAATAAGGGGCATGTTTAAAATGTAACATACCTTTCAATATGCACACAAATGAGGTGAAGAAATGTTCCAAGCTTGTATATGGCACCACAAAGAGCCCACACTCCAAATGTAAATGTAAATGCCACCACAAAGAGCCCACACTTGATGCCAAACAATGCCCAAACTCTCCCAAATGAACACTATTCAATGCTGCCCCAATCCTCCAAATCTTTACAAATAAGAGAGGTGCTCACAAATAGAGTTGAGGTGCTCACAAATGGAAGCCAATATCACCACAAAGAGCCCACAAGCAATGCCAAACAAGCTCCAAGCCTCCAACTTCCAAGCTCACTACAAAAAATAAACTCTTCAATCTTATGCTCACAAATGCTCAAAATGCTCAATGAGAGAGGTGTGAAGTGAATAGAGGGGGTGTATTTATAACACCAAATTAGGGTTTAGAGACAATAAAAAATACAAAAAAACAATTTAAAAACTATATTTTTAAAGTCGCCACCGTATAAGGAAAAACAGGCTTGGACCGACCGGTTTAGGACGAAACCGGACAATCGGTTTTATAGCCCAAACCGGATTCCGCAACAGTCCGGTTTGGGCTAAAACCGGTCAAACCGATCCGGTTTCTTGAGCGGTTCATGCAAAAAGGTTAAACCGGTCAAACCGGCCGGTTCCATTCGGTTTGACCGATTTTTAAAACATTGCTTTCACTTGAGGACGAAAACCCTCTTTTGTGGCCAACAAGAGGACAAAAACCTTACTTGTTTGATTGAAGAATGAAAATTCTTCAATTCATTGAGAATTCTCCATCCCGGGGTTTCCAAAGAGCTTCAACAAGATTGATTTTGCAAATTTTCAGCTAGGTTTAGTTCTACAACAATTTTCAAGCCCTCTCCTAGGGGAGCAACCCACTTTGTGAAGGAGTTTAGGGGTTTCTAGGGCATGGCAACATCCAACTCAGCCATCATTTCTTCCCACATTCTAGTGGCAGCTATAAAAGACTTGTTAATCATATGGGAGATGCATTTCCCATCCACGGTAATTGATGAGGTGTTTGCATCGAGCACAAGATGGTTTCCAACCACCGCAATCCCAATTTTGAGTAATAAAATACAATGCAACAACCATGATGGGATGTTCTCCCCAATTTCATGTGTTGGGTTGTGCATATCTTCTTTGGACAGCAATAGATGGGCAGGTTTGAAGACATTCTTTTTATTTAATATTGTGTGTATGAGGGTTCACTCATTGAGATCAATTAAGGCCAATGTCCCAACATATTTGCTATTATTTGTGAAGAAATTTAGGGCAAAATATGACTGTTATACTCAAGTACCAACACTCATAAGTTATGATCCGAACCAAATTTTGACGAGATTAGTTTTGGGCAGCTTGGAAGCATCTTTTGAGACCAAGGTAATCATTATGACAGCAATCCAAAAGAGGTGAGCATAAGTGTTCAAATGCATTGTTTATATCTTGTGTTGTAATTCAAGGATAAAGTGAAAGAGACATTGAATCTATTGCATGTAATGGAAGGTGTTGAGATTCAGCCAAAGGTTGTCAAGATAAGAGCTCACTTGGCATCATATAGTCAATTTAATCAACATGAAAATATTGACTCAATTATGTCTCCAACAATGTCTAAGGGTATTCAGCTGAATGTTAATACAACCATAACAAACTTCATAGAGATGGGAATGAAGGGTAGAGTTGTATGCATATACCAGGATGTGACGGGGGGAAATAATGTGGTTGGGGATGCTCTATTGGATGATGCAAAGGTTGAAGAAGCTTCATTGGAAGAAGCAATGATGATGAAACTCTTGTTTTCTTTAATGAGTTTGTTCCATGTGCAGGTACATGTATAAAAAAGAGAGCGGTTGAGTTTGCTTTCCCCCCTAGAGCAAATGATGGAGCATATGAGGTTGTTGTTGAAGATTAAGATGACATAATGAAGGATAACAAGTTTGTGATTGCAAAAGACCTCCAACAAAGCATGGAGGGAAAGCGGGATGATGTGTTGCTACCACCAAATGTTAGAAGAAGTGCTTCCAAGACAACCATGCATCAAATTGCCACCATTAATGTTGTTGTCATCATTTTTAGCAGCCCCCACATTATTTCAGTAGCATTCATGTGTATGGTTAGAGAATGCTCTTTCACCATAGTTGACAAGGTGGAAACGGAAAGTGAAGATGCCACATTGGAATGTGTTTTATTTTTCAAGTTGCTGATTATTCCTCAATTTTTTTCTCTATGGCTAAAGATTACAACAGATTGGATTTTTGTACACTTGCATACGCAAAGGGAAAGGTTGCTCATGCTAATTTTGAAGGTGAAAGTGAAGAGTACAGAATTGAGGTAGCAGCTGGTTTCTTTTCCAAGGAAGTTGTTAAACTTCACAGGCTGCCAAAGTACATCAATAAGAAGAGGGAAGGCAAAATATATGAGCTTGTTTTGGCAAGAGCTCTTTCATTTGACAGGTACATGATCTAGATTATTGGCGCATTACAACATATTTCTTCACTTTGGCATGATGGAACTTGGGCATGAAAGCTTGCAATTGCTCGTAGGCAAGCAATTTTGCGAGGGAAGGACTGTAATGTTCCCTTTTCCAAACTAGTTCAATCGGAAGACTTTGAGCCCATTCCACTTCCCATCAGCAAGAAGGAAATGAGTAAGGGAAGTAATTATCATGTTTTTCAGTTATTTTCATGAGCATTGCATTCTTCTTTAGTAGTTTTCTATATAAAATCAAGTTGGTTGGGTTAAGAAGAAAAACAAATGAAAAATAGAAGAGAAAGGATCCATTATGAGATCAGTCCTAATTGGGGGCATTCTAATTGGTTTTGGCGCAACATCGAGGTATAAGAAGGGATCACTTGGCTCATTTGTGCATCATCATCTTGTCTAATAACAACTTTGCATAGTTTTTGGGCTAATTGCTAAATTACTTCCACTTGAGGACAAAAACTCTCTTGTGTGGCCAACAAGGAGGACAAAAACCTTCCTTGTTTGATTGAAAAAATGAAAACTCTTCAATTCATTGAGGATTCTCCATCTTGGGGTTTCCAAAGACTTCAAGAAGATTGATTTTGCAGATTTTCAGCTAGGGTTTGGTTCTACAGTGATTTTCAGGCCCTCTCCTAGGGGAGCAACCCACCTTGTGGAGAAGTTTAGGGGTTTCTAGGGCACAAAACATCCAACTCAGCCATCATTGTGTTTCTCACATTTTTAGCAGCCGGAATCTACATTTGGACTTGATTTTTGGGCTTGAATCTTTCATTTCTAGCTACTTTTGTAAGGATGTTCACTGTTGTCATTTTATTTAATTAAATAAATTCCAGCTGGGGTTTGAAGGCATATTTCTTGGTTAATAATTGTTCTAAAATATTTCTAAGTTGCCCTACATGTTTTGGATGGTGTGAATGATGCATTTTTGAAGAGAAATTACATTTTCCTTACTATTGTTATAAAAAAAACTATTATACCTTGTCATGATTTTTAGTTGGCTATCATAATTTTCAGTTTACTATCTATTGGGGTTTGTGCAATTTCCCTTTGTTTTCAGATAGAGCCCAAAATGGAACATTACAAAATATAATTGTGAAAGAGGTCCACATTTGTAAGTGTCTCGGAATGTAATGTTGATCAAGGGTGCATATGAGTCCTAAGTATATCAAAGGGGCTAGTGTTGTGTGGGTCAGAGTCAACATAAATGACTTTTTAGTATTGGATCAAATTAATTCCTTTACAATTAGTTATTAATGTGTAAAGTCATAAAGTATAAGTCCTAACAAAATTTAATATTACTATCATGTCAAAACTTTTTAGTAAAAGTACCCCGAATACAAAAAAGTGAAAAGTGGTCGAATTTAATGTCAAAGAGGATATCAGTGTGTGGATCAGCCTACATGACTTTGTAAAATGCACTAAAATAATAAAATATAGCTTTATATAGCATGTAAAATTGTTATGTAGTTGTGCTACGGTTGGTAACTGTTCAACCGAAGTGTAACCACCTCCTATAATAAATTGGACCTGCTGTGTCATTTGAGCAGTGCAGTTTGCCTTCTCTAATTCCTTCTTCTCTTTGTATATGCTAACATTGGTATCAGAGCGTCAAAGGTTCGCAGCCCGAGGAATCCCTTGAAGGGTATGGGAGAGTGCAAATAGTTTGAGGAAGCCCAATCGCAGTTTGATAGGGCACAAACTACTTGTGTTTAGAGTCATATAGGGAAGAACAACTGTTACAAAGTCGAAATCTGGCGTATTCGCAATTTTTGAGGACAAAGAAGACGAATTTTCAAGGGCAGAGAAGACAGAGTTATACGTGGGCAAGCAAAGCAAAATCCACAGTCGAGGGCATAAAGTCGTTTCAGCAGAGGGCAAAAGCCCATTCGTGAGGGGCAGAAATAACAAAAACGTGACCAGTCGAGAGGCAAAGTCGTGGTTCGCAGAACAGTAGCGAAGGCACAAGCAAAGTTGTGTGGGAGGAAAGAATGAACTCGTATGGGCAGAGGTAAAGTATGCGTGCAAAAGATTTATCGAAGTCGAAGTTGTGGGCAAAAATACCATCGTCGGGAGGATAAACGTGAAGGCAAAGTCGTTTCGTTTCATCCAAGGTCGGTGAAATAATATTATTTTTCGAACAAAGGTATTCATCCATGCTTCATAATATTTATTAATATAGTTCAAGGGCAGTTCAAAGGTTTTTACATTTAATATTACTTGTTGGAATAAGTAATACTTGGTGGGATAATATATTATTTTATTGGTGTGGCCAAACTATTATTTTATTATTTCCGTTCCTTTGGAATAATAACATGGCAAATATATCACACTTGACTTTGCCGAGACACAAAAATTAACGGGCACTAATTTTAATGTATGGAGTCATAAGATTTTAATGCTTGCGAGTTTCGTGATTGTGATAAAATAATCACGGGTAGTGAAAGTCGACCAACGACTAACTTCACGGATTATGACAAACGTCATAAGGAAGCGTTATTGCTCCTCAAGTTGTTGGTGTCGGATGATATGATACCGGAAGTGCGGAATGCCACTGTGGCAAGCACGTTGTGGGCCAATCTGAGGGATAAATATCAAACGTCAAAAAAGAGTCGGGTTTTATACTTGAAGAATATGCTCTTTTCCGTAAAGTTACAAGAAGGTGGATCATTGTCTGAGCACCTACTTCGGATGAAAGACCTCTGAGACCAATTATCTTCCATCAACAAAAAGGTGGACGACGATGATATGGTGGCTCTAGTTTTGAACAACTTACCTTCTTCGTATGAGTCATTTGTGGAGGCACTCCATTTAATGGCTGAAAGTCAAACACTCACGTTTGACAAGGTGAGTTCCTACCTATTGCAAAAGGAGCGGAGACAACTTCAGGCAGAATCTAATTGTGACCATTCAAAGAGTGCTCTTGTCACTCAGTCAAAGGAAAGTGGAAACGTCAATCTGGTGAGTCTTCCACTCGGTATCAGGTCACATGTTATTATTATCACAAGGTTGGGCACCTCAAGAAGGATTGCCGGAAGCGGAAGTATGATCTTTCGCAGCAGAACAAAAAGCCATGTGATGAGGAACATGTGGCAGCAGTTGCAGAAGAATGAGATTTAGATGACGGGCATGCTCTTTATTTTCTTACGACATCATGCTCGAATGACAGTGGTACCAGTTGTTGGATCATTGACTCTGGTGCGTCTGCACACTTTTCATGTCGTAGGGACTAATATGTTTCATTTACTGCAAATATTTTTTTGAATCAATAGTGTTAGCTGATGGAGAATCACTTGCAGTAGAAGGGAGAGAGATATATGAATTGAATAATGCTCATAAATTGTTAGTACGGAATGTTAGATATGTACCTTCTTTACAAAATAATCTTCTATCTATTCACAATTGATTGAAAATCCCAATATTTATGTGGATTTCTGGAAAGAAGTGTGTTGTCTCTGATGTGAAACAGAGACGGATAATTGCCCTTGGTATTGGGGAAGGTGGTCAGTATCGGCTTGTTGATCCGGCTGCGATCAACATGAATGCACGTGTGGAGGACAGCTCCACCATTTAGGATGTGCAGGAGGCTGCAATGCCTTGGGAGGAAGCCATTCCTCACAAATTTGTTGACTTGGATACAATCAACCTACATGCACCTATTGTGGAGGGAGTATCCACTATACCAGATGTACGGGAGGATGGATTTCCTCATTCTAAAGAACAATTTGTTGTGGACGGAGACTCCACTATTCCAAATGCACTGACGGTGCATGGTGAGATGGCATGCCCAGCCACTCACTCAGAGGTCCTTGCTCGAAGGACAATAGAGCATGAACAGTTTGCTCATTGTGTTGTGAAGGATCTTTCCCAACAGAGGGGGATAGATGAGCAAATAGATGAGGAGTTGGTTCTCACTCCTACCACTATTGAGACGGAGACCACTGCTGAGACGGAGATGGTTATTTCTCCTACTATTGCGGAGTTGGTTCTAACTCCTACTGCACAGATGGTCACATTTCTCTTATTGAGAAAGTTGGATGAGCACTACACGGTGTTGCAAGGACATGATCGAGGTGAATTCGATTGCAGGATAACTAAGTCTCTGTACAGACTCCAACAGGCTACACAAGCTTGGAACAAGATTTTTCAATCCACTTCTCCAAGTTTCTAATTTCAGCACTCTAGAGATGGGGTTGACCCTCTCAGCCATTGGTGATTCATGATTGGTCAATGAATCACGTAACAGAGAACCAGTGGACCACTTGCCATATCCTTTGTTCATGGGACCAGATTTTTGTTTTGTGGTTCTTCTTCATTCGACAACCGCAACACAGTCATGGACTACTGATTTTAAAGTACAACCTATGGCACAATCTATAGATGTAATGACTAAACATATGGGCTTTAGGAAATTTGTAAAATTTCGGGACAAACTTTGTCTTGTTTCCGGTTTAGTCATTAAGAGGGGGTGTTAAAATATAGCGCTTTATATAGCATGTAAAACTGTTATGTAGTTGTGATACGGTTGGTAACTGTTCAACCGAAGTGTAACCACCTCCTATAATAAATTGGACCTGCCTGTGTCATTTGAGCAGTGCAGTTTGCCTTCTCTAATTCTTTCTTCTCTTTGTATATGCTAACAAATAATTCCTTTTGAATTAATTAGTATCATCCCTATGTAAAGTCATACATTATGTAGAGAGTCATACGAGAATTTGATATGGCTATCATGTAATGTAAAGTGCCCCGAACATTCAAATAGGTGGAAAGTGGGAAAACTCGAGTTGGGGCGAATAGACGCTTAGGTTGAGCTAAGTCAAAAGTGATTGCCCAACCACATTTCTGGGGGAGGTGAGCAAGGGGTTGGAGCTGGAGCGAATGTGTATAAAAAGCATTATCTTCGCTGTAACAACATTCTTTTCTCACGGCCCCTAGAGGGGTCACTGCAACTTTGCGTGTTGTGTATACTTTTCTAGAATAATGAAATATGAGCAAAGAGAGATGAATGCATTGCTTTGTGGGTTTTTAATGCTCTTTATTTATCGAAAGTGATTTTCTGTTCATAGTAAAAGAAACCCATTAAATTCCAAAGTTTTCTTCATTGTATGTAGGAAACCTTGATATTACAAACTGTGTTGTAAAGCTCAATGAATGAACTTTGTGCCATATGGAAACAATCTGATTTCAAGAAAGACTTCTTCCAGGAAACATTTTATCCTCCATATATTCACTGCTCACTTTTATCATTTTTTTCCCTAAGAGGAAGGATTGCCAATTACTTCTCAGTTAGGCTAAGAGTTCTCTGTTTTTATCCTGTTTTGGGTTTCTCACCCTTCCCCATCTTCTTCCTTTCTCTTTCTGCTTTTATCTTTCTTTGTTTCCTTTTTTGTTTTCCTCTTCTTTCCGGTCAAAAAAACTCATAATCCCAAAAGAACCCTATCATACAAGGGCGCTGCCTCTCTAAAAATGCAGAAAAAAATCAACTACCGCTTGATGATTTCTCCAATGTTGCAAGGTTATGCCACTGTCCATTGGGCAAGTTAATGTAAAAACCAAAAGAATGCGGTGACATAAAATCTTGTTAACATAAGCTTTTTTGAATACACTCGTGGTTTGTGCTATCAAAATCTTTAATAAGGAACATTTGAGCTTTACAAATCTTACTCACCTCTAGTTTCCAAGATCAAAAGAAACAAATCACAAAGGTCATTTTCAAAGCAACCATCATGGATGATTGACTAAGACTTGGTGAAAATTCAAGACCTGTCCTAAACAAAATTCAAGACCAGAGGTCATCTCAATCTAGGCCTATTGGCCAAAATAAATTTTAATTTCATGGCATGTTTTGCTGGGTGAACCACAATGCCCTTTGGTCATTGTGTTTTTGTGGTATGTAAAATTTGTTTTTGACTTGTGCATTTAAACTTGGATATATTTATGGCTGACTCAAGTTTAAGTTGATTGTTAAAAAGTAAATATATTATGACCAACTCAAGTTTGAGTTTGTTCTCCGTTCATATGTATATATTTATCGCCGTCTTCTGTCTTTTCCTCCCTGTGGTTGCGTCTAAAGGTCATAGTTCAATGACTCAAAATGTTGCACTTGTAAACTATTTATACAGATAATCCAAAATTTTAGAGCTAATAAAATGGATTGCGAAAGCATATCTGATATAAGTAGAGGCACATCATATATCTCATGAATGCTCATTACAACATAGTTTTCAATGGTGTAATATCTCTGATATGATAGTATAACTTCATTGGTGCCCTTGAGCTTATTGATTGATCATAAGGTCATATTGTGGCTTTATGGGTGGCCTATATGCTCCTAATACTATCAAATGTGATTGTATATAGTTGATCTAAGTGTATAAAGGTCTTACAAGCTTATTCTAATTTTGGTTCTTACTCTTCTTGTAACACTCCTCCCTTTCACTCTCCCTTTTCCTCCCACAATACGGCCTCCCCCACCGCTGCCCTTCTTTCCCATCATGGTAATTGTCTAGTTTTTATTCAGTGGTAATGATGTAAATAAAACATCAAATAATTTTGAGGAAATAATTTATTAGGACGGCCATAACCAGGGTTTCAGGCAGAAGTTTAATAATGTTATTAGACTTGCAATGCTTAAGTTTCATTGTCACATTACCCTAGTTCTTGTATGGGAAAGTGTTGTTTGTTTGCGAAATAATATGACCCTTCTTTTCCTCATTGTGTGTGTGGGCGTGCAAGTATGAGGATTACATCCCTAACAACGAAGACTAGCAGTACTAAACCCAATCATCCAGCCTTCATAAAATCGGACCTTAACATATCAAGGAATGGAAAGAAGCGCTGATATTTTTCAAGATAAACTATAAGACCCGTGCAAAAAATGGGAAATGGCCTAGACCCTTTGTGTAAGGGGACTGTTGAATTGCGAAGTAATAATCTGTTTACATGCGATGTCTCATACCGTCTGAAAGGTACGTAAGCAACCATAGACGAAACAATGGAATAATATATGCTGCATACCTGAAGCAACTCTTTGAGGAACCAAAGAAATATAGGATGGTTAAACTGAAGAAAAGTGTACACGAGTGAGAAGGGAAATCACGAGAAAAGATGCCTGATCATTTCATCAACTCCTAGGCCAGGTTCTGCGTCTTCATGTTCAATACTCTCTTCTATTAAGTCTATTTGTAATTATTATAGCAGCTAAGAAGAAGTTGCACATGTGCTTATTTTTCATGTCAGTTGGAACTTGGAACTGAATATAGTGCAGGTTACAAGTGTGATGGGATAGAAAAGGCTGCTATTCCTTTTTTATTTGGAAGCTGATATTTCTGAGTGTTCTATTTAATTGTTTCATCTGCAATAACAATATAGGTAGATAATTATTAAGAGTTGTGTTAAAAAATCAAGAAAACCCTTACCAATTTTGTACACGATATCTATGTAATATTGCATGAAAATCAATGTAATTATAAAATAAAAGGCAAATAGTATTTATGCACTGCTGCTGCTGCAGTGGAAGATATGCAATTTGGGGAAAAACTAGGAATATGTTTGAAGATGGGAGATCAAATTAGCAAATAAATACAGGGCTTCACCTGGGAAGAGGGAGAGAGAAATGAAAACAATGCTTGTTCGCGTTTGGATATTCGCATGCAACACATGTGGAGGTGACCCTGGCGGTATCGGTGTGAAACAGCGATACTATTCCTATTCCTCTTCCATATTGTCCACTGTAACAAGTAGATGGAATGAATTGATTCATCAGCCAACAAGAGGCCATCGTTACTTACCAATTCAACCCCAGGAAGGAAGAGCTTAGGTTCTAAATGCAGCCTATAAGTAGTCAAAGCCATGGGAAAACAAATTACCATTAAATGCCTGTCACACGTGGAATTTATTTATTAATTATTAAATTAAATATTTGGAACATCATAGATATCTGATTTTTATTATCATATATCGATTTCTTTCGTCTTGCTGTCCACACGGGTCAAAGTTTACTGCCACCTATGTTGTCAAACAATTTTTTTTGGTGAGTGTGTTATTCATATCAACTAGCAATTCCATGTCTACAATGCAATGTGAACGCGGACGGTATAAGTTATTTGTTTTAGAGGGATAGTTATTACTTTATTTAAGTTGGTGTTGATAAGGGGTGTAATTGATTTTGGTTGTGTAGAAATATAGATGAACCACTTCATTTAAATAGCACAAACATGAGGTCTAACTTTTAAAACAATTCAAAATGCAAAAAAGTGATATAATTTACAAAGCTTTGGATGGAAACAACTATAAATTGCATGGTTCTTTCTCGGCATTTTAAAACTATAGGTATTTGTATGTAGATATAATGAAGAAGACATTAAAAATGCGTTGTTGTTGGTTTACATAAAGAAGCGAGCAAAAAAGAAAAATTGAACATGTATGTTGAATAGTGTAATTTTGTAAGTGTAGAAATATAGATGAACCACTTCATTTAAAGGTATCATCTCTTCATTTCAAACTTGTTACAAATTCATACATATACAATTGCAAATCTTATATCATGAGTGGTAGCGTTTTGCAGACTATTTTATTTGAACTTAACATGAGTACATGAAGGCTTACGTGCATGTGCAATTTTTTTATCATGAGGTAGGCTTGATTTATTTTAACAATTATATACATATATATATATATATAAAATCTAGTGGTTGTTGGCTCCAAAAGCACATCTCTAACCACTAGGGGATTCACCTCGCTCACCCACTTTCTCCACAATTCTTATGCATTTAGAACAACCCATTGACCACTAAATGTGGAAGCCTTGAATGATGTAATTAGAAAATCCTCATTAGCTAATTAAATGCAACCAAAGTAAGTAACTATAAAACAACTATACCTAAAAATGGCCATGGTTTTTAAGCCTTCCATGCACCCTTTCACTCCCACCCTTGTACAGGCCACATGTCGCACCACACTTCACACGCTTGATAGCCCACTTGTGCTAAACATGTTCACTAGCTTATTGGCCACAAATCTCACGCGAGTAGGGATTAAATTTGATGGTCGTTTACACATTTTCTTGTTTTTAGCCATAAAATGCTTACAAATTTGAAATTTATAAAATTACTCTTTTTTTACTTTGTATAATTATAATATGAAAGTCTTTTTGTATATAAATGTATGTATAAAATATATTGATATGCATAAATATATATTAAAATTTGTTAAAATAATGAAATTGTTTTTGTATTTTTATTTATATTATTAATATTGTATTTTGATAGGCAATACTAAAAAAGCACCCTCGTTTTAAAAATATTTAAAGGGCATAAGTGGGTTTAGTTACTTCTTCAAGTTTCAAATCTTGAGCATGGATGAGTTGTTGTGCAGCGAGCCCTGATAGAGTTAGTCACAAGTGGGCATGGCATAGTGATGAAGGCCACACAGGGATGCACGGTTTGAAACGTATCCCAATCGGGTTGCATGACTTGCCCCATCCTCGTAACTGTAGTGCACCATGTGGCACCCTAGAGCCAATACGTGTCATTTTTGTCAAAGAAAATTGGGATCTGCATGTGGCTAGAAGTCATCCCCTAAAACAAAAATCCAAATTCACCTAAAATTAGAAATACCATATCTGATCCTTTTGTAGGGGATCTTGTCAAGCTGATTAAGCAAGGAAAATAAAAGATCATTTTAAGAACTTGAGGATTCAGACTTATGAGATGGAGTAAACAAAATAAATGCACTTGCCAACATGACCTAGCATGATTTACATAGTGCTGAGATACACAAAGTCATTGCAGTGCTCCATACTGGCAATCACTCCATTTCCTTTGCAAAATTTCCTAGGACTCACTCAACACATTGAAATACGCTTTTTCCAGTTCCACTTGCCCTTGCATTCTTCACATTTTGCCATTAAAAACCCACTTTGTACAGTAATTCGCATTTGCAGTATCTTCATCAAATGGGGAGCCGTTTTGTTTAAGATGAGAACAAACAAAACACAAAGGTCAATAGATCGTATCCCCATGATCTAAACACAAAAAAATGAAAAATCAACTGTTAAAAATAGCTTGAAAAAAATTGTTAGCAAATCTAAACACAACAAAAAATAATGAAAAAAACTGTTAAAAATAACCCAAAAAAACTGTTAAAAATAGCCAAAATGCAAAAAACATCCAGACGGCCGTATCAATGTCAAATTTAACATAGTCGCGAAACGTTAGCAAAGGGCCTTTCCCATAAGGGGGACGCCTTCGGCGTAATTATTTTATATTTGTTTAATTATTTTTAATATATGTTTGAATATATTAATATAATTAATATATAAATTTATATAAAATATGATGACTACATTTTACGTATGCGGGTTAAATATGGTAGATATTGTAAATAATTGTAAGTACATTATGATTAAAATTACAAATAAATATTTAAAATACCGTCAAATTTAACCCTTACCTCTATAAATCTATTGTTATATTTAGTTTACACATTTTCCATTGTTTTTTAAAATTAATATTAGACTTGTTCAAAAGTGTCACTTGGATGAAGAAAATAAGTTTTGTGCATGATTCCTTATAAAGTGTTAACTTTGGAAGGCCTTATATTGTCGGTACATTCCATTTTTGGTGACGTGGAAGGAGGGACCCACTAACATGGCCAAAAGCGGCTGAAAGTCTCCTCTGTTTGTTAGCGTCTTCTGTCATGAGTTTAATTTCTTTCAACCGTTGAAATATCCATTTGGTCATTCCTTTGTGATTAATGTTATCATTTCTTATCAAATCGCACACGTGATTGTGCGATGGGAACGCTTGAAAGGGATCCAGAGGGGGTATGGAGAAGAGAATGAAAGTGACAAGGACAAGAGAAACATGTATTATGGGAAAAAGGGCTTGGGGGTCGATTGGACGTAAATGGATTAGGTAGAAGAGAAGTGATTGTTTAGGGGGAGGAGCAGCGGAAGATTTAGGAAACAGATAGGAAAGACAGGAGGTGGCGGAGATGATGTGGAGGGAGCACATTTGGTGTCACCTATGTTTGTCAAGAAAATTTTAGGTGAGGGTATTTTTTCAATATTGCCCTTCAAAAATTAAAGTAGTGTTATTGTGGACCAAGCCAACAAATCAACGTGGGATTCATTTTTATTCAGTA
The DNA here is from genome assembly GCA_018340775.1 of Taxus wallichiana var. yunnanensis. Taxonomy (NCBI): domain Eukaryota; kingdom Viridiplantae; phylum Streptophyta; class Pinopsida; order Cupressales; family Taxaceae; genus Taxus; species Taxus wallichiana. The sequence continues at coordinate 185,742,064 of CM031243.1, read as the reverse complement.
GGGATGTTCAAAGTTGTAGAAGTAATTCCAAGATACATATATCCAACACGAATAGTAAGGCATGTATTTAAAGGTAATTTTAAAATATTTCTTTTGGTATTTTTTAAATCCATAGAGGACTAGATGTGAAGGCATATTCATCCCACAACTAATCAACCATTATGCTAGTAAGAGGGCCTCTTCCATCGTGGTGTCACCTCTATTGGCATAATGATAATGATATATTGGGCTTTATATGTTATTGTGGATCAAACCAACCAACCAATTTGAGATTCATTTTTATTGAGAGAGGTTTTTAAGATTCACAGAAGTGATTACAAGATGCATTGAAGAGGCATATTTGACTTGGGGTAGTATATATATATATATATATATATATATATATATATATATATATATATATATATATATATATATATGTAAGTTGATATGATTTTGGGGGGATTTTTGAAGCCACGTAAGAGGAGAAGGGAAGTTTTAGTAAGAAAACATTCTCATCCTGCAACCAATCAAGCATTATGTTAGTAAGAGGCCCAATTCTATTGTGGTGTCATCTCTATTAGCATATATGTTACCATGGACCCGACCAAACCAACCAACTTAAATGTTACCATGGACCTAAATGGGGTTTATATGTTACTATGGACCGTGACAACCAACCAACTTGGGATTAATTTATATTGAGCGAGGACTTTAGATTTGTAGAAGTAATTTCAAGATGCATATCTAACTTTTTTAGTAAAGAATGCATTTAGAGGCAATTTCAAATCATGTATTTTTAGTATTTTCAATGCCATAGAGGAGGAGAGGTGAAGGGCAAGTAAGGAAACATATTCACTATGCAACTAATCAACCATAATGTTAGTTAGAGGGAAACTTCCATTGTGGTGTCACATTTACTAGCATAAAGCTCATGATATATCGGGGTTTATATGTTATTGTAGAGTAATCCAACCATCTAACGTGGGATTATTTTTTATTGAGTGAGGATTTTGAGTCGTAGAAGTAATTCCAAAATGCACTAAAGAGGCATGTCGACTTGGGTACTAAGGCATGTATTTGGAGGTAATTTTATAGGAATTAGTTTTAAGATTTTTAATCCACCTAGGAGTCTAGGGGAATGTCGAGAAAGAAAACATGCTCATTCTATTAGCAATCAACCATTATGTTACTAAGAGGGCCACTTCCATTGTGGTGACACCTCTATTGGCATAGGATCGTGATATATTGGGTTTTATATGTTACGTGGACCAATCCAACCAACCATTGTGGGATTAATTCTTATTGAGTGAGGATTTTAAGAATCAAAGAAGCAATTGTTATTGAGTGATAACATATTGACTTACCTCCCTATAACAACACTACTCCCATAGCCTAATCACTTGACATTTGTCTCTACTTCAAAGGGCTTTTGCAAATTAGGAAGAGCAAGTACTAGAGCATGACTAGTTTTATATTTTAATAACTTAAAAGCATGGTCTTGTTCCTTACCCTAGTCAAAACCCTTACTTTTTGTGGCCGATGTGTGTAGAGGTGTTGTAATAGCAGAGAAGCCCAAAATGAACTTCCTCATGTAATTTAATGCTCCCACAAAACTTCTAGCCCCTATGGACCCCATTGGTGATGGCTTCCACCTTCTTTAGATCCACTTGTAGCTCTCCTCCTCCAACCATGCGCACAAGATAGACAATTGATTGTTTAGAAAACTCATGTTACATATATATAGTTGTTAGTGCTCACATTAGTTTATTATGGATTATATTATTTATAATGTGTGTGATGAGTTGTATTTACAACTCATATCTTTGTAATATTATTATTAATAGAGTTGTCATGATAATACAACTCATTGATAATAATATAGGATTGTATTTGTGTACGTGAGTTTATCTCACCACTAGAATAGGAGTTGTTGAGAGATTCTAGTGAGTTAGTTTAGGGATTTGAGATGATGTTTGACTCCATGAAATAAGGAGTAAAAACTACTATATAATGTAATCTTTATCAATGAATATATCATCCCGATTAAATTCAATTTGTAGATTATATTATTTGCTTTATACAAAGTTTTATTTAGTGTTTTATTTGTGAGAATATATACCAAAATTATCATCGGTATTAGAGCGGCGGAGTGTATGCTCATAGGAGGTTTTTACTGGATATCGTGGGTCTATTGCCATTGGTTTTATCTTCTAGATTGGATCTAAAATATTGATGTGAAAAATACATATTCACCCTGCCCTCTGGGCATACATAAAATCTATCCGTAATCCTATAAGTGCTACTCCATATTCCCTAATATTTGAAATAGAAGTCGTATTACCTCTAGAGATCGAGCTTCCCTATTTGAATATAGAGATAAGAGAGTACCTGAATGAAGAGGAGGACTACAGAGTGGCTTGGATGGAAGAGTTGGAGATGTTATATGAGAAATGACTTCACACCCTTGATCACCTTAAAGTGTATTATAATCGAGTGCGGCGAAGTTACAACAAAAGAGTGATACCTCGTCAATTTGAGACTGGGAAAATAAATAAATTCAACACCACAAAGCAAAATAAATGCAAGTTTGAGCCTAACTAGTTAGGGCCATATGATATAGTCACTAAATTTAGTTCGTGTTCCTACAAGCTTGTTTACTTGGATGGTCAGGAACTTTGGGAACCCATGAATGTAATGCATCTTAAGCGTTTCTATGCTTAAGTGTTGGGTCCCTAAAATATTATAAAAATGACAAAAAAAAGATAAATAAGTACATCCAACAGTGAAAACCACGCAATTGTGGCACTTTGGACAAGTCCTTTGGTGAAAACCGGTTTCTGGTGCCATTAAAGGGTTCGTTGTTCACAAGCATTTCAGATCTAGAATTGTGATAGCTTTATCCTAAGCTACTACTGTTGTTTGTATTTGAGCTACTTTTGAACATATCCTCTTAGCCTTGATCCAGATAATCCTATTTCTATATGCGAAGAGTTTTCATTTGTATATTCCCATGTAACACTGGGGGCAACTTTGCATCATCAATTCTTACACATAATGTGTGGCATTATGCCCTTGTACATCCCATCTATCACTAGGCCCATCCACATTTCTTTGTTTCTTGCATATAACATTCATATAAAATTTTGAAAATCCCAAAACATTCAGATATGTTAGTTAAAAACTCAAAACATTCAAATATGTTTCATAGAAAACTCAAAAATAATAGAATATTGTCTCAAGATACTATCCAAAAACAATGAAAAACATTTCAAAAAAATCCCACAAAACAAAGTAATAGTTTTCTTACTTTAGTTGTTTGGTTTGTACATAGTTTTGGTTGCATTACTTCTTCATGTTGTGTGTTGTAAATTGGATTCATTTTCTTCTTTAGATTAAGTGTTACTTTAATTTGTTGTGAATTGCATTGAGTTCATTTTTTCTTGCATACTTGTACATAGTTGTGTTGCTTTGATTAGATTTGATTAACTTGTGCTTGTTGTTTTCTTGTACATTTTGTTTTCATCTCATCATCATATCATCTATCATCACATATATACATCATATATCAATAAATGCTAAGCTACATCATCATGAAACAAAAATTAAACATGTATGTTAAGCTAACATCATATAATATCACCAAGAGGGGCAAGAGGGATCACCTTCTATCCCCCCTCAAACATAGACCATAGTAAAAATGTGGATTAAACATGTTATCTCATAAACAAAATGTGATAAGTAAAAACAATCCATCATCATCATATATCCATATCGTAAATATCCAATGTCTATGTACAAAATCAATGTGTATCGATACATATCAGATACAAAATGCTATCATGGGCATGGGTAAAAATGTGCCTTCATCACAAGGCATGATAAAAACAATACATATACATCATCTCAAAAATGTGCCTTCATATTAAGGCGTACATAAAAAATGGATACATTTGCACATATGTGATCATAAAGAGAGTCAACCATGACTCTTTCCTAGCTCTAGATTGCCTGGCCTATGCCCAAGTGGTGGCATCTACTATGGGCCCTATAGTGGTGGCATATTGTTGAGAGCCCTATGATGGTGTAGCCTATTGTGAACCCTGCAATAGCGGCACCTACTATGCTAAAGGCATCAGTACTCGATCTCGTGGATCGAGATGGTCTATGTAATCTGGATCTAGATCTACTTCTAATAGAAAGATAACTGTAATCTGAGCCCTCTCGCATGCCGGGACAAATTCCTGATATAACATCCTATAATATGTGACCTCACCAATGAGGGAAGCACACTCAAACACTAACTCTGGAACTCCTTTGGTTGTCCCGGGCTGCTACAACACATCGTACTCTAATCTGAAGCTGGTCAACTCCATTTATAGTTGGGCCCTCTCTAATATGACTTGATCTCTCTCAACTTGCATTTGTGTCCTCTCGTAGCTAATTGATCTCTCTCTCTACTAATATGGTCTCTCTCACAAGTGTCCTAAAGTTGTAGTTCTACCACCTACTATAATTACTACCACAGGGAAGCTAGCTCCCCGCACCTTGCATATCCTATCTCCATCCTCACCTATGGGACTCTATGGTGGGGTCACCAATCCATCTCCTCCATCTCTTCCATCTCGAACCATCTCTATCTCCCCATCCCATCCACCTCCTGGTGGACTATGTGGCGGACTCATATGTGGTGGTGATTAGGGCACTGTAATGGAACTTGAGAACCTACAGCAGGGAACCTAAGGCACCTATGGAGATTGCACCTATGGAGCCTATACATGTGGTTGTGTAGGTATTTAACCCCGAACCGGTATATCGACACCCAATCTACTTTGCCCCCTGCCCGTGCACTTGCTTGTGCATGTGTCTCGAGATCATGGCCCTATAGGCCCCGCTGCCGCTGCTGAATCCCAACATGAATAGTTTTGTATGTTATAGTGAGCCTTCAGGGTAACATTGTCACGTACCATGTGGGATAATCTCGAGTTTCCCCTGGATCCACTATTTGTGGCCACTAAACCCAAGGTCATTGGACCACATGTGAGAAGTTGTCATGTGCTTGTTGTAACCTAATTTGAGGCCTAATGTCAAAGGTCTCTCTAGACCTACTCTCGTACCACATCTCATCTCTAGGAATCCCCTAGATGAGGCAAAAATGGTGCTAAACTCTATCCACTCGGTACAACTCAATGATGTGGTCCTTGCTCCTAATGATAAAATGACCAATCCATGCTATGTGCTCAACTCTTTCACCACATCCTCCGGCAATCGATACAATCTATACGGCCACCATGTAATCATACGAAGTTGTATCTCATCAAATACCCACTTGTAGTAAGGTGTCTCTCCAGTGTGCCCATGATTTTCCTTACCAACTGGTTCCCAACCCATAATAGATGGCTTTTGAGAGCCCTGGCTTGCAACACTCCTAATGTGTGCCCTATGGTGGTATGATCCTAGGCCCATATCTGAAGCAATGTCACTGGACCCACGACTTCTAACCATGGTATGATATCAAATGTAAATTTGAATACAAGTGGGCTAGTAAGCACTTCCCCCAAAATAAACCTCTCTCGCTAATAAGATCATGTATCACTCCAATCAAACCAAGGGAGAATCGTGCACCAATTTTGTTAGGAAATGAAATGCTGTTGACAAGAGCCATCAAGGATATTAGAACTCACGAAATTTGGAAGTTAGCAAACATCTGGTAATGTTAACTAACATACCCTGACGGGGTATGTTTGCTACACCAAATATCTCAATAATACTATGAAGAATATGGATGTGGTTTCCATCATAAGTAACCAACTATCCTTGGATCAAAACTCTCAAAATGCACCACACATCCTCTAAAGTAATGCTCATCTCACCCGTCACAAACCAAAAATGTTTGACTCTCACTGCGCCATCTCTCAACTAAGGCTATAAGAAGGTTGTGGTGCAGATTAATATGTGGCATACAGGCCACATGTCAAAGACCTGTAACATCTAAGGTCATCTCTAAAAAGATGAGATCGCACGCCGTGAGAAGGTAGCCTCATAGGCCCTCAGCCACCCATGTCACTCCCATGTCTCTAGTTTGGGAATACTAATGTGTAAAATCGGGTAACAACAATTGTCAACATCATTTTCTTTTTGCAAACAATCATCTAAGTTGATCTATTCATGATTAAATTCTTCTATTCATGACTAATTTCTTCAAAAAATCCTAAAAATTCTTCTAAGGCCATACAAAATTGACCTTTCATGCCCAAAGATGCCCTCAGTAGCACCAGCATGCCCATTTTAGTAGTGCCCCCTTTCCCACACCCATGATTGTTTTTCACGCATACACGCCCCTATTCCCCCCATTTTGCTTTCAACTACAAAGCACACTAATTATGGCACATGCGCACCTGTGTCCCTATTCACATGCTTACGCACCCACGTATGTGTCACTTCCATGCATACATGGTTGTGCTGCACTTTTTCACACGGACTTTCCCCTGACCACATTTGCGTGCCCCGGGGTCATGCTTGCCGGTTTCCACAAAACTTATAACCCTAATAAATGCTATTAAATGCAACCAAAAATAGAATATTTTGTTTTGTGTACCTATAGGCCATCCTCGCAAAGCCTTATGTAGCCTCGAAATTAGTTTGCGTGTGTGTCTATGGTTTTGAAATCCTTTCCATTCCTCTCCCAAGTCGAAAAAATCACCAATAAAATTGGTAAAGGTAGGTAGTAAATAACTAGCCACGATGGTTTTTACCCCCGTGGCTTGGTATTTGTACCCGTTTGACCCCAAGCGATGTTCTTCACACTCGTGAGGCATTTGTGTGACTGTCGTGGTTCTTCCAAATTCTTCTAGCACTCACCGCGATGATTATTTTTAATAAATAATCATTTTTTACCTATTTTCACTACGTTGGGGCATGTTTTTGCTTCCTAGCGACCCTTTCTGCTACATGGGGCATATTTTTGCTTCCTAGCATTTTTTTGGCAATGTCCACGTACATGGTCATTCTTATAGATAATTTTATTCCTAAAAATTAAAAAACCATAATAATTGTAAAATTCAAATTTTTTCAAAAAAAAAAAAAATTGGAAAAAATCATTAAAATTATAAAAATTATAAAAATTCATTTTTTTCAAAAATTGGTAAACAACATGCACGCACATTGAAGCCTATATCAAATGCATTGTCCTCGAACATTAAATTTGTCCTATAAAACATATTTCTTACTTTCTTGCTTGTTCTTGTTACAAATGACTCGCATATCATTTTGATCTACTTCCATTAACAAAACTAGCTTGCTTACTTTGTCGGTACTCCCTTGCAACAATGAGTTACTAAAGACTATGTCATAGTGCACGAATGATTTTTCATGGGACTACTTGTGTCCTTTGTTATTCCCCTCACATGTATCCTTGCTTGGGGCACCATTTTTAACCCTTTTCGTTAAAACACAAACATTTGGGAACTAAATCTTGATAACAAAAACATTGGTGCAACTGTCTTGAATGTTGTTTGTTTGAGTATGTATGTTTGTACTTATTTCTCTATTAGGTTATCTGGTTTACTTTCTCATATTGCATTGCATTATGTATGTTGCATGGAGTTACACATTTTTAGCAATGAACAAATGTTAGTATTATAGCTTTTCATGTTATTTTACACTTTTGTTGTATGTGTTTATTTTAATAAGGGTCGATGATGTAGATCACAGAAACATGATGAAACAAAGTTATTTATTAAACGATTGGATGTAAAATCTATTCCTATATTCTTCACTATCATGTCTTATCACTATTCATTTTTCTTCCAAAACACCTAGGGGTAATAAAAACATTTTTATCCCTACCTTATTTCTTCTATCTGTTTCCTTCAAAATTTCAATCGTCGATTGACTTCTTCTATCACCCCATAGATAATGGAGGGGGAATCCTTCATTCTACCAATTTTTCTTCAAAATTTACTTGTTTATGCTTGTCTACTATGTTTGAAGTGACGTCACTTACTTCACCTCAAACATGGGCAAATGTAGACACCTAAAATTTGCTTATGCAATTTTATTGTTAAAAGTGCACTAATTACCCTCATTCTTACCATTTCCATTATGATGAGTGATTTCACTAATTAACTAATGTTTCCCTCTATTTTGGTTAATTAACGATGTTTTTGATTAACTAACCTCTATCACATTATGTATTCCAATTGACGACACATCATTAGTTATTATCCTCTTCCATGCAAACAATTAGCGATTATTAGCTAATTAAGTCTATTTACCCTTGTATTTAATTAATAAATCCTCTTATTGGTTACTAACCCTCTTCCAACCATTCAAAATCACCCCATTTCCCTCCAAGACATCTCAAAAGGATTCAAAATCTTATCCTAGCCTCTTAATTGATCCTAATTGGTCAATTAAGGCACCTCACATGTTAATCACTTTTTAATTTCACTAATAAGATTAATAATCCTTAATCTACTTTATCCTTTAGTCCCACATACGCACCAAGATGCAAGCTTCTCTAATAATAGAAATTTATAAAAAAGACCAAGCTCCTACCTTCATACTTTACACCATACTTTGAATATTATTAATCATATAAGACATATGATCAAGAGCCTTACTTCAATTAATGGATTAATTTGTTCAATATTTACATCCAATCTTCATGATTGGTTAGTAAAGGAATATCTAATATGGCCTTGTAGCCATTTTTAGAGACATCCTTTCACCATTTTGAAGTAGCAACAACCCAATTTGATTTGCTAGTGGTCTTCATAGGTCCATTTTAATTAACAATTCACACTAAATAGGCATGCTTTAACTTAGATTGATTGATATCATGTTAGTTTCCTTAAGCATTCCAATAAGCTAAGATCTTGATGTTACTATTGTAATTTTTATCTTTGCTAATAGATTATGTGGTGTTAGTCCATTTATTTATCCTTGTAAGAGTTTTCGTAGTACACACATATGATCAAAGGCATGATACCAACGAAGAAAGTGGAACTATAGAAATTCATTGATAACATAAAGAGCGCATCCATAAGTATATTCACGTAAAACCTCCTCAATATCAGATGTCTCAAAGTAGTACTCCTTTGATCATGTTTGTCATTTTGTAGACAATCATATGTTTGAACTTCATATTTTTCAATGTTCAACATCTCTTTTTACGTTTTGCACGTTGATTCCATGCTCTGAGTCTTGCACAATTGTAGTATCTTGTAAATTATTATTTCTTTTGATATTTCTACATACGACATTGCCAGATCTAACTGATATGCAACGTGGATGTTATTAATTCATTTAAAGATTCAAAAATTTGTTTGACAAAACATCCGCAGCTGGTCTATGTGTACATGTATGGATAAATTTAAAAATATCACACGTGTTCAATTGTTAGCCCTTCTTCTCCTACAATTTCTGGCTTCTCAAAATCACTGTGTCACATGCAGTCTCTCTTCATGATCAAACTACTATGTTTTTCTCAATTCCACCCACACATATTTGTTTTATTCCACATGCATGCATTAACATCCACATCACTTTGAATCATTCAAAAAATTCCTCTCACACATGCTTCTATTTTCTTTATCCTCACTCTACATTCCAAATTCATGAATATTAGAGTAATAAAGTTGTCCACGTAGGAATGGAAGGACAATATTATATTTTTATTTTAAAAAAATTTTCTAATAAGGTATTTTAAAAGTGAAGGTCAAAAGTATTAATTTGTATTAAGTTTTGTTACTTAGTGGTATAATATTTAAAGTCATGCTATAAAATTTATTAAATGTTCAGTCAAGTCAAGTTTTAGAGTTTAGTTATAAATCATTTTTATTAATCTTAGTCTCTTGTTAATGGAATGTCTTAGGCAATTAAAATTTTATTTTAGCTTTTTGTTATATTATAATTTAATAATTGATATGAGAAAATGATTGTAACTACCCCTAGTCATAGGAACCCGGAAGGGTCGGGAGTTCCCAGACACTCATGTTTGTATCTAGGTGATGACATATGTGCTCAATTGACAACCCAAGTCGATTCTTGGCCATTTTTTTTTGTGACTATGTTTTATTCATGTTCTAAATTATACTATGATGTATCTTTGTGTTATTGTATGGGGTGACTGATTCACCAAATGTATGCCCCCTTGTTTGGGGTGCATGCGTCCTTAAGATGTTATATTTCATATTTAAGAGATGTAAATGTGGATTCCATAGCTTGAAATTTATCTTGAAATAAAGAATGTAAAGCTTGAATGGAATTGTAAATAGATTGATTGGAATTAGGACCAAGAGAGTCATCAAAAAGATGATCGAAGATAACACTAAATTGAGCATGTGGCATATTGATAGGTAGATACATATTGTTTAGGTTTTGTGGAGAGAATTTTTCAATGTGGGTGCATTTGAAGTAATTGAAGCAAGGAGACTTGAGAACCTTATGAGCCATGAGAATCCAAGAGTGTTCAAATGAAATAGGTTCATCAAATGATTTAACAAATATGGAATTTGTAAAACCCTAATTGTAGAGTCACAAATGATAAATAAAATGCCAAGGCAAAAATTTGACATAAACAATAAGAAAATGTAAATTGAAACCCTAAATACAAGAAAGGGAATAAGAGACTTACCTGATTTTGTATTTAATCCCGAGGTATTCTAAGATATAAAATTGTTGAAAAAGGAGGGTAGATTATCGTAACCGAACCTAGAAAATTGTGAAATTTTCAGAACAAGCTGGACCAGGGTGCTTAGACTAGGTCAGGGTTACCTAGGCATTGATACTACTTCTAGACACACGTGATTGTGAAAAACCTCAGAAAATGGTTTTTGTTGAGTCGCACCAATGTTGTTAACCTTTGTTGTTTATCATTGGTATGTCACTGGATGAGCGCAAAGTTCTCCTGTAACATACAACATAAACAATTTCCTACAAAACCCCAAAACAAATCAAATAATAAAAATAAAAATATGTAAACAGGAGTTAAACTAACCCTTCCAAATCACCCAAAAGAGTGAACTTATAACCAAGCACTACACTACATCATCTCGGACTGTAGTTACCATGTATGTGTGTGTGTGTGTGTGTGTGTGTGTGTTGTGTGTGTGTGTGTGTGTGTGTGTGTGTGTGTGTGGAAGTTCTTTGTGCAAAATGCACCAAATAGTGAGCAATAGCTATGTGTAGTAATACAAATAGATGTGTGGATGCCAAAATGAGATTCCCATCCTATGTGTGTATGCAGAAAATGCAATCCTTTGTCCCTTGAGTGAGTGCTAAATGGATTCTTTGATGCTCTTAGAATGCCTTTGGATGCAACCTTAGGTGGTGATAGTATATTTTAGAGCTTGGTCCTTTATTATGATCACATACCTTTGTATTTATATGATTCCCTTATTTGGATTTTGTAAGTGACAACTAAAAGGTGACCCATTAGAAAATAAGATGCCCAAAAGATAAAATAAAGGCCCAAAAGAGGTGAGCAAGATACAAATATGTCAGGGGCACCCAGAGGGGATGAGGGTGCCCAGGCACTGATGTCTTGGTTGGCCACTGGTACCTAGAGTCAGTAAAGATAAAACAATGAAGATTAGATTGGGTGGTGGGGTGTAAAAGACCAAAGACAAAACCGAGAAGACCTAAAAGAGGCCAAATATAGATGTCAATTACTAGTTTTCTCACTTAAGAATCATATGAATAGTAGCATATTATTAAGACCTAGAAATTTACCTAAGTGCATGATTTAGTGTCTACACTCACCTAAGATACAAAAGTGATGATTAAATACACATAAAGTGAGAGTTAAACTTTTAAGGTATAAACAAGTTATAATACTAAGTTTAACCATGCTATTTTAACCAATTTGATTAAAATGAAAACACGGGACTTTTAAATATGTCAAAGAGGTTCAAAACCATGTTTTTACATCCAATGAATTAATGGGGTCTCCATTTTCTTATCAAGATGGAGTGGCATGTGTTGGTCACAAAAATGGTGGAACCTGTGGGGAAAATACTCAAAAAGTGTTTAGAATCTAGAATTGTATGTTTACCAACTCTAGGGAAAATGTTAAAACAAGAAAAAATGTTTATAACTTATGACTAAAATTTTAAAAATTTGTTTAAAATATTGATTTTTTATATACTAAGTAAGCATACTTTTAATATTCAAGTGCTTGATTTGAGCGTATAAAACTTACATTGGATAATTAAAACTTATCAAACTTTTGACTCCATCACATAATTTTTTTCTAAATTTTTATTTACCGCCACCAAGTGTTCATAACCTTAATATAGGCACTCTTAGATCCAATCCAAGAATTGCTCCATTTATATGCCATCCAAGCATTCATATCCTCGATAGAGGTACTCTTAGCTCTGATAAAGGTACTTTCAGGGCTATTGATATCCCTTCCATCTCTAATCTAGATACATGTCAACTCTTTACATCACTGCACACATTCAAATATTCCTCGTCAAGTAAGTTTTGATTAATAATGGCTCTGACATTAACATATGTCCTAAGTCCCTTCTCACGCAAATGGGTATTTCCCCCATTGCAATCAATACTACTACTACTATTATTGTGAGCAACTTTGATAACATCACATGATCTATGTTAGGCACTATCACTTTGGATATCCTTGTTGGCTTTAAGTTATTACATACTAATTTTCATATCATGGACAATCTTCTTCATTATAACCTACTCCCGAGCCACCCTTGAATTCATGATATGTAATTTTTCCATTTATTTTCCATTGTTGTATCAAATTCCTCCATAATGGCAATGACCATACTATAGTTTTTGATCTTGAGCCTTTCCATTGTTTCCAAAATGATATGTCAAATAAAAAAATCTTTATGTCACTCCTCTTTTACAACTAATTCCTTTGGTCAAATTAGACACACATGATGTTGGTGAAACTAGTAATATCTCTGTCTCTTTTACATCTCCATCTATTGAGCCACCTGTAGATACATGAAACTTGGTGCCTCCTTCCTCTTCTGCTTTCTGTCCTACAACTGACGGTTACCCCTAACCCTTTTTATGATGTTATTCAACAACCTAATACAATTGATGATTGTATTAATAGTGGCATTGATCTATTAACCTTACGATGAGAACTTGTGTAAACTCAATTTCAATCCAATTGATGAATATGAGTATATATTCCATTCTCTCTTTGTCTCCACCGACATTATCAGCTTAAAACTATTATATCTCGATACTAGTGCCACCACTAGTGATCACAATCTCTCATGTAGTCAATACATTGATACCATACCACCAGTTCTTTCTATCACAATACATACACTAAAAGAACTTTTCTCTATCTTACTTTATTCAAATGTCCTTACCTTTCCTTCTAAGCATCATCGCTCCATCAAAAATATTTTTCACTTATCCAACAACCATTTTTGTGGATATCATCATATTTTTAGACATGATACATATTATTTTTGAGTCTTAATTAACATAATCGATAATCTCTAGGGACAATGTCATATCACTATTTCTCATGCAATATTGTCACCTCTAGAGTAGTCAAATTCTATCAATATACCAACATCAAGTCCAAAATCATGCTTCACGACTTTCACATGCGATGTATACATTCATAATCAATATTGACATCATGTACCACTTAACCTAAATATAAGAAACAAAATTTGTAATAATGAGGTTTTTCATACTTTTGGTTTAGCGCTATCTGATATTGCATCTATTTCTATTCCTTCTGCTACTTTCCAAGGTTATATTATGTTATTAATTACTTTTTTCTTGTGCATTAACACCAATAAGTTTTATGTCACTATCGATCCCTAACCTACACCATTAAATTTTGGAAAATATTGGTTGTGACGCATATCTGGTACTCTCAATCAACATAACACCAATATCACTTTCCCTACTCACCAACATGGATACTATTTACAAGGAAAATTTATCTAATTAGTAACCTTATATGACACCATGGAATCATGTTACGAAGAGATAAGGCCATACCTAAACTAATTAAGAATACATTATGGCCCTACATCACTTCCACCGACTAAATTTTTCATTGATTCTTGCTTTTAGAAGTTTCACCAGATGAATGGATCTTGGGCTTGTTAGGTTTGACCCTAACACCGATGATATTATCAAAAACACTCGGTAGAGTTGATGCTACCCCTCTTTCTTATACACAACTTAACATGCAAAAATACAAAAAACATTCATATATTTACAAAAACACAAAAAAACAATACATGTACACTTCGCTTGAGTTGTTTGTACTTTCCATTACACATGTTTTTATCAATTTTATTTAATATATAACATATATCTTTAGTATTTAAACACATGCATTCATATGGTATATTGAGCTCGATACAAGACACACACAGAGTGATACATGATGACAGATGTTGGTTACCCCTTACCCAAACTTCCTATACATTGTGGGGCATTTATTATGCACTACACACATGTTATTGTTATATTATAGTTCCTTTCAATTTTCTTATTATGATTGATTACATATATTGTATACATGGTATCTTCTGAGCCAACTAGAAAAAAACATGCGTCTTTTGAAATATTGACACCTATTTCTTCACACATCTATTTCTATACTAGTTAATGTATCATTTCATCATGTTTTGCACTCCTGATTTCTATACAAGCTTGTCATGTGTGTTACTACTTATTTTCTCCACTGATTGTGGCCTACATGCCTTAATTTTCTTATGAATCTATAGGTGTCCCATTTTTTTGGCTCTATGCCTTTTGTGTGACACTACTTACATACGGTTAACTATGACTTCACTATTTATGTACTTTTTTTTCTTATACATGCATTATTATTATCATTGTTATTGTTTATACTATTTTGATTTGTTCATATTATTTCTCTTGTTACGTTCCATGGTTGCTACCATCAATAAATAATCCCTTTGAAGGTACATGATCTTCAAGGTGGGCACATTTCAACATCCTACACTCTTTTACAGCTTCTCATACATCTAGTGCACGTGCACACATCTATTCTTTTGAGCCACCTGCTAAACATGGTTTTTTGCACACCCATTAAAAGAATGGGCATTTATCTAGGTATATTTTATACATATAATAGACACGTGTAGAATTTTGGGATAATATACAAGTACAAATAGGGTATAAGTACTTAGATACAACTTCAAACACACAAATCTAGAAAATTATGAACATGTTCAAAAACATACAAATTGGCTAGGAATGTATGGATAGTCATGACCTATTCACACAATTTTGTTGAGGGGAAGGTACACCAACTTTCTTAGTAGTTTCATACTTTCACCTATATGTACATATTTTTGGCACAATTTCATATCCACATCACTAAGTCCAAATCAATTACAGGGGGCATGAACTACTTCACTCCTTATTCACCACAACACTCAATTTTTACTTTAATTTTAGGAATCTTGGGGTCACGTGTATCCTTTCTTTATCTACATTTTAGTACATTAAAGTTTCTAGTCATTTTTGCAACACATGGGAAGGGCATGGGGTCACTCATTCTCCTTTCTATTGTGTCTCCTTAATTTACAAAAATGGGCCTAGTTTCCCTCTATAAGGGTGTGGTCCTTGGGGTTGTGGAAGGTATCTAAGCGACTAAAATCTTCATAGGCTATCCTTTATTTCCTCTTACATTTAAAAGGGAAGATATCAAATTTGTTGAATGACTTTTATACACGGTCTTATTCCTTCGTGAGGTTCTTCGACACTCCATTATTCTTCTCTCTTCTATATTATGTGTTGGGTTACATGCACCTTACACTTTGGTTATCTTTGGCACAATTTGGGACTAATCACCCCTAATCCTTTAGTAAGGTCAATAAGGAAAACCTTCAAGTAAAAGGAAAGAACATGAAATATATCCCTTCATAAAATAAGCATGTGTATTCTTTCCACATTTTACATCTCTTTATTTCATTTTTGCAAATGTAAATATTTCATGTTACACTTTACATTTGATTTAAAGTTCAATTCTTTACTTTGGCATTGACTACACTCTATGTGTTGCAAGTTTCATCATA
Source organism: Taxus wallichiana var. yunnanensis (assembly GCA_018340775.1). Taxonomy (NCBI): domain Eukaryota; kingdom Viridiplantae; phylum Streptophyta; class Pinopsida; order Cupressales; family Taxaceae; genus Taxus; species Taxus wallichiana. Next base: position 185,726,012 of record CM031243.1, on the reverse strand, counting down.
GTGCATGCCAACACCAAAACAACATGAATCTACATTACAAACTTTGAGAGAAACAAAGTGTTTCTACACACTTAGGTATCTTTTCCTTTAAACATGTGATTTTCATTTTATACTTAAGGGGGAGGGGAAGTATACACTCAAATTTACAATTTTACTCTATAACACTGTTGGTTTTGACAATGCACTCTTGCTAAGATAAAAGTAACCTTTATTTTCCAACTTAATATACTCAAAGGTATCTTGTCTAGGTTTCTTAGTCACAAACACTAACATGCCAAAAAATTCTGAGAGTTCAAGGCATAAAATTCATAGAAAATCCCAACTAATAGGATGCAAACTCCATTTTTAATATTTCTCATCCCTAGTCAAGGCCATATAATTTGATTAGGAATTTATATATGGTCTTGACCTATTTTTATGGTCATGTACATACATATCCTTCACCTTTGCTTCTAGTTTCACATTCTTTGATGGGTATTTTTCTCCCTCTGGGTTAGCCTTTCTTTAATAATTTACATGTATGCATGCTAAAGAATCTAAGCTAATCTAATAAAGGATTTAACACTAAGTAAATCCTATCTTAATTATTTAATCAAATACATCAAGATAAAACATGAAAATAAGCTAAAAACTTACACAAAACATTAAAAATAAAGAATACAAAACCTCCTTTTAGATTTGGACGTGCTTTCAATATGTAGATATTTCCTTATATGCTGAACACAAGCAACATATGATCAAGGATGTTACTAAAGGGAAGAGATCTCCTCAAAATGTCTTAAAGGCTATGTTTGAATCTTCTCTTACTAACTTTAGCAAGTAAGGTGGTTTCTCAATTTGGAAAGCCTTCCTATAATGGAAATTATTTCTTGAGTATAAGTACGAAGTTGTAAATATTGTAGAGGTGTAGATTGGAAGGAAGGTACTAGGTTGCTTATATAGCTTTCCAACTTGGAGAGACATACATCCTAGTGAATGTGGGATAAATGAGATGTAAAATTAGGAGTGGATAAACATGTTTAGAAGAGATTAATTATAGATTAATGACCCATGTGAGTTAGGGAAGGTTTAATTAATTAATTGGGATTAATTAATAGACCATGTTTAGCTTGTAGAAGCCATTTGGGGATGATTTAGAGGGAAATTAGTAGAATTAGAGGGGTTTGAGAGAGGGATTTAATTAATAAGAGGGTTTATTAATTAAATAAAATATTGTGAAGGGTTAATTAATATTAATTAATTAATTAAAAGGGGATTTTAACTAACGAAATAATGTTAATTGACATCCACGATGAAGAAAATACTAATTAACTAATGAGATATTGTTAATTAATCGAGAGGATGGTGAATATTATCTAATTAGCAAAAACTCATTAGTTATAAAGACAATGACGGGAAGAAGACAATAAGTGCAATTTTAATATTAAAATTGTGCAGTGGAAAATAGGTGTCAACATTTTCCCCTATTTGATGTGGTGTAACACAAGCAACGCCATTTCAAGATTAGTAGATAATTTTATTTTGTATGGGTAGGAGAAAAATTAGTAGGATGGAAAATGCCCCCTTGAGTGTCGATGGGGTGATAGAAGAGGGTGATTAACCCTCTAAAGGAGAGAAAAATGATCATGATGGATGAAAATCCCATTATGATGATCGGAAGGCCATCAGGGCGGTCAAAACCATCATGATGAGGTCTAAATAAGTGGTGGGAGGGGTGAAAACAAGTCATTTTCACTCTCATTACTAGTAGAAAAGAGAATTGTGCGATTGTGATGAGTAGCGATTAAGACACCATAGTTTCTCCATCATGTCGAGTGAGTTTGGGAGTACCAAAAGAAACACTGTCATGAGAAGTAGGTGGGTGATGCCTCATTATTTTTATTGGTTTTTCACATTTTGAATTATACATGCATTAAATGCCCTACAAATGAAGGTGTGTGAGGCCTAGGTCAATTTCAGTAATGTCCCGCTACATAAAAATGATTTCACACTACATAATAATAAAGTTATTGAGTTTTTGGTGACCTTGCCATAGGATTAGCGACCTCGCGAAAAATTGTAACGACTTCACTTAGATTGGTGAATTCACTACGACTTGTAATGGTCTCACCATAAGTGACCTCACTACAATGTGTAGCAATGACGTGTGATTTAACGACATTATACTATACATTAGCAAACTTGTTTACCATCAGTGTCCTCACCTTATGTAGTAGTGACCTCACCTCATAATGGAGGCCTTGCGCTACATATAAATGACCTCATGAATTTGAGTTATAATTATCCTTTTTTGACATTTTTATAAGTTTTATCAAAATGGACTTAGTCTTATACTTGATTTTCTACATTTTGAAGGAGTGATTAAGCGTAATTTAGTTTTGTGAGTATTGATCTCACACCCTTTGAGTACTATAGCATTTGTACCCATATTATTGGTCATCATTGGATGACTTGGGTCTCATGTATGTTCCCCTAATTTCAAAACTCGAGTAGACATGTCATTACTATCAACATTGATAGAGAGATGGTATTATGATACAAGTACCTTATAGATCTTGATAGGAGAGATGACCATGAACCCAGAGAATGTACATTAGATACTACAAATACTGATTACCAGGGCTCCCTTGTATTATGATACTATGGCCATAGAGTATGAAATGTTTAGAGATACAAGAGATTCGACCTACCTAGATGACAAAGAGACCAACATAATGTTTTCTGAGATATATAAATGAGATATGATTGAGGATATGCCCCTGTTATTGATGGCATTTGTTGGTGACATCTTGGTGCATGACAAGAGTGGGCATTGATTTTCATCAAGTTACATGGGTGTCATAATAGACATGATGGAGTATGACCAATTATTTTTCTTGGGGTATCATGGTTTGGAACATTTATACAAGGATTTACAATTAGTTATCTACATAGAGGGACATAACATAGGCCACATTAGTCTTCTACAAATGTGGGCTTGAGAGCATATAGTATTGAGTTGACCAGGTTGTCCCCTTTAAGACACTAGAGAATGATGACCCCCAGGCATTTAGATGGATCTATTCAGGGAGGGGTTGTTAGGGTTACTAGGAGTTTCTCATGTATAGGATGAATTTTGTTAGATAGTGCATGTGGACATTACATGGAGGATGCACTTGGCCATACAAGCCTAGACATAGACTTATGTAGAATTGACATACGCATACACAAAGTGTTACCTAGTGGACTTTCGGGATTATATCATGGAGCACTACAAGCCAAATAGAGTTATGAGGTAGTTTGGCTATACATAAGGGGTTACTATACACATGTTTACACACATGTGACTAAAGAGATCAGATGATGGGGATATATAATAGATGCAAATGATTTAACCTAATTTGAATTAAACCTTATTTTAGAGTAACTTACTACAGTAAATTGTATTCAAGTAGTTAAGTACCATAATGTACAAGCACTAAACATTCAAAAATGTAAAACCCTAAGAAAATGAAAGGAGAAAGATGACTTAGCTGATTTTATGCAACTTGATAGTGATCGAGACTATGTATTTATTAGAACAGGATGGAAACAACATCAAAATGGATCGATGAGGGTTTAAAACCCTAGGAATGTACATGACAGAAACACTTGTAAGAGGATAAGCGTATCCTAGGTGATAATGACTGATCTGTGTTCATACGTCTATTAAAATGCTCAGACCTATCTCTTTCTCGGGTTAGAATATCTTCATTATTTCTCTCTTTTGTCACTCGATTTAATCATAGGTTGTCGCATTCGCACTTTGCATCTTGCAAAACAAATGACTACCTACACATGCCCACAAACCACATCAAATATAATAAAAATATGCAAATGGGGAGTCAGTTTGACCCCGAAGGTCACCCAAGAGTGAACTTACAATTGAGCATTGCACTACATCTCAAACTCCATGTAGTTCTTTGTGTATGTGTGTATTCATGTCCTAGGTTTCCCATGTGCAAGTTTCATAATGATAACGAGATAGATCCAGATTTTATTGAATATGCAAGATATGTGTGATGGAATATAATGAATTCCCTTGTTTAAATTTTATAATTGAAAACTAAAATGCCAACCCAAAGTGTTAAAAAGTGACCAAGAAGCAAAATGGAACCAAAAGAGTACGAAGAAGAAAGAGAGGGACATGAGTTCTGTGACACTTCTTTCCTAATCAAGGTGATAGTATCCAATACCATTAAAAGGTAAATTAGTCAAATGCCGACATAACTATAAGATGTGTAAAGCCAATAAAGTGCAAGAGATAAAGCAACCAAAAGGCCAAAAGGAGTTTTCAACCACTAGTTTTCTTGCTTAAGAATCATGTATACATTAGTATTCTTTATGACCTAGAAATGCATCCAAATGCATATATTTTGTGTCTATATCAGCTAGAGCCATAGTAGATTAGGCCAATCTCAAATAGAAAATTTGGAATATGAGGAGAGTTTCTGTGGATCCTAGGACTACATGTGAGTATTGTGTGTGGTACTAGAAATTATGCCCAGTTAGAGTGACTATACTGAGATGAGGGGTGATCAATATAGTAGAGGGAGTTTTACTAGTGTGAAACAAAGACACCCATATGCAACACATGGTACATGGTAGAGACAACCAATAGTGCTGGTAGTTAGGCTAGAGGAAAGAGTAGTAGGTGATAGGCAACAATAAACAAACACTATATTCATTAGAGTGTTATCAACTTGAGGGCATAAGGTCCTACCAGGCATCATTCATATGGCACATATTTTTACTAGCATAGGCACTAGGAAGAGCTTCACCTAGAGTAGTCTCTTCGGGTAGTGGATCTGGGGTTGGGTCAGCAGGGGTGGAACTACCATAGTGATGAGAAAAACTCCCATAGGTGTATGGGATGGATGGGGTATAGCCCCGGAGGAGATGGGGGTCCACTATAGTGACTATAACACAATATTCCCCAAGTACTTCAGCAGTGCAAAAAACTACTAACACTGGGGCAAGGCCCTCAGGTATAGTGACAGTGCCCTCACGAGTAGACTAGGTAATATTTACTGAGATATCATCTCGAGAGTTCGAGATAATTGGATTAGTTTTCTAGGAACCTAACATGGATAAAGATGTAGAGATAGTACACTTGATAAAAAAGGTGGCATGAATAACAACAACATAAAAAAATATGACCACCGAGCAAGATAATGCTATATTAGAGAGAGATGCAAAGTGTAATGAGAGGGATAACCTATTATCAAATCTTGATACAATGTCTAGTGAGAGGATGTTACCAGAGTAGTGAACCAAAAACTATGTAGAGAAATATATCCTGAGCAGGGGGTGGGGATAGGATATCAATGACATGTTAGATCACATTACATGGCTCCACGGAGAGGTGACCTACTACAAGATTTTATATGAGCTAGTTGTTCCATCGGACCAGAGAGTTGTTTGTTATTCACAGAGAACAACAATTGGGTCATTACAACCATCAAATTTGGTGATATCACAAGACTCAGTGGGTAAACTCTTAGTCATGGGACCACCAGGATCATCAAGAAAGGATCCAAGAGGATCGATGCAATGCTCACACTCTCCAGGGGCATGTCTCATAATCCATCTCTAGGGGAGATTCATGCCGAGAGCTTACCTTGTTATAAATATGACTGTTTTGATTGATATATGATGAGATGTATCACATGGTTTTAAGACCATTATTTATAAACTCAAGTATCATTTGACATCCCCATATATATGGATAATGTATTGGAGTTTTTCTAAAATTATGTCCCGAGTTAGATTATGAAGTTTTATTTTGAGCTTACGATAAATGTATAACATTTGGTTATTAGGATGTTTGGAAAAATGATTGTATATAGATGTATGATTAAAGTAGATGTGATGAGTATATGATTATGCTATATCTTGTTTTTGTTACTTCCTAGATATATTCTTTCTACATTTTTGTGTTTTTTGTGTTTTTTAGATGATGCACATATTAGCCATTCCAGTTCTGATTACATCACCTACTCATCATGTCGTCGTAGAGTATAGGAAAGGAATGGGTTAGAGAAAGTGTTATCTAGAATGGGGAATTAGCTATATGTGGATTAGATATGATAATGCATGAGAAGATCGTAGCATAGATTGCATATTGTCACGACTTGGAAATACATTTTTATTTGATGTAAGCGTACAACAAAAAGGTAAAATTACATGAAAATTCATGATATCAATATTTTGTGTAATGATAAGGGAATGAATCAAAGCAAAATACATAAGTAAATGTAATACGAGAAAGTAAAAAAATAAGAAACCAACCAAACTAGTACAATCAAATACACTCAAACAAGCAATGTTCAAGACAAATTGTACCCTTTTTTTGTTATCCATCTTCAGTACCCAAATGTTTGAGTTATACGATAAGTGTTAAGATTATGCACCAAACAAGGATACATGTACAAAATTGGATGGAGGACATAGAAGTTTATAAAAAAAGAAAATGTGCACTATGAAACTACCCAAAGCAATGATTATGCCAGGAAGATAGAAATGACAAGAAAACAAGCTTGTTAATGGAAGAAGATCACAATATGACCTGCATGTCATGGGCTATAACTAATGAACATTGAAGTAAGATGTTTTGTGGTATAGTTTCACATTTTTATTGTTTTTGCATTAGACATTGTTTTTGGTTTTTGTGATACATTTTGCAATGTTTCCAGATTTTCTAATCTTTTTTGATATTTTTGATTTTCTAATATTTTTCGATGTTTTGGGATTTTCTAAGATTTTCTAATGTTTTGGGGTTTTCTAAGATTTTCCAAATGTTTTGGTATTTTCTAAGATTTTTTGATGTTTTTGGATTTTCTAAGATTTTTTGAATTATGTACAATAGAGAAAAGTGTAGAGATACTCCTAGTGAGATGTGAAAATATACAAGGGTGAACTCTCATGCATATATGCAAATATAGGATAGGGAAAATCAAGGCTAAAAATAATATGTTTAACAAGACTATGAACTCAAGCTAATGGAAAGATAGAAAGGAGAGATCATGCCCCTAACTGTAAGGTGATTGTGAACAACAAAATCCTCCTATGGTGCCAAAAAACTAATTTTCACCAAAGGACCTATCCAAAGTGCCACAATTGTATGGTTTTCACATTTGAAGGAATTTATTTATCTTGACTATTTTTGTGATTTTCTGATTTTTTGAAAAGCCTTTAAACCTAGGTGTAGAAGCGTTTAAGGTGTATAAAATTCATTGATCCCGAAGCTCTGAAACATCAAGAAGGATGAATTTATAAGCTCCCGAACAAAATTTAGCCAACACAATATATGATCCTAAATAGTTAGGCTCAAATTTTCCTTTCTTTTCTAGTTCCTTAGTAGTGTTGAACTTATTTTTATTTAAGAACAAGATTTCCAACCTTAAAATCATGCGATATTATGCATTTTTATAGATAATACTTATTCAATTATGATATACTTTGAGGTGATCCAAGGCACGAAGGTGTTTTTCATCAAGTAAGTTGATCTCTACTAGTCCAACCACTATGTAATCCTCTTTATTATCCAGATAATATTTTAGGGATATACACAAAGAAAGAAGATCGATCTCTAAGGGAATGATAAATTTAGTGCCAAAAATAAGGTAGTATGGGGTTACACCTATAGGCAGTGTGAAAGGAAGTATGGTAAGCCCACAAGGTAGGATGGATATGGAGGTTCTTGATTAATCAAATATGAACAATATAAATGCCTAATCTGATTACTATTATAGTAGTAAATGAATGATAAATTAAGTACAAAAAGTAACCCAAGAAAGCTAAGATATAAAATGTGAAAACCCTAATTGCAAAGGAAAGGATAAAAATAATTATCTATTTCGTAGGGATCCCGAAGGTGCATAGAGATGGAAATCCATAAAATCTAAAGCACATAATGTCACAACGAATCTAAAAAAATTGCATATATGGAGGAATATGCTAGACATGGATGCCCAAGAAGGGTCAGGGGTGCTTATGGGTACCACAGACCTGTATTAGGTTCTTATGACTACAAAAACCCCAAAAACATGTCTTCAAATTGTCACAAGGTGTTTAATTTCCTTCACCTTTGGTCACTAGTAAGTCACACTATGATTTTCGAGGTCAATAATAACATGTAATAAAAGATTGACTTGTAAAACCCTCCAGAGTGCATCAAATACCAAAAATAAAAGAATGCTGCAAATGAGGGGTCAAATTGTCCTCATCTGTCAAACAAGTGAACTTATGACTGATCACTGTAATAAATTTTAGACATAATGTAATTCTATTTGTGTGGAATTGTGCCCTAGGTGCTCTTGTGTGTGTCACACTTAGATAATGAGAAAAGTAGCTAGATGTAAAGAAATGTAATAGATGTGTGCATCAAATAGAATAGAATTCCAATCCTATGAAGTGTTTGTATAAATGCAGTCCCTTTTCCTTGAATGGATGCTATAATTCTCTTGAATATCCTTTATATGCAACCTTAGGTAATGATAGATAATGCGTAGTGTTTGGTCCCTTATTATGATCACATAACTTTATATTTATATGATTCCCTTGCTTGAATTTTGTAATTAACCCCGAAAAGGCTAACTACCAAAAAGATAAGATGCTCAAATGGATAGAAAGGACCCAAAATATGTGAACAAAGTATAAAGAGATTGAGGTGCTTAAAGGGGATGGGAGCACTGGTGCTTTGGCATCTTGTCTAGGTGCTTGTGTCCAGAATAAGAAATTTTGAGATATGTATTAGGGCTCAAAATTGCATTTTTCCTCGAGTCATAAAAAATTGAGATTTTGTGGAAACATCTGGCTGTCTCAAAGTTGTGGGACCTTGAGAACCGAGATAGAGAAGGCCAACTCCTCTACCTATTAATGCTAAGAATATTCCTACAAAAGAAAGAAAATATAAATAATCCTAATCTAAATATTCCAAGGGACTAGGGTTAGAAGGAGATGTAAAAAGGAAAATCCTAAGCTAAAAGGGGTGGAGATAGCACCATAAAAGGGGTTGAATTACTCTCCACAAGGGGAAGGAAAAAGAGAAAACATGAGAGAGAGGGAAGACAGATGTGCCACAAATAAAAACCATGCGAATGGACTTTATTTCACATTGATAATAACAACAAATTAGAACTGTAATTAATGAATATGCACAACATGCCAAAAAAGAACAAAGAGGTAAAACTTCAAATAAAACAATCTAGGGAAAACCAACCACAAAATAGATTATATTCCTTAAAACATGCACAACTTCTTTACATTTGATTTATGGAGCTCATGGGAAGTCTACCACCATTTTTGCGTGGTGCCGTTACAACAAAGAGCACTCACTACTAAAATAAGCATCAATTTACAATATATAGCATAATGGAGATATAGGAGAGGGAACAAAGAGAGATCAAATTTGATCTTTTCATTAATGAAAATATGTCTTTCCCTATAATATGGGTTCTAAGATGTCGATGCGCCTCCCCATGTCTGTTTTTCTAGTAGAAGGAAGGATCCTATATGATAGAAAATAAACACGTGACCTTCTTCGCACCCGACCTCCCGAGGTCATGCCGAGACAACCGGTGTAGAATGATTATGAATGTGAGTTTGGTGACGAGGATCAAGCTAATTGGGCAATCTTATATCTTCAACACGTAATGTCGGGATCTGCGAGTCTAAAGCAAAGAATGCTCTCCTAACTTGAAGTGGTGTGATGGTTCGGTCTGAGATAATAGCCACTCATAGACTCCAATCAATGTCAAGCTCAACCGAGATTCTATTCATTGGTTGTTGAACACGTGGAAAATGACTTACGGGTGCCTCGTATAGATTTCCAGACAAGGTCATGGAAGTAAGAATGAGAGGCATGATGAAGCCACATGTATTTATAGGTGATTTTCTAGTCTGTCTAGAAATTCTTAGCTTGATCGGATGCTTATGTTTAGTAAGGAAAGTTGTGCGATAATATCTGGTGGAAGTGGTGAAGATATGAATACTAATGTATGCAAACTAGTGTCAATGTCTAACTGACTGGAAGGCCCATTGGGTTGTGGGACTGAGAGGATCACAACCAAAGACTCATGGGGGTTGTGGCCCTTGGATGGTCATGCGCGTAATCAAACCCTTGTTGCCAGAGTAGTCCAATAATCGTAGGCTTGATTAGTAGCTATGTTTAGTGTATTGAGTTGTTCTATCTTCTCAGCAAAAGTTGCAAGTGTGTGTAAGAATGTCAAATGTAAGATGGTATCAATGTCAGTTATCAATTCTAGCCCATTGGGTTGTGGGACCAATGGATCACAATTGTATGTATTTTCTTGTTGTGGACCATTGATGGTCATACAAAATGAAATAAAATGACTTTTAATAAGCAAACTAATTACTGAAAGAGATCTAATCTATGTTTTTGGGGTTTTCACAATATTTTGGATCAAAGCAATAAAAGCAAGCTAATCTATCAAAGGAAATATTTTTGTTCTTTTCTAATCTTTAAGCAATGTGTTCTAATCTAATAAATAAACTAAAGACAAGTAGTCAACCAGATGTAGCTGGTTACTTGTGCAAATGTATGAATCTAATCTAAATCAAACAACCTAATCTGATAAAAATCCTCCAAACCCTACCTCAGAGGTGAAGAACAAATCATGACCCTGAAAGGGGCTATTGTTCCTCACAACTTCCCTAGTAATGTTGAAAGGAAAACTTACTGAAATGAATGATTCTCTACTCTATTTGAAATGAATGATTCTCTACTCTATTTGTTATGAATGATTTTCTACTCTATTTGATATGAATGATTTTCTACTCTATTTGATATGAATGATTTTCTACTCTATTTGATATGAAATTGATAATTCAACACACAAGGCAAAAACAAACACACAATTCCAACTTAGACAAGCAAGAGCTTTGGAAAATCTAGTTGTGTCTGTATCTCCCCTCAGTATGTTCCTTTCTTTCTCTAAGTGTTCATGTGAGTCCAAGAGATTGGGAATGCAAGAACAACAGTAGGAGGATGGCGCTTGAGAAATGACGCTTGATGGCAGTCCGGATGCAATGCAGGTAGAAGAGAGATAACACAAGAGATCAGAGCTTGGCTATGCAATTCCTAGCAAGATCGTAGCAACAATACAATGTAAGATACAAAAATTCTCAGGCCCTTTTTCTTGAATACAAGCATGGAATATATAGGAATGGAGGATGGGAGGTGCCTTCATGCACAAGGCAAGAAGGAGTAGTTCCAACCCATTAAATCTATTTAAAAATAGGAGGAAGGAGAACCAAGCAATCAAAGCTAATTTTAGACAATTCGGCTCACGAATGCATGTAAAAAGTGAAAATTAAGTGAACCATCATGTTAAAACATGCGTGAAGAATCTGGAAAAAGTGGGGACCACCACCCTACCTGGGTGGGGGTTTTCAGGACCACCCCTGCTTTTGGGTGGTGGTTTCGAACCACATGCCACCTAGGAGGTGGCGTCCCGGCACTAAAGGCCAAAACATGCGCAGAAAGAGCAGGAAGCTAGAAGAAAGTGTGGAAGAAGGCTAAGTAAAGATGTCTAGGCAAAAAATATACACTTTGCGAATGGAAATTGGAGCTCGAACACCTTCTTGAAAGGAAATAAATCATCATTGGGGACTTTTGTAACCATTTTTTTGAAATGTAGCACATGCAATTTTGGGTGCGTACATATTGCCCCCTCGAGAGAAGCATCTTAGCCATGAAAAGGTGTAAAACGTAGAGTCTCGAGTATGGTGTTCCCAAAATGGGGAGTTAGAAGTTATACCTGACACGCCCGTGTGTCAAATCTCACCACCCAAACTCCTACTACCTGTAAGAGAAAAAGAAGACTCACGTGCAAGATAGATAAAATATCAAAAAATAAACATTAGATCAAAATGACAAGAGGACTTACCATCTGTGTGGGGATATAGAAATATACCTACGCATGCTACTCTAGCCCTGTGAATGCAAACACTCAAAATGAGGTTAAAACAACATATATATATATATATATATATATATATAAAAAACTCATTTTTCAATTCATTTGTGCTATTTGATTTGGTGAATTTGGAGCTCTGGACCCACGGTGATCATTTTCGATGAGAATACAGCCGATACGACCGTGACGAGATCGTGACCATGCCTCCACATGTGTGGGAGATCGACCAATGCGGTCAAAGGTTAGTTATTTTCAATTTTTCTTTTTATACCTAAATGTAAAAATGTTGAAAAGTTCACCTAGGGGGATTATTTTCAATTTTTTTGTCTTAAATGAGTCTCTAGGGGGCGCCCATAGGGCATGCTTTTATTTCATCAAAAATAGTCTTTTTATTGTCTTTTTGAGCATTTTTAGGGTAAAAGACGCGTTTGGAAAATCGGTCCAGGACCGCCACCCAAAGTAGGGTGGTGGTCACAGGACCACCACCCTTTCAAGGTGGCGGTCCTAACCACCCTCCCTGCACCGGGGTGGTTCTAAAGAATGACCAAATGTGTTTTTAACTTGATTTTTTTTGGATTTTTCATGTTTTGTGATGTTTTTGGTGAGCTTATTATTTGGTATATGTTACTAACTTGCTCTTTTTTTCCATGTTTTGGTGAATGCAAAAGAAGGAGGAGTACATTAGATGGAGTCGGGAGAGGGAGTGTGATTGGCTCCTTGGTATCTTGGATCAGCTAACATAGGATGAGATGGATCTTCTTCCGAGGGGCTGGTATTTGGAGGATTGCATGGGTTCCCCATGTTGCTCCTACTAGTCACATTCTATGTGACTTATTTTCCTATTGGGATGCAAACGAACACTTTCTAGTTCCCAGTGTTCAGGGGTGAGTGGACTATCACCTTGGAGGATGTATACCATATTCTTGGGCTCTCGATACTTGGGAGGAGACTGAATTTGGAGACAGTGGGGTCCAGGGCCATGATGATGCAGTGGGCTACACATATATGGGAGATGCCATTGTCTCATCTAGCTCAAAGAAGGGAATGAAGGTTTGGTCCATTTCCACCGCTCCCATTCCTATCATACATAGAGCCATCATGGGCATCTTGTCCTCCCAATTGATCGGGGACAAGGGTGGTGATACCCTCTTGTATTGTTGGGCTCTATATCATTACGTAGATCGAGGGGCATGGCCATAAAAATATGCTTGGGGCACAAATATCTTGGGGACCACCTACCATGATCTATACAGGGTGGTCATATGGTAGGGGAAGTCATTGAGCCACCCCACTCTTGTGATGAGTTGGGTTTATGAGCATTTCATCCCCTATGGTAGGGGAGTACCAATCGAGATCCAGGGGTTTTGGGAAGCTAGATGGATAGGTATGTCAGTACTTAGGATGCCACATCAGCCCGTGGCTTCCCTGACTATGGAAGACATGACTGCCACACCCTATCAGGACATGGCATGGATATGGGGAGTGGAGGTGACCACCATAGTAGCTTTCTCTTCGATAGGTCAGTTGGTTGATAGAGCAGGGAGACTTGAGGTCCACCCATTTGATCGGGTCCCCCAACAGTTTGGCCTTCCATACATTGATATGCTCCCTCCCATCACTCCCATTTATAGGACTATCTAGGAGGCTCGGAGGGGCCCTAGAGGGGATCTTGGTTGGATAGTGGTCATTCCAAGTGTGCCCATTGTAGTTAGATGGGTGGTCCATGCTCATCAGGTAGTTGTGCCCCTCGAGCACCCTTACTTCAGATTGTGGCCACTCTTGCTCACAGTGGGGAGCAGGATGAGCCTATTGATCTAGACTCTGAATCTGAGGAGGATACCGGGGATGAGACAGAGGAGGATTTAGTTGGAGAGGACACAGAGGATGAGGGAGTTGAGTTGGGACTAGCGAGGCAGCCCATGTGGAGGAGGAGGAGAGAGTGACCCTGAGTGGCATGACACTCAGGAGATGCTTGAGAGCAGCACACGAGGAGGCCAGTGCTGAGAGAGAGACCTTAGTCTCTGAGTCGACACTTCCTCACGGTGGAGAGGGGGATGATGAGTCCATCATAGGACAATGATTCACTTCCAGCTTTGGGAAGCCCATGCCACCACACAACACCAAAATAACAAAGCTACGACCCTACTTGGATGCCCGGAGACCCAAGTTAAGTTTAATACTCTCTTTTTTTTTTAGTTAGGAATGTTGACTTGTATCTCTTTCTTTATTTTGTTTTCCTAACTTATCACTTCTTGCTTTCTTCTTAGTGACGATGACACAGGAGTGGTGAGAGAGCTCATCCATCGGGTATGCATGGATACTCTACTGATCCCCTTAGGGAAGACCCGAGCTGAGCTGACTACCGATTCGGGCCAGCCATTAGCCAGCAGCAGAAACACACTGACATGTTTTCCCCTATGTGGAAGGTAGCGGAGATAGTGACTTCCCTCCATACCCAGGTGGTCCAGGTATGAGACTTCCGAGCACTTGATGAGATAGAGCCATTCTCGCAGTGAGGCCATGGGTAGTGGATGCCACCATGAGCACTCACATCATTCTGTTCACTCCCAGCATCATCGTAGCCATAATAGGAGCCCCAGATGTGGTCGGGCACCATCCGAGGGATCTCACAGGGATTGACAGGCCATGGGGCCATTTTTATTGCTTTGATGACATTTTTTTCGGTCATTTATATGATTTTTTTGTATGTTTCGGGCTCATTATGAGCATTTTGACCATGCCTAGTGCATGGTGACATTGTATACAAACTTGATTCACCATGATATATACAAACTCTTATTTTTGGTTTGGTATTCCAACGTATCTGAGTTGAATTTCTTTTGGTTTATCTCTCATGTGTACTCTAGATATTTAGAATTTCCACTTTTCTATGCTTTTTAGAATGTATGCAATGGATGTGAAATGATAACAAAATGATTTCTTTTTTTATTTCATAATGTTGATATATGATGATGCAAACACAATGTGATGTTTGAATTTTAGTTTCTTTAAGCAATCTTTGATACCTCATATTGTCTTGGAAAAACATGGTGTAAAAAATGATATGATAAGAAGATGTACTTGCCCCACTCCTGACTCCACACAACCAATAGGATGCGAGGGCTCAACACCAAGAGCCAGGAAGGGCACAAGTTACAAAAATTTTTGAATGATAGTGATGAGAGAAAGACAAAGGTTTGACAGACCAAATTGAGACACTACAACCCTATCCTACTCAAGCTACCTCATAGTTTAGAATGTGAATTTACTTTCATAGTTTATCTAGACTTGGATCCATAGATGGCTACTTGGTTGAAAAAATCTGGGTTTGGGGTTTTAAGCTCTTTTGGAATTTTGGACATCTAACTCACTTTGTTTTTGACCTATGATTTCACAATATTTGAGTGAATTATTTGTAACTTTCAAGTTTATCAACGAGACCCCCTACTCCTTGCCCCATGCTACCAGGAGGAAGCATGGGCTCATCACCATGAACAAGGAATAGGAAAGTAAGGATTTCTCTCCTTTCCCAACCCTACATCACCAGTAAGAGATGCAGGCTCAACACCAAGGTTGGTAGGGAAAAGAAATGTGTAAAATAAAAATTTTTGTGGATTTGCATTTGACTTACTTATCTAGGAAAAATGTTTAGTATGTTCTTATTTCCAAAGATATTTTTATGGGATAGATGTGACACCATGAAGCTTCTAGAATAGACTATAGGCAAAGACACCTAACCTAGAAAGAGACTATAAGCAGAACCAAGTATGCAGGCCTTGGTATGATCACGGTCAAAACTTTGTCTTATCTTGCTTTGAACTGATGAGATGATTCAAAAATAATTGATGATACTATGAAGATTTGAAGAGATATGATTTGAATGTTTTTCCAATGTTTTCAAAAGTTTTTAGGAGTTTCTATAAGAATAAATCCCTTGATCACAAATTTTACAAAATGAATTGCGGATGAAAATGCAATGCAGATGCAATAATGTACATATGAAAATGTTGGTGGATCATGCGTAGTACCTCTTTAGGTGAAGAGAGTTCACGGATTCACTAAAATCCTCACCTTCTAGTGTACACAGGAAAAATGCCCCATTTTTGTAGTCTTCTACTACTCGATACGGACCTAACCACCTAGGTCTGAATTTCCTTCCCTCACCGATTTTTTTGTCTATCTAGCTATCGAGTCTTAATACCAAATATCCTTCATAGATCTCACATTCATAAACCTTCTTATTGTATTTCCGAGCCATCCAGTCAATGTAAAACATTGTGTCATTGTTCGGCATTAAGTCTAGCCTCGTCGAGACTTTCTAATTGGGAGAGTCGTGCTTCTCGATAACCCTCCTCTCCCAGGATCCCATGTAGTGAAATACAGAGACTAGGTATTTCAACTTCAAGTGGCAGAACCCCTCAACACCAAACACTAAAGAAAAGGGGTTGCCCCCATTGGTGTTCTAACCGATGTTCGATAGGCCCACAAGGCCAAAAAAATATTTAGGTGCCAATCTCATTTATTCTCCTTAACGGTTTTGAGAAGGATGGCCTTTAACATTTTATTTGTAGCCTCAACTTGTCCATTAGCCTGAGGATAGTAGAGAGAAGCCATGTGATGACTTATTTTGAACTTTGTACACAACTCACGCACCTCATCATTTTTGAAAGACATGCCATTATCTAAAATAATGACTTGTGGGATGCCATACCTACAAATGATTTGGTTTAAGATGAACTTAGCATCACAAAACCAGGTATGGTGGTAAGAGGCATGGCTTCTACCCACTTGGTAAAGTATTATGTGGCCATGATTATGAAGTTATGGCCATCCATTGATGAGGAGAGAAAAACTTCCCTATCAAATCCAGGCCCCACGTGGAAAAGGGCCATGGGGTTGCGATTGGTTGCAAAGCTTGTGCCGGTATGTGGATCTCATGGGAGAACTCTTGGCATTTGTGACATCTACACACAAAATCTACTACATCATGTTCTAGAGTGGGCCAGAAATAGCCCATCCGATGTATCTTCTCGAGTAAGTGGTGTGGCCACCAAAGTGACCTCCACATACTCCACTATGTGACTCATAAAGAATCTTTTTGGATTCTTCGGCATCAACACATCTTAACAACATTCCATCAAAGGCTCTTGGTAGAGAGCACTTGTTCCAAAATAACATACTTAGTGGAAATGACATGTAACACCTTCTTTGTTGATGTTTCCCCTTCTGGGTATGTGTGGTCCATGATGAAATTGACAATGTCAATGGTATACCAAGGACATACAGAGATAGGGGGCTGGTTTCAAAAAAGTACACACACTCATCGGGAAAGTCTAGATCTACCAAATCACCCCCATCCAATGGATTGTCAGCCAACTAGTCCATAATGATTTGTCCCTTAATGGATTTCTAATTTACAAATGTTAGTTCAAACTCACCCATTAAGGTTATGAAATGCCTACCTTTTTAGACAAGGATCCTTGCATGAGGAATGTCCGTAAGTGGTATTGTCTTAACAATAACCCTTGTTTCTTGATTCAACATATAATGCCTTAAATGCTTTGTTTTAAAGACTATGGCAAGGCATTCCTTTTCTACCTATGTGTGTAATGTGTCTCATAATCAAGCAACATCGACTAATGAAATAAACTACACGTTCTCATTTATCATCATCCTCTTGAGCCAACATGTAGGCTAGCTAAAACATCCATAGCTAGCTCATGAATACAAGATCAAAGGGTGATCTGATCTAGGCAGGCATTAGCATGGAGGGGACAACAAGAATCATTTAACTACCTCAAAGGCCTCATTGCATTCTTCCATCCAATCAATGCTATAATCCTTTTTCAACAAATTGTTGATTGGATGAATAAAAAGGTCAAGTCAGGATGAACCTTCGATTGCACCGAGTTTCCCAAGAAAATATCTAATACCAGACTCATCTGATGGTGGAACCATTTCTAACACAACCCAGATTTTGGTTGGGTCGACATCAATCCCTCATGAAGATATAATGTAACCTAGAAGCTTGCCTCTTGTTACGCCGAATACACATTTCTCTGATTTAATGTGATGTCATACTCAATTAAGCATGAAAGGATGATACGAAGCACCTCTGGGTGATCGCAGCACTTCTTGGCCTTAGCCAATAATAGGTCATCCACATAGGATTCCACAATCTTATGAATAAGGTCATGGAATATGTATGTCATTTCTCGTTGGTATGTGGCACCAACATTCTTAAGACCGAATGGCATGACAACATAATAATAGGTTCCCCAAGGAGTTATAAATGTAGTTTTGGCTTGATCCTCTTCGGAGATATTTTGATTTGATTATATCCCAAAACCCATCCATGAGAGACAAAAATTCAAATCCAGTTGTTGCATCAACAATAACATCGATGGATGGTAATGGGAAATCATCTTTGGGGAAAGCTTTGTTAATGTCCTAAAAGTCTATGCAAATATGGATCTTTCCATTCTTTTTTAGAATGGGGATGATATTAGATACCCATTGTGAATAATCGACTAGCTTGATGAATCCCACCTGAGAAGTTTCATTACTTCTTCTTTCACCATGAGGGCCACTTTTGGCTTCATGGGTCTCGAATTTTGCTTAATCGGTTTTGCATCTAGGTTTGGTGATGAGATTGTGCACCACGATATGTGGTGTAATTCCCATCATTTCTTTGTAACTAAATGTGAAATCCTTTTGATGTTCTTTGAGGATCTGGGTATGTATTTCCACCTCCTCTGAGTTAAAGAGGATCCTAGTTTCAAAATCTTTGGTTCTTCCTCTGTTCCAATGTTTATATCAATCATTCCCTCGATTAAGGAGGCATTTCCCTCCTCAAACTCAGGTGGGGCCGGAGGTAACTCTAAATCCCCTTCTTCTTCTACCTCGTAAATCTCAAGACCCTTTCCCGGGAGGATTCGATCATGGGATTCCCAAAATAAGAAGAGGAACATGAAATTAAGGAAAGGTCTATCTCATGATAGGTAAGATGCAGTTCTGCCAAAGCATTTAAATAACTTAAAGTTTGATTCATCACTATTAACATGCTCTAAACAATTGGGTTGACTCTCGGTTTCTACGTATGTCAACATTGGGGTCATTGGTGCTTTACGAATCAAGGGTTCGGCGTGAAATAAAACCATGAAGTTGGTATCTTCTAGGTCACTACTGGGGTGAAGCATGAAGCAGAAGTTACTATAGAATCTGCAAGAAGGTTCTGTTCATGTGGAACTACTTTAATTGAGATGAAATCAAACCCTTTTGTCAGACCTAGCACTATTGTTTTGTAAAGTTGTAGATGCTCAACTCTAGTCTCATATACTTTAGATATCTGATTTGTGACTAGTTGTGAATCACCCAACACCCTAATATTGAGGATGCCCATTCTCTTAGCTACAATGAGACCTAATAGGAGAGCCTCATATTCAGCCCCATTGTTTGTGCATTCAAAATTCAACTTGAAAGAAAAGGTAGAATCCTTCCTTCGGGAAGTAAGGATCACACCTACCCCGACGCCAAAATGACACTTGGCTCCATCAAAATGGAGAGTCCAACAACTACTCAAAAAGATGGATGTTGAGTCATCCTTTGTACCTTCCCCCTTTACCTCGGTTACCTCAACCATGCAAACCTCATCTATTGGAAGGGAACCAAGTCCCAAGGCATGTCCCATACCCATAGAATCAAAGGGGAGGAGAATAGGAAAATCCTTCTCTAATAGCTTGAAAATATTTGTTGTGGTTCCTAGTGACACTATCTCTACAATAATGGTTTCATCCTTGACCGCCAAAATGCCTTCAATCAAACCCATGACTTCTAACTCCATTGTAGGAACTAGCTTTTTCTTCTAGTACCACACTTGCAGGTTTGTTTAACTGATTCGTGGGAAGCTCAAATTCAGAGTGGACCCCTGGCCTTTTCTTTAAGTTGGCCAAATGTATATCAAAGGGTTTGGATCACCTTGTGCCACAAAGACTTTCCCTAAATGCAGGAATCTGACCTCCTGGAATAGAGTGGAGGGGATTTCCTTCATGCGGTGGATCCAAGGATGGCCAAGGATCATATTATAGTTGGTTTCCTGGTCTATAATATAAAACTCAATGAGTACCATCTTGGGCCCGAGAGTAACCGATAATACTATGGTTCCGATCGACGTCACCTTGAGGCTATCATAGCCTCTCAGTGTGTTTCATGTCGAGGAGCAATTGGTCTCCCCATACCCTAACTTCTGAAGAAAAGAGAAGGGACTATGTTAACTACTTCCCCATCATCGATCATTGCACACTTTACATAGTTATTGTAAATCCAAACTTGAAAAAAATTTGGGTCACCCCTACGAGCTATCTCAACATCCGTGGGCATCTTTACTTGATGTCAAACATGAACCCAATATCTCTCTCAGGCTGCCCTGAGGACTAACATCAAAGTCTATGTGATTTATCTGTGCCTCTAGGGGGGGGGTAACATTAATCAAATGGCCAGACCCTAGTGCTTCTAACAGAGTGGCTCGATGAGTAGGGGAATTCTTCAATAGATCCAAGAAGGAAATGTGTGAAAAGGTCTTGGTTAGATCACTGATTAGATCATAAGCCCCTACTAGATTGCTTAGTGTATCATGAGCATTTTCTACATAACTGGATAAATCGAGATTGGTTGTGAAGAATAATCCTTGGTTCTTGTAGCAGCGTTAATTTTGGGTTCACGTCTAACTCTACCAATCCCACGATCTTCATTTGTTGGTGACCATCCAAAGGAGGTGCCACTTGTGGGTTTGACAAGTTGAGGCCTCACGATCATGAGTCCCTATTACAATACCTTTATTTGATCCATTGGGATCTAATCTACCATCCTTTGGATGCGTGGGGAGAGGATCATTGAAGATCCCCAATGGTGTGTGTTCATGGAGATACTAGTCCCATGTAGGCATTTTGAGTGGGTGTTGTTGGGTTTTCCAAAAACATGTCAACAAATAACTATCTTTGGTCTTCTGGAAAATGCTGCAAAAACTTGTTACAATCACGGCAAGTTCTTGCATCATGCCCATGAACCCTATGGAAACCACAATATAAGTCGGGATCATAATCTCGAGGCCTTTGGTTTGTTCCTTGTTGTGGTCCAAAACTACGGTTATTGTTTGGTTGTTGATTGTTATAATTAAAATTTTGGAACCCTTTCCCTTGGTTTTGGAATTGGTTGGTTGGGGTATTGACTAGGGCTTGGGGTCGGTGTTTGTCTCTGTTGTTGAGGTTGTTGTTGTTGTTGTTGTTGAGGATGATTAAAATCCACATGTTTACTAAGGGTGAGAAATTGTTGTTTCTCTTATTATTTCCATTATTGTTGTTGTTATTTGTAGCACCTGTATGGTAGGATTAACAACATTAGGATTTTTGGGCTGGTCAGTCACACCATCGGTCATGACTCCATGATTCTTATTAAGGATCTTTGGTCCTTGATTATTGTTTGTGTTGTTGGAGTAACCAGGATTATTTTGATTGGGAGTGACTAACTTCCCATTTTCCATAAGTCTTACGACCACTGTCAATGGCCATGCTTGGTCGATCCAAGAGCACCCTCTAGCACCTCTTCATAGCTCCTTAGTGGGAAATTTTTAACCTCTTCCTTTGTCTCTCTGTTGAGAGAGTGAAGGAACAAATCAAAAAGTTCCATTTTGATCCATATTTGGAGCACTCGCAAAAGAGTAGAGAACTTGTCACCTTTGAATAAAGTGGGTGCAGACTCATTGTGTTCTTGCTTGATATGAAGGAATTCCCTGATTCCTATTCTCAAAAGCTTGTTCATATCAAAATCTTTGATAAAATCTGATACGAGTTTCTTGAATGAGTGTATTGAAGCCTCCTAGTATCCTATAGTACCAGTTGAGAGCAATACCTTCTAGTGTCTTAGGAAAATTTTCACAACGATTGCGTCCCATGGGAGCAGCTCTCGAATGGCCATTGCATAAGCCTTGATGTGGGCATTAGGATCACCCTCCCCTTTGAACTTTGGAAGATCAGGAAAGGGTCTCGGGAGCATGAATGTCTCGAATGGAGAAGTCTAGGGGTTCCTTGAGATATTTAGAATAGGTCCCCATTGCGTATGTTTCCACCATTGAAGACCCTTGTTGGGGAGGTGGGGGCTGCATCAGTTGCTGAAATGGGACAACATAGACATTTGGTGGGGCATGTATGGCATCCCCTATGGTTTTCCATATGGACCCGGGTAGGTATACATGTCCCCCTGTGAAGATTTAGAATACATGTGTACATAGGGGGTTGATTACCTTGATATGGAATCGAAGGCATGAAGCCAGGGAACGTTGCATTTCCAGGCTTGGTATGGCATTTGAGAATGCACTTCCAGTGGTGCCTATTACAGATATCCATACGTGGCTTGGGGGCATACCCAAGGTGCCCATCCCCATAAGTAGATCTCCAGGGTTTTGAGTATTCATGTAAATTGGAGGATTCTGTGCAGTAGGTATTTTCCCATAATTTTGTGGGTAGGAAGGAGTTCACGCTTTCCCTACCATATGAATTCTACGTATTTTGGGAAAGCTCTAACTCTTTGAATTTGTCTACCAAAGCTGAAATGACATCACCCATTGATGGGGTGGTGCCTTTCTTAGGTACCTTTTGTTGAACCCTCGGAGGTTGTTGAGGAGTATGGTATCCTGCTATGAATTGTTCACGATGTTGCCACCCCTCATTAGCAGTATTGTCAGTTGGTGGTGGGGTAGTGATTATTGTTTTGAAGTAGGACATCACCTTGTCCTTGCAACCTATCAAAGATTGGTTCATGTTTTGAAGTGTTGTTCACTCCTAGCATATCATGCTAAATAATCTCCTCATCTAGATGGGGGAGTTGATCGGATTGCATGCTAATGGGCTGTCGAAACAATACCCGAGGAGATGAACTTGCTTCACCAGTGAATGTCATGTTATTTGAACTTGATTGTTCGAGGGGATAGGTCTGAGTGACCTGATCAAGTTCCTCAATACATATAAAGGAACCAACATTGGTTCCCTGAAGTAGAGGGTTTTGAGCGGATGAGCGGTTGTCCACCCATGTTGAAAGTGAAGGTGATTGTTGTGGTATACTTGATTGGTAATGGTACATGTCAAAACCTAGGATGGGCCGACCGTACTCATCATATCCCGACATATTCGGGGGTATAAGAATACCCACAGAATAAAGGATGGATGAAGAAAGTGGAATGTTTAGAGACTAGCTCTTCACGTTGGGTTCACCAATTTGTATGAAAAAAATCAACACGTGACCTTCTTCGCACCCGACCTCCCGAGGTCATGCCGAGACAAATGGTGTAGAATGATTGTGAATGTGAGTGTGGTGACGGGGATCAAGCTAATTGGGAAATCTTATATCTTTAACATGTAAATGTCGAGATCTTTGAGTCTAAAGCAAAGAATGCTCTCCTAACTTGAAGTGGTGTGATGGTTTGGTCTGAGATAATAGCCACTCATAGACTCCAATCAATGTCGAGCTCAGCCGAGATTCTATTCACTGGTTGTTTGAACACACGGAAAATGACTTACGGGTGCCTCATATAGATTTCCAGACAAGGTCATGGAAGTAAGAATGAGAGGCATGATGAAGCCACATGTATTTATGGGTGATTTTCGGTCTAGTCTAGAAAGTCTTAGCTTGATCGACTGCTATGTTTAGTAAGGAAAGTTGTGTAATAATATCCAGTGGAAGTGGTGAAGATATGAATACTAATGTATGTAAAACTAGTGTCAATGTCTAACTGACTGGCAGGCCCATTGGGTTGTGGGACCTAAGGATCACAACCAAAGACTCGTGGGGTTGGCCCTTGGATGGTCATGCGTGTAATCAAACCCTGTTGCCAGGGGCAGTCCAATAATCGTAGGCTTGATTAGAAGCTATGTTTAGTGTATTGAGTTGTTCTATCTTCTCATCAAAAAAGTTACAGTGTGTGTAAGAATAAGTCAAATGTAAGATGGTATCAATGTCGAGTTATCAATTCTTGGCCCATTGGGTTGTGGGACCAATGGATCACAATCTGTATGTATTTTCTTATTGTGGACCATTGATGGTCATACAAAAAGAAATAAAATGACTTTTAATAAGCAAACTAATTACTTACTAAAGAGATCTAATCTATGTTTTTGGGGTTTTCACAATATTTTGGATCAAAGCAATAAAAGCAAACTAATCTATCAAAGGAAATATTTTCTTTTCTAATCTTTAAGCAATGTGTTCTAATCTAATAAATAAACTAAAGACAAGTAGTCAACCGATGTAGTTGGTTACTTGTGTAAATGTATGAATCTAATCTAAATCAAACAACCTAATCTGATAAAAATCCTCCAAACCCTACCTCAGAGGTGAAGAACAAATCATGACCCTAAAAGGGCTATTGTTCCTCACAACTTCCTAGTAATGTTGAAAGGAAAACTTACTTGAAATGAATGATTCTCTACTCTATTTGAAATGAATGATTCTCTATTTATTTGATGAATGATTTTCTACTCTATTAAATGATTTTCTACTTTATTTGATATGATTTTCTACTCTATTTGATATGAAATTTGAAATTCAACACACAAAGGCAAAACAAACACACAATTCCAACTTGGACAAGCAAGAGCTTTGGAAAATCTAATTGTGTCTGTATCTATCCCCTCAGTATGTTCCTTTCTTTCTCTCGAGTGTTCATGTGAGTCCAAGAGATTGGGAATGCAAGAAAATAGTAGAGGATGGTGCTTGAGCAATGACAACTTGATGGTAGTCTTGATGCAATGCAGGTAGAAGAGAGATAACATAAGAGATCAGAGCTTGGCTATGCAATTCCTAGAAGATCATCAAGAGAAATACAAATGCAAGATACACAAAATTCTCAGGCCTTTTTCTTGAATACAAGCATGGAATATATAGAATGGAGGATGGGAGGTGCCTTCATGCACAAGGCAAGAAGGAGCAGTTCCAACCCATTAAATCTATTTAAAAATAGGAGGAAGGAGAACCAAGCAATCAAAGCTAATTTTAGACAATTTGGCTCATGGATGCATGCAAAAAGTGAAAATTAAGTGAACCGTCACATGTTAAAACACATGTGAAGAATCTAGAAAAAGTGAGTAGGACCCACCCCCATGCAGAGGCGGTGGTTTTAGGACCACCGCCCTATTTTGGGTGGTGGTTTCAGAACCACCACCCAAAGGCGGTGGTATTCCCTAGCACTAAAGGCCAAAACAAAAAGCATGGGAAGTAAGAAAGCATAGAAGGCTAAGTAAAGATGTCTAGGCAAAAAATATAACTCGCGAATAGAAATTGGAGCTCGAACAACTTCTTAAAAGGAACTGACTCATCATTGGGGAATTTTGTAACTATTTTTGAAAATGTAGCACATGTAATTTAAATTCTATTCATTTTGGGGCTTGATATCTACTAAAGTCTATCATCTGAAGTGTGATAGAATGTCGTGACATGTCTATCTTGGACCATTGATTTTTGCACCATGTGACATCATTTAATTGGGTCGTTTATCCATTCTGTTCCACCATGTTTGCCAACTCTTCCTTGCTCCACTACAGATCCGAAAGATTATGGAATGGGATTTTTCACATAGGTGAGCCAATAATAATATTTCACATACCCTCGCAGTGTTAGACTGTTCATTTACTTGTACTGAGCCACCGTGA
Source organism: Taxus wallichiana var. yunnanensis (assembly GCA_018340775.1). Taxonomy (NCBI): domain Eukaryota; kingdom Viridiplantae; phylum Streptophyta; class Pinopsida; order Cupressales; family Taxaceae; genus Taxus; species Taxus wallichiana. The sequence continues at coordinate 185,700,355 of CM031243.1, read as the reverse complement.
AACATTAGCCAATGAGAAAGCTCCATCTACCTTCGCAGTGTTAGACTATTTGATAACCTTGACTGACCACGGTGAAACATGAGCTAATAGGAAAGCTCCACACTCCTTGTAATATCATAATGTTTTATACCCCCTTCAAACCAAGCTGTGAAATATGAGCCTAAAATAAATGCTACCTAGATCGTACCAAGCCAAGAATATAGATGCTAATCAAACACCATGATCAATAAGATGAAAGTAATTCGCTAGAAGAACTTTACATAAACCTTTGCAAACAAATGAGTAGTAATATCATATATTATTATGGAACTCAATAAAATACAATGAGAATGGGCCTTGCTTATATAGGAAAGGAATAACAATCTAAGAACCAGTCAAGGTCGTAGATCAAGCCATAAATCAAGGAAAGAACTAGTCATCAAAGAACTAGTTAAGTCCATAGATTTAGGAGAGAACTAGACATCAAGGATCTAGTCAATACCATAGATCAAGGAAATAAATATACCTAAAAACTACATAATATCCCCCTAATAGCTAAATAAATAAAAAGAAATATCCACACACATAAGTGGGTGAGGATAAATATAATAAATGTAAATAAAGTACCTAGGTGAACATGAGCTAAGGTAAATACCTACTCTAACAGAGCCATTGAGAAATCTCCATGCTACTTCATAGTGTCTTTGTGTCAAATTTTTCTTTCCCAACATCATGTCAAAGTGTGTAAGGAAAGCCAGTAAGAAGGATTCACGTATGTCTCATGTTAGATCTATCTTACTTTCGTGTTTTCCTTTCATTTGTTGTGCCTTCACATTGTGACTTTTATCCGGGAAAACTTCGATTGTTGGGTGAAACTAACTACTTACTTTGATCTACATCCCGTGTCGCCTCCAACTTTGGGCTTTCCTAAACCTAAAGCCCTTTAAAATCAAGCTCATTCCGTGGAATTTATATCAACGTTGGAGCCCATATGCTCTCCCTATGCCAGAATGGCGACGCATGTCTACCGTCAACCATTGATCTTGTGCGATATGTCCTTTTACCTCGTTGAATTTGTTTTCCTTGCCATGAACCCAAAATCATATTGAATTTGGCTTATACCATTGACTTGAGTCTATAAAACCCGAATGGATGAGAGAGGCCAAACATCCAACAATGTGGCCTACAACTTGAATGCTTGGAGATTAAATTTTATAGGATAATGAACATTTGTTAGGGATTTATGACTTAGTTGATTTAAATATACATTATCCATATTAATTGAAAGGGGTTAATTTAGGATAAAAGTATGAAAATAGAGACTAAGTTAGAAAGAATGAAAGATCGGAAGTAACAATAGAAAGAAGACAAATATGGCCAAAAAAACAAGTTAATTAATACTTTTCTTACTTAGGAATCATATGAATAGTGTTATGGAAATGATTGGGAATTATAATTAACAAATTATAGATCCACAAATAAATTTCCAAAGATTATAGATTATGATGTGTCATTAAATTAACATTAGATTTAGTTTAATAGAGATTGCAGATTCTGATTTTAATAACCACAATGAAAGCAAATAACAAGAAAGTAAAAGAGATAGAGAACATGTAATGCCTCTGTTGTGTTGATATCTATACTTGCTTCTTTGTATGAAGTTGGAAAACATTGACATGTGATTTGTTCTAAGCTATTGTGCTCTTTTGAACTATTTAATCATGTTTGCTGGAATGATATCAAGTGCTTATGAGATCTAATTGTTAATAATTCTTATGACAATTTTGTACTTATGTTGATTTATCATGAAGCACTTACTTAACTAGGTTTCTAAAAAAAACTTAGTAATTTCAGCTTGTGGAAAGTGAAATCAGATTCTTGGGACAGTTAAAAAAGTAGGTAACTTGGTAAGCTATTTAAGTTTTTGATATAATTTCTATTCCTAAAACTATTATATCGATATTGGATGAAGGATAAAACCTTGGATCAATTACAATGATCCAAGGAATTCTCCTTGATCGATATGTTATTATGAATATAACTGATAAGTCTATTTGAATTCTTAATGATTCCAGGGATTGCAATTATATGCTGATTAAGTTGATTATAAAATAACATAAGTTTTTAAGATCGCCTTATAAATTTGAAGGCATACTTTCTACTTAATCTGATATGAATATGATTAAGGTAATGTTTATACTCTTTTTGATAGTATGAAGGCTTAATCTAGCCTATACTAAGGTTATAATTATATTCCTAATGACCTATCTAATTCTATGTGATTTGGATTAAATAATAATAACCTAAGCTAAGGTTGAGGCATAAATATTAATTGGAACCTAAACCTATCTAAGGATCCTATGTCCTAATCCTTTGACCTAACCTAAGGACCTAACTATGGTTAACATTTTAGAAGGGTTAGTTGCATGGTTACACAAATTGGCTCCAACCCATACTTTTACTTAGTGAATTAAATGAGTTTTAATTGATATTCACCGCCACCTTTGGCAGGGACCAAGTCATACTTGGCCATGCACGCTAAATTGGTGGCTAAAGGCTTAGTAAAGGTATGATGAACTATTAGTTGATTACTAATTTTAAATTAGCAGAATGGCGGTTGGTGGGATTGTTGGGAGTAACTAGAAGTTTTTCCATGACATTAATGGCCTTGGTAAAAATGAAACCACCTTGGTAAGAGCACAATGGTTTTGGGAGAAAAGATAGGGGTTAGTTTTCATTGTTCATTTGGTTTTTCGAGCACTTGGGCTCTGCATGTAGACCTTCTAGTTTTCAAACTTTTAGTTCATTTTTGGATAATAATGATCTATCAGTTGCATGGAGGAAATAGTGGAGGAAAATTTAAGGCATTGGATATTAAAATGGAAAAAGAAGGAGAAGAATGGGTTTTCTATGGAAGCCATTTTGAAATCTCTGTGGAATATTTTGTGGAAGCTTGGAGAAGAACTTGGGAGCTTGGAAAGGAATTTCAGGAGCTCTACCAGGCATGATAGGCTCTAACTCCTTGAAATATTTTTCTCTATTTAATGGTTTCATGAAAAGAACTCTTCTCTCATATGAAATCTTGTTCTTTGGTTCTAGGTTTTGTATATTGGTTTCATTATTCGATTATCTAGTTGTATTATGAATTATTATTTTGAATGTGGTCGTATTTCGATTATTGTGGCTTTTGGTTTTATGTATGTTTGATTACAAAGTAATATTGTGAATCATAGCAATGTTAGGATGTGTTTATGATCAAATACCTTAAATAAATTATGTTCTTGTGCTTTTTCAAAGTATTGTACCTTTGTTTTGTAGATACCCATCTCTATAGGGTTTAATGCAAGTTTTGTATGATCTAATGTATACCTAGAAGTGGGTGTTTTTTGGAAATATGATTTGATAGGTTTTATTTCTATTTTTTTTCCCATTCGATATTATAGGTTGAATGGGTTTTTAACTGTATTTAAACAATTATCTTTTGTTTGACCTTGAATAACAAGTCGAAATGCAATATCGTATATTTATTTTTGTTTTTGCTTAAGTTTAAATGGAACTCATATATTGAGTTGATACCCTTACTTTAGGTGTTTGAGTTTTCATTTCTTTGGGTGACCTTTGAATTTGAAATGGGCTTTCTAATCTAGGTAATAACATATCTATTTGAGGATTCTAGGTAGTTTAAGTTTATAACAAAGTCTTTTCACTTTGTCTCCCATGTATGGAAGCCTTTGCAACTCTAAAATGGAGCCATAGGTTGACGACTCATTAGGTATTTTTGGTTTCGTAGACACCTCTCTGGTAATTGTTCTTGTATCCTTTATTCACTTCACCTTCATGGAAAGGATTTAGTGTTTGTAGATTGTGTGGTTGAACCTCCTTCACCTGAAAAACTAAGAAAAGTAACTGTGAATCGATTTAAGTTATTTCTAATTTACATTGAGCCTTAGGCTCACTCAGGTCAAAGTGATACCGACGCCTACCTTATACTTTTGATCTAATCGTATCCAGTATGAATCGTTACCAATATGATTTAGTAATGAGTTCTAGTTTTAAGTTATTATGAAGCTTGAGTTAAACTTAACTTTATTACATGGAGTGTAGACTACTCTTCCATTTTCAGCAAGGTTGAACTAGTTGGATAATCTCCTATTCTAATATTGATATTATTAATTATTTAAAGCTTTTTAGAGTTTAATAGCTTGATTGTTGATCGATTAGATACAAATTGATAATTATTTATTGATCTTTTTGATGATGATGGAATCTTTGTGCTTTGAAAGGTAGTCTTGATTGAGTGCAACTGTGACTAATTTGCTTAAAGATTCAGTTGAGATGCTTTGAGTGTAAATGTTGTATAAATGCTTAGTCACTTATACTTTCTTTCCTTAAATCAATGGCTTCATAGTTGAACTAGGGGATGATTGTTCAATCATGATAAGTCCTTCTAGTAGATGTTATGATTTAGTGTATTTGATCTCATTTCATCTTTAGTTACTTGGTTCATGGTTATTTCTTTGGATACTAATGGGTATGATCTTATACCTCCTTTTGAATAAGTTTCGGTTTGAAATGACCTTACTAGAATGTTGATTTTGTACTATGAATAACTATGGAATGAAACTTAGTATGTTGTATATGTGATTGGATTTTACTTGATTGCTATAATGAGTTGAGAAATATATATTATCTCAATTATATCAAGGTAGTTAATAAGTATTACCTTGCATGTCATTGCTTGAATGAAGTATAGAAAATGTTTGATTAAGTTAAGTTATATAAATCTTATTAAACAAGATATAAAATTACAATCATATAAGTATGGGCTTATATGAATGTAATCCTATTATTCTTGTACTTACATTAATATGATTGATTGTGATCAATTGCATTTTTTTTGGTTACCTTTGTGTGCCTTAAATATTACTTGATTGGGATTATTTGAATGAATTGCATGAGATAACTTGTCTTCCTTAGATGATTTCATTTATGATGTTCTTGTGGCATGATCAAAAGAGTTGTGTATTTTATTTTGAACCTTAGGATAATTTCATTTAAAAGCAGTGTTCCTTTTATGAAATTATTAAGTTAGAGCATGTTGTTATGAAGATTTAGTACCTATCATGCTTAGTTCATATGAACTGACAGATGCTAACAATCTTGTAGATGGACTTCATGAAAGATGAAAGAAGGAAGACATATAAAAAGTTGCATTTATTCTATTGATTGAAGATAGTTGATTTGGTTAAATGATTATTGTATTAATTTCTTGAAGTACTTTTGATTTGGAAACAAGAAAGGCCTATGGCCCATTTATTGTAATTACTTGGAAAGATGTTGATTTCATTGATAGAAACATGTTTTTGATATTAAATTGAATGAAATAAAAATGGTTTACTTGATTTATATTGTTTAAATGGAAGTGAACTGAATGTAAAGTGTTTGAAATTAGTTGTAAATTCCATTTATAAAAGTGAGGTAGATTATATTATTTCCATTACTATACTAAGCATATGTATTATCTATTGAAATGTGCTTCATGTTGTATGTGATTGAATATCATTATGAAATAAATGAAATATGATCAGATATCTAAGTAACTTGGGTAATAAGATAAGTATATGATTATTAGATTAAGTCCATTAGTTGAATGGAAATGAAATGTACTTATAATAAGTATGATTATGTGATGATTATATTTATTGATCCTTAAATATATACTTATATTTAATTATACTTTCTAAAAATACATACACTTTAATAAATAGTGATCATAATGAATCTTTGTACAAGGGAATACTTATAACTAAACTATAAGTAAAGTAAAGGTGTATGCTTATGGTTGATATGTTTGAAATGCATGTGATAGGTTATGATACTTTGTAAAAGTATAGAAACATACCTAAACATAATAGTTATGAATAGTTGAACTATTCCTAAGAATGTTGAGTAAAAATGAATATTGCCTTAATGTTGTCCTATATTTAATACAACTAAATTAGGAGCATGACACTTAACTGAATTAAGGGAAAATGTACACTTAAATGATCAAGCACAATGCAGATTTAAATATGTAATTCTACACTTAAGTGAATAAAAAATTTATGATCCTTACATAAAGGAATATTCATTTTGAACCCTAGATGATCCTTAGGCATGACACCTAACAATGGAATATATTATGGGTGGATTAACAAGTTGTGAATTAAATGAATTAATGAACTTGTTAAGATATGATGTTTTTTTAGCAGGAAACTCAACGGGGATCATCACATACATAGTTTTACTACATACATACCCATTTAATGACATGAGTCATTAATTGGTTACTATGGAGCAACCACTATGGCGTGATTATCCTCCTAGCTCCCTTAAGTGTTGTTATCATAAACTATGGATCCAGGTCTCTATTATACACTAATTAGTGATAGTAGTATGGCCTAGTGTTGATGTCATCTTATGATGACTACGGGTAATGAAGTGGATCTAAAAGAGACGTAAGTCAATTTGGATGCGCTTGATTTCCTTAGTCTTCATAAGTAGACTATCAACACTAGTCTATGTGATGCTATCTCTACTTAGTATATAACAAGGACATGGATGTGAATGACATGAGTCAAGATAGTCTAATCTAGATAAAAATTTTGAGAGTGTGGTGAAAGACATATTCCTTTTGATGAGTATGTCATCTAGGAATAAAAGCATGGCATACATGTCTTTAAACTTTGGCCAAAGTATCAAACTAAGTTGTTGTTGTGTTGTCTTGATTTCACTTGGACTAAAGATGTGTGATATCAGATGAGTATCAGTAATAGATACTCAGATAGGATCTTTAGGCATTAACACTTGATTGACCCTTAATGGAATAAGGGAACCACAAGTATACTTAGTATACACATTTATATAAAGAAACATGAGAGATCGGTTTAATACCAATTCATGAAATGAGAGATCATAGTTTTATACCAGTCATTACAACTACATATGGTTTATTATGTTATGTGATGGATTAGCTAAATGAATGTTTGTTCTAAATTATGTGAATTTAGAATAGTGAACATTATGTTTTAAAAAAAAAATTTTCCCTATTATTGAAGTCTTAAAATGAGGATGTTACATTTTGGTATCAGAGTGAAGGTTGCAGCTCTTGGACCTATTTGAGTCCATCACTATAAAAAAATTAATTTCTTGTTAATAAAAATGGTTAGAAAAGGGGACATGTTGCAAATAACCAACCTCCAGTTGGTGAGGTAGCTACAACACAAAATTGGATGAGATCCTTGTTTCCCTACTAGACATAAGGGATCATCTTGTTGTACTTGAACAACAAGTAATGGGAAATGAAGAGGAGGATAATGTTATTAATAACAATGAGAAACCTCCAAAAATAATGTTAATGCTGAAAATCCTGTGGAGAGACAATAACATTAATGCAATGAATAATGATGTTGTAAATGCCAACAATAATGCTTGCAAATGCAATGCAAATGCACCTAACCATCCTAAAAATAAGAAGGAAAGGTTGGCAATGAACTTACAAATGACATAAAAATGAATAAGTCCACCAAAATTTGATGGTACCACACTTGGGAGATGGGGCTGAGAATTGGCTCAACAAATGGAGAAGTACTTTGCAATAAGGAACTTCTCTGAAGAAACCAAAGCAGTATGGGGAGCTTACCATCTTTCCCATGAAGCATCTTCTTCTGGTGGGACAACCATAAGGCTGAAATTAATATTGATGAAGATAACATCACATGGGATCAATTTAAGGGATACTTTAGGTAGCATTTGGTTTCCACAAACTCTATTATGATCAAAAAATGATAGAATTTCAGACCTTAGCTCAAGGAAAACTGATTGTGACTGAATATTGGGAGAAGTTTACTAAGCTTCTCAAGTATGTACCATAGTACCAAACTGATGAAAATTTTAGAATACATAAATTTATAATGGGGTTGAATCTTGTTATAGGTGGAGAGGTGGATGTACACAGTCCATCCACTATGGAAGGAGTTGTAGAAAAGGCCATAAGGCAAGAACATAAATTGAAGGCAATTTCTACACATAAAGAAGAGAAACGTAAGAAATTTTCTAACTCTCCTTCACCTTTGCACCTAAAAAGGTTGCATGGAAAAAATTTTGGGACAAAAGTAGATTTGGGGCTGAAAATAGTAAGAAAAAAACAACAAATAAACCTACTTGCAAATAATAAAAAATGGACATAAGAACAATAATGGGAAAAACAATAACACCAAGGTTGAGAATAAGTTTGAGCCTAGGAAGGGACCTGTTGGGGGTGTTATAACTATGGAAAGGATCATTACACAAATCAATTCCCTCTAAATAAAAATGACAACAACCAACAACACAAGATACATGTTGTAGTAGTGATAAACAAGATGAAAAACAAGCTACATGCCCATAAAAGTACCATAGTAAGTTGTTTGGTATACATGTAACTATAATTTTTGATACTGGTGCTACAAAATGCTTTATTTCTAGTAAATTAGCTTCAAAATTAAAAATAAAAGATGGAATTATGGAAAAATCATGGACTATCCATTATGGGAACAATGTTGTCCACACAGTTAATAAATGTCTTTTTGCACAACCTTAGAATTACCAAGCTTTACTACAGAAGTAGACCTTTATGTTGCACCTTTAGGGTCTTATGATGTCATAATTGGTGTGAATTGGCTTGTTGATCATAAGGCAAATGTAGATTGTTATGAAAAACACATAAAATGTCTTGATGATCTATAAAAACAACAAACATACAAGGTGTAAAAAGAGATATTTCAGTTAGAGAAATATCATCCATGCAACTTAAAAAGGCCAAAAACAAAGGTTGCATGTTATATGCAGTAAAAATATCTTGAATCAACAGAGGAAGGTAGTGATTTTATGGAAAAATATTTTTTTACGAGAGTACAATGATGTGTTTCTAGAAAACTACTACAGTCTTCCACTCAAAATGAGAGTTTGACTTCACAATTGAAATCAAACCTGGAACTGAACCTATTTCCAAAGCACCATACCATATGACTACAAAAGTTAGTTGAACTAAAGGCACAATTGCATGAAATTTTTCTAAGGGTTAATAAGACCGAGTGTCTCACCTTGGGAGCACCGGTGATATTTGTTAAAAAGAAAGATGGAACACTTAGACTTTGTATTGATTACAAATGTTAAACAAAGAAACAATCAAAAATAGATATCCTCTTCCCAGATTGATGATGATCTATTTGATCAGATGTGTGGTGCATCATTTATTCTAAGATAGATCTATGATCTGGGTACCATCAGTTGAGAATCAAAGATGAAGACATACATAAAACAACCTTTAGAACAAGGTATGGGCACTATGAATTCATTGTTTTACCTTTTGGTTTAACAAATGCACCTGCAACTTTCATGAATTTGATGAATAATATTTTTCAAGAATACTTGGACAAGTTTGTACTTGTATTCTTGGATGATATTCTTATCTATTCAAAAAGTGTGGAGGAGCACAATGAACATTTAAGGATTGTACTTGAAATATTAAGGAAGAGAAAAATTATTTGGAAAGTTGTCAAAATGTTCTTTTTATGAAACAAAAGTACATTACTTAGGACATGTGATAAGAAAGGATGGAATCTCTGTTGATCCATCAAATATTGCAGCCATAATTGATTGGCCAACACCTAAGAATGTTCATGAAGTTAGAAGCTTCATGGGGCTTTCGATACTATAGAAAATTTGTAAAAGACTTTTCAAAGGTTGTTGCCCCAATTACTTCACTTGCAAAAAAGAAAGATAAAAAGTTTATTTGGAATGATAAATGTGAGGAAACATTTAAAACATTAAAATAAAAACTAACTACAACACCTATTTTGATTGTTCCGATCCTAATGAAGCTTTATAGTTGTCACATATGCTTCCAGAGAAGGATTAGGGGGTATATTACTACAAAATGATCATGTTATAACATATGAAAGTAGAAATCTCAAGTTACATGAGCTGAATTATGCTCCCCATGACCTAGAGCTTTTGCCATAGTACATGCACTACAAGTTTGGAGACATTATCTCTTAGGGAAGCCCTTTGAGTTAAAAACAGACCACCTTGGGCTGAAATATATCTTCACTCAGCCTAATCTTAATGCAAGGCAATGAAGATGGTTAGATTTTTTCTCAATATGAATTTGATATTAGTTACATTAAAGGTAAAGAGAATAGAGTGAAGATGATGCTAAGTCATAGAAACATATTTCTACACTTGTAACCTTGAGAACTCAGTTCAAAGATGAGGTAAAGAAAGCAATGTTAACTGATCCATATTTTCAGCAAGTAAAAACAACACTTGTTAGATTCTAATGATGTAAGATACAAAGGTTTCCAAATTGATGGTGAAGGAATCCTAAGGTATGAAAATCAGGTGTATGTACCCTTAGAAAATGAGTTAAGGAAGAAAGTGATGATTGAATTTCACAATGCACCTTACTCTGGACATCCCAGAGTGAAAAAAATGCTTGCTGATGTAAAACAACAATATTTTTGGAAAGGGATGAAGAAAGATATAATTGATTTTGTATCACATTGCTTAGAATGTTCAATGTGTTAAGGCTTGAACATATGCACCCAAATTAGTTTATTGTACCCACATAACATATCATAATATAAATGGTAGGTAATAAGTATGGATTTTTTTCAAGGGTTGCCTATATGTCTAAAAATAAACATGATGTTATTTTGGTTGTGGTTGAAAAATTAACAAAAGTAGCTCATTTCATTGTTGGTAATCTAAAGGATGATTCACCTGTTCTTGCAAAAATATTTGTTCATGAAATTTTTAGATTGCATGGTGTACCTAAGTTAATTATATCTGATAGAGACCCAAGAATGACTTCACATTTTGGAAAACTCTAAATGCAGCCTTAGGAACAAAACTGAACTTTAGTTCCACATATCATCTAGAAATGGATGGGCAAACTAAAAGAGTTAATCAGGTAATGGAAGACATGCTTAGGATGTACTATATGGATCAACAATACAAATGGGAAGAATACCTTCCTTTGGTTGAATTTGCATACAATAACACTTATCATTCCTCTCTAAAAATGGCACCTTTCAAGCATTATATGGATGAAAAGTGCAGAACCCTATTAGTTGGGATAACATAGAAGATAGAGAGGTAATTGGACTTGAAATGCTTACTAAAATGGAACAATAAGTAAAATTAATCCATGAGTGATTAAAGGAAGTTGTTGATAGGTAGAAAAGCTATGCAGACCTGAAAAGGGTTGATAGGAAATTTGAACTTGGTGAAAAATTCTTTTTAAGAGTCAAGCCTAAAAAGAGCTCTATTACTTTTGGCAAAGCAGCCAAGTTATCACCTCGATTTGTAGGACCTTTTGAAATTGTAGAAGTGGTCAATCTTGTTTCCTATCACTTAGCATTTCCTCCCACATTGGCATGGATGCATGATGTTTTTCATATTTCCTTTCTTAAGAAATATGTTTTAGATTTGTCACATGTATTAAATTGGAATTCTTTGCAGGTCCAAGACCTAGGGGTAATCATGGTTGAACCCATAAGGGTGTTGAAAATCACAAGTTGCACTTGCATAACCATGAAATAAGTCAATGCAAGGTCTAGTGGGACCAGTTTAGTGAAGAAAGTGCAACTTGGGAGAATCTTGAAGACATGAAAACTACTTTTCCACATCTTTTTAACAAAATATTTCAGTTTTATGTGATATTTGGGATAATTGGTTTAAAACTATCTCTATTTTTTCTATTTTTTTGAGAAAACACTTTTAATAAGTGTTGATACAACCATTTTGATGTTGTAATGAACCTCTAAAAACTTGAATTTCTAAAAATTCTATTTACTTGTTTGAGAATCTTATGGTTGAATAAGTTATATTATTACCTATGTTCTTAAAAATGTGTTGGAATAAGTTAATCATCGGGATGATGATGCTTTTTTTAGAGGGGAGGTATGTAATGCCTCTGTTGTGTTGATATATGTACTTTCTTCCTTGTATGAAGTTGGAAAACATTGACATGTGATTTGTTTGAGTTGTTGTGCTCTTTTGAACTATTTAATCATGTTTTCTGGAATGATATCAAGTGCTTATGAGATCTGATTGTTAATCATTCTTATGGAAATTTTTATACTTATGTTGATTGATCATGAAGTACTTACTTAACTAGTTTTTGAAATAAACTTAGTGATTTCATCTTGTGGAAAGTGAAATCAGATTCTTGGGATAGTTAAAAAAGCAGGTAACCTAGTAAGCTATTTAAGTTTTTGATATAATTTCTATTCCTAAACTATTGTATCGATATTGATGAAGGATAACACCTTGGATCAATTTTACAATGATCCAAGGCATTCTCCTTGATCGATATGTTATTACGACTATAAGTTGTAAGTCTATTTGACTTCTTAATGATTTTAGGATTGCAATTATATGCCGATCAGGTTGATTATAAACTAACCTAAGTTGTTTAGATCACCTTATAATTTTGAAGGCATACTTCTGCTTAATCAGATGTGATTATGATTAAGGTAATGGTTATATTATTTTGATATAATGAAAGATCTTAATCTAACCTATACTAAGGTGATAATTATATTCCTAATGACCTATCTAATGTTATGTGCTTTTGATTAAATAATAACAACCTAAGCTAAGGTTGAGGCATAAATATTAATTAGATCCTAAACCTATCTAAGGATCCTATGTTCTAATCCTAGGACCTAACCTAAAGACCTAACTATGGTTAGCATTGTGGAGAAGGGTTAGTGCATGGTTATGAAGATTGGCACCAACCCATACTTGTACTTGGAAAATTAAATGAGTTTTAATTGATATTCACACCACCACCTTTGGCAGGGACCAAGTCATACTTGGCCATGCACGCTAAATTGGTGGCTAAAGGTTTAGTGAAGGTAAAGATGAACTATTAGTTGATTACTAATTTTAAATTAGTGAAATGGTGGTTGGTGGGATTGTTGGGAGTAATTGGCAGTTCTACCATGGCATTAATGGCCTTGGTAAAACTAAAACCACCTTGGAAAGAGCATGATGGTTTTGGGAGAAAAGATAGGGGTTAGTTTTCATTGTTCATTTGGTTTTTCAAGCACTTGGGATCTACATGTAGACCTTCTAGTTTTTGAAACTTTTAGTTCATTTTTGGATAATTTATGATCTATCAATTGCATGGAGGAAATAGTGGAGAAAAATTTAATGCATTGGCTATTAAAATGGAAAGAAGGAGAAGAATGGGTTTTCTGGAAGCCATTTTTCAAATCTCTATGGAATCTTTCATGGAAGCTTGGAGAAGAACTTGGGAGCTTGGAAAGGAATTTCAGGAGCTCTACCAGGCATGATAGGCTCTAACTCCTTGAAATAATTTTCTCTATTTAATGGCTTCATGAAAAGAACTCTACTCTTATATGAAATCTTGTTCTCTAGTTCTGGGTTTTGTATATTTGTTTTATTATTTGATTATCTGGTTGTATTATGAAATATTTTTTTTGAATGTGGTCATGTATTTTGATTATTATGGCTTTTGGTTTATGTATGTTTGATTACGAAGTAATATTGTGAAATCATAGAAATACTTGGGATGTTTTGATTTGAATACCTTATAATAAATTATGTTTTCATGCTTTTTTTTAAGTATGTACCTTTTTTTTTTGTAGATACCCATCTTCTACAGGGTTTAATGTAAGTTTTGCATGAATGTTATATGGTGGGAATAGGTGTTTTTGAAATATGAAATTTTGATAGGATTTCTATTTTTTTTTATTCTATATATCTTTAATGTAATGGTGTTTAACTTCTGGTCAACAATTATATCCTTTGTTTGACCTTGAATAACATTTCAATTTGAATTTTGCAAAATTGAATATATATATTTTGTTTTTTTGGCTTAAGTTTAAATGGAACTTAATATGGAGTCGATACCCTTACTTGGGTGTTCAAGTTTTTTTTTCTTTGGTGATGCTTTGAATTTTTGAAACTTGGGTTGCTAATCGGTAATAATATATCCGTTTGAGGATTTTGGGCAGTTTAAGTTTTATAAAAAGTCTTTTCACTTCTTCCCCATGTATGGAAGTCTTTGCAACTCTAAAATGGAGCCATAGGTTGATGGCTCATTAGGTATTTTTGGTTTCATAGACACCTCTTTGGTAATTATTCTTATATCCTTTATTCACTTCACTTTCATGGAAAGTATTTAGTGTTTATAGATTATGTGGTTGAACCTTTCAACCGAAAACTAAGAAAAGTAAATTGTGAATTGATTAAGTTATTTTGTTTATTTATAATGAGCCTTAGGCTCACTCAAGTTGGAAGTGATATCATCACCTTCCTTTTATACTATTTTGATCTAATCATATCTAGTATGGATTGATACATGATATGATTTAGTAATGAGTTTTAGTTTTAAGTTATTGAGAAGCTTGAGATTAACTTAACTTCATTACCTTAGAGATGTAGACTACTCTTCCATTTTCAAAAAGTTTGAACTAGTTGGATAATATCCTATTCTGATACCTACTATAAACTGATTTAAATATTGTGTAGAGTTTGATCTTGGATTGTTGATCGATTATCATTTAAACATCATATTATTTCTTGATCTTTTTGATGACTATTGTAATTTTTTGCTTTCGTAGGAGTCTTGATTGTTTGAAGTAAAACATGATTAATTTTTAAATCAATTTTTAGTTAGATTTTTTTTTGAGTGTGACTTTTATATATTTTAGTCACTTATACACTTATTTTCTTTCCTTAAATCAATGGCTTCATAGTTGAGGTAGGGTGATGATTGTTCAATCATTATTAAGTCCTTTTAGATAGATGATATGATTTAGTGTATTTGATCTCATTTCATATTTAATTACTTGGTTCATATTATTTTTTATGATATAATGGAATGATATGATCTTATACCTCCTTTCGAATAAGTTTTGGTTTGAAATGACCTTACTTGAATGTTGATTTTGTACTATGAATAACTGTGGAAAGAAACTTATATGTTGTATATGAGATTGAATTTTAATTGATTTATATAATGAGTTATAATAATATATATATTATATTATATTATATTATAAGTTAATTAATAAGTATTATTTACCTTGTATGTTGCATCATTGCTTGAATGAAGTATAACAAATTATTTGATTAAGTTAAGTTATATAAAATTTATTAAACAAGATATAAAATTACAGTCATATAAGTATGGGCTTATATGACTATAATCTTATTATTCTTGTACTTACATTAATATGATTGATTGTGATCAATTACATTTGTTTTGATTACCTTTGTGTGCCTTAAATATTACTTGATTGGGATTATTTGAATGAATTGCATGAGATAACTTGTCTTCCTTAGATGATTTCATTTATGATGTTCTTGTGGCATGATCAAAAGAGTTATGTATTTTATTTTGAACCTTAGGATAATTTCATTTAAAAGAAATGTTCCTTTTATGAAATTATTAAGTTAGAGCATGTTGTTATGAAGATTTAGTACCTATCATGCTCATTCGTATGAACTGACATGATGCTAAACAATCTTGCAGATGGACTTCATGAAAGATGAAAGAAGGAAGACATATAAAAAGTTGCATTTATTCTATTGATTGAAGATAGATTATTTGGTTAAATGATTATTGTATTAATTTATTGAAGTACTTTTGATTTGGAAACATGAAAGGCCTATGGCCCATTTATTGTAATTTCTTGAAAGATGTTGATTTCAATGATACAAACATGTTTGTTGATACTTAAATTTTGAATGAAATAAAGATGGTTTACTTGATTCATATTGTTTAAAGGAATGGACTGAATGTAAAGTGTTTGAAATTAGTTGTGATTCCATTATAAAAGTGAAGTAGATTATATTTATAATACTACTATATTAAGCATAAGTATGATCTAATGAAGTACTATATGCTTTTGTGATTGCTTACCCTTATGAAATAAGTGATATGATATATTATGTAACTTGGGTAATGATGATAATGTATGATTTAGATATATTAAGTAACTTGGGTATATGAAATATAATATATGATATATATGATGATTAATTCCATCAACTTGAATGTGTTGAAATGTACTTATATGATTGGCATGGTCTATATGTATTGATTCTAAAATATACACTTACTTTTAATTACTTAATACAATTTAATAAATGGTGATCATAATGAATTTAGGAACAAGGGAATACTTGTAACTATACCATAAGTAAATATAAAAGGTGTATGCTTATGGTTGATGTGTTTTGAATACATTTGATAGGTTATGTTACTTATAAAAGTATGAAACATACCTAAACATATAGTTATGTATAATGAATATTCCTTCTAATATTGAAAAAAATGAATAAGCCTTTATGTTGTCCTATATTTAATACAATTGAATTAGGAGCATGACACTTAACTGAATTAAGGGAAAATGTATGCTTAAATGATCAAGCACAATAGATTTAAATATACAATTATTACACTTAAGTGAATAAAATGTTATGATCCTTACATAAAGGAATATTCATTTCAAACCCTAGATGATCCTTAGGCACACACACTAACAATGGAATATTAATGGGTGGATTAACAAGCTATGAATTAAATGAATTAATGAACTTGTTAAGATATGATGTTTCACTTAGTGGAACTCTGACGGACTATCACAACATAGTTGTCATTATTGCTACACAATACCCATTTAATGACGTGAGTCATTAATTGGATACTTGTGGAGCAACCACTATAGGGCACGTGACTATCCACCTAGCTCCCTTAAGCATTATGATCATAAAATGTGATCAAGTCTTTATTATACACTAATTAGTGATAGCAATATGGCCTAGTGTTGATGTCATCTTATGATGACTATGGGTAATGAAGTGGATCCAAGAGATGTAAGTCGATTTGATGCACTTGATTTCCTTAGTCTTCATAAGCAAACTATCAACACTAGTCTATGCATGCTAGCTCTACTTAGTATATAACAAAGACATGGATGTGATTGACGTGAGTCAAGATAGTCTAATCTAGATAATAGTTTTCAGTGTGGTGAAAGACATATTCCTTTTGATGAGTATGTCATCTAGAATAAAAACATGACATACATGTCTTTAAAATTTGGCCAAAGTATCACAAATTGTTGGTTGTGTTGTCTTGATTTCACCTGGACTAAAGATGTGTGATATCGATGAGTATCAGTAATAGATACTCAGATAGGATCTTTAGCATTAACACTTGATTGAACCTTAATGGAATAAGGAACCAAATATAATTAGTATACACATATATATATAAAAAACATGAGAGATCGGTTTAATACCAAGTCATGAAATGAGAGATCGGTTTTATACCGAGTCATTACAACTACATATGGTTTACTATTATGTGATGGATTAGATAAATGAATGTTTGTTCTAAATTATGTGAATTAAGCCATTTTGAAGGATTGACCCATAACCAACTATAAATGAGGGCCCCTATTTCCAACAGAATTATAGGGTGCCATGGAAATTTTATGAAATTTTTATTAGTTAATTTGTTGCCTATATTTATGGCATGTGTTGTAATCAATTGTGTCTATAAGACACCTCCTTTGAACTATTACTTAGTTATTCATTTACAGTATTACAATAGTTAATAGAAGAAGTTATTTTTAGTTGCACTTTGGAGTATGTGATGAACTTATTTTGATCAATATAATACATTGTATTTTGAATATATATTTGTGTTGAAAGTCTTAATCTAGAAGAAGAGCAAGGGCCAACTCGACTAAGGAGATTGAAGGATTGCTATTTCATGCAAGATCTTTATATTTTCTCAATTTCAGTTTCAGTATCTTGGTTTGATGATTATCTGAATGCAATCTCATATTTCTTTGTTTCAACACATTCCATTTATCATCATTTTATTTAAGCAAGTATTTCATTTCAAGTAAACCTTTCCTTTAACAAACATTTCATTTCAACAACTTTGTTTCAATAGAGTAGATGTAGTTCATATACTTTGTTCTCCATAGATTAGAAGATTTGACATTTAGTAGTTTATATCTTTTACTTTCTTTCAATAGTTAAGTAGTGTAGATAAGAAAAATGACACTAAATAAACCCCCAAAAAAAGAACCACCATAATACTGAGTTGCATATCAAATTCTCTAGCATACATCCTTGAACACAACCTTGGTCTATAATGACATCAATGTTTGAATAAGTTGATTAAATGATTGAAAGTTACAATGACCTTATATATCTCACATATTATATATCTAAATTGATACCAATTTCGTGATGGATCATCCTATATATATATATATATATATAGGATGGGTGAAAAATCATACTGTCTCACTCTTTTTAGTGTGAAAGACCGACTAAGTTTATTAAATAAAATTTTAATAAAAGGGTTGTAAGTGGTGGCTATAAAAATGGTATCCCCACTTGACATTATCAACCCCAACAATCCCCCTTAATATTAAGTTGAGAAAACAAAACAAGACATGTTAAATTTACCTTTTTCTACAAAAGGATTTAAATATCCATGAATCAACAACAATGATCCAGGATAACATGTAAACAAGGGAAATCATATAGACCTTCCCATGCATAAATTCTTACTTAAAATTATTTATATATATGAAGACTTATGTCAGATTATGGATCCTTTTATAAACCAAGGCATACCCATAACTAATGCTTTGCTGGGATTTACAAGTAAACTCACATACAAACTATGACT
The DNA here is from genome assembly GCA_018340775.1 of Taxus wallichiana var. yunnanensis. Lineage (NCBI taxonomy): Eukaryota > Viridiplantae > Streptophyta > Pinopsida > Cupressales > Taxaceae > Taxus > Taxus wallichiana. The sequence continues at coordinate 185,681,601 of CM031243.1, read as the reverse complement.
ATTTACTTATTACAAAATAGAGGAAGTATTGGAAGTTTACAACAAACATTAAGATGTGGCATTTTTATGCACACTCCCCCACAATGAAAACTCTAATAGGACCAGTAAGGCACAAAACTTTCAAAACTTCATAGAACACGATGGATTTGTAAATATATCTACAACTTGATCTTCAATCAAAAAAACTTGAGATCAATATCACCATTCAAGACTTTCTCTCAATAAAGTGCATATGAACTTCAATATGATTTTTCCTTTAATGCTGAAATGGATTTTTTGTAAGAGAAATGCAACTCTGATTATCACATAAAATACTAGTGCTTCCTTTGACACCCATATGTAGTTCATCCAACAACCTTTTTAACCATATAGCTTCCTTTAAAGATTTCATAACACTTCTTTACTCTATTTTAGTAAAGAGATAGACATTGTTGTTTTCTTCTTGATACTCCAAGTGATGAAACCTACACCCAACTTAAAAAATTTACATAAGTAATTGTGCATAATCATAATAACCAAATTATTGTGCATCATTATAAGAAGAATAAAAAAGACCATAATTAATGTCCCTTTAATATATTTAAGAATTATTTTTCCATTTTCTAATGATCCTCATAGAGATCATACATAAATATAGAAATAACTCCTATTGCATATAAATATTAGGTCTAGTAATAGTCAAATAAATTAGACTACCAACTGTCTTTGTCTATATAGAGTAGGATCAAATTTAGCACATACAAATTTAGGATCTAATTTAACACTAACTTCAATATGAATGACAACTCATTTACAATCAATCATGTTAAATACTCTAAGAAAATTCAAAGCATACTGAGATTGAGATGCAACAATAGAATTATGATCTTTAAATATAACCATGCTAAGAAAATTATTCAAAGAAACCTAAATCAACCATTTCAAAATGCTATTTTAACCTTTCTTTGATTATAACAATTAATTTTCTATCACTACTAGTAATCAAAAGATCATAAAAATACAAGATAATAATGATAATATGATTATTTTCAAACTTGAAAAATAAATCATTATTAGAATAACAATTAGAGATACCCAGATCTTGAAAGAAATTATTGATTTTAGCATACCAAACTCTAGGAGCTTGTTTAAGACCATACAAATACTTTTTCATCTTACAAACATAAAGTTCCTTACTAGGTTCTTCAAAACCTTTAGGTTGTCTCATGAAGATTTCTTCTTTTAAGTCACCATTAAGAAAATAATTTTTGACATCCATTTGGTGAATCTCCCAACCATATTAGGAAACCAATGTAAGAAGAATTCTAACAGTTCTCATTTTTACTACAGGAGATTAAGTCTCAACATAATCAAGGTTGGGTTTTGAGTGAAACCATGACCTACTAACCTTGCCTTGAATTTTTCAATTTCTCCTACAGATTTATATTTGATCTTATACAACCACCTAGATCCTACAATGCTTCGTTTAGAAGGAGGAGGGACTAGTTACCAAGTATTATTTTTAATAAAAGTATTGTATTCATCTTTCATAGCTTGAATCCATCTATCATCTTGATAGGATTATTCAAAATATTTTGGTTAAACCTCATAGAGGGTCATCAAGGCATGATAATAATGTTGAATTTGAGTTACTCTTCTAAGAGTAACATGATTATAATCCTTAACAAGATTTTGAGCCCATTTAGGAATATTGGGATGTAACACACTTTGAGATGACTCCCCCTTAATCTCCATCATGTATAGATCAGGATACTCACCTACTTGATTTTTTTCCCATAATGTTAGGAGAAATATTATCATGCTCTATGTCAGGAGAAACAAAGGAAGTTTCATAAGAAGCATCACAAAATGCCTTTTCCAAGACATGAAAATTCCTATTTTCAACTATGTCATGCTTGAAAGGATCATAGACTCTTAATCCTATAGTTCTACAACCATAGCAAAAAAATACAAGAGTAAAAGGTCAGATCAAGCTTCTTCCTTTTATCCTTTGGAAGGAAGATAGAAGCAGGACTACCAAATATCTTTAAGTGAGAAATATATGGTTTTTTATTTGTCCATACTTCATGAGTAGTAACTTGATGAAGAGATTTAGTAAGCACTCTATTAAGAATATAAACATAAATGTTCATAGCTTCAGCCCATAAAAACTTAGGCACATTAGAAGCATGGATCATAGTCCTATCCATTTCTAAGATAGTCATATTCTTTCTTTCTGCAATTCCATTTTGTTGTGGGGAATAGGGAGTATTAAACTCTATTTGAATCCCACATGACACATAGAGCTCATCAAAATTTTTGCTAACATATTCACCTCCATTATCATTTCTAATTATTTTAATTTCCATATTAGAAGCATTTTCAAATAAAGCATTAAATTAATGAAACTTAGACAAGACATCATCCTTCTTCTTAATAAAATAAGACCCAATCATCCTAGAGAAACCATCAATAAATAAAACAACATATAAGACACCACTGAGAGAAGGAACTTCAAGTGGTCCTCTCACATAATTGTGAATCAACTCTAATAACTAAGAAGAGTTTGGATCATAATGTTTGTGAAATGGTTCAACATGTTGCTTACGATGTAAGTAATTTTCACATGTCTCATGATCCGATTTCATCTTTGGAAGACCAACCACAAGATTAAGTATATACATTTCATACAAAAATTATGAAATTAACATGACCTAATTCCATACAAAAGGAGGAACAAAGAACCAATTTTCTTTATTTTGATTGTGGTCAAGAAAGATAAGGTTAAAAAAGGATCGTCCTCAAAAGGAGTTAAACATGCTTAACTCATACAATGAAGATCAGGACTTTAACCAAAAAAGGACAGAGAGTAAAACAAAGAAAAGAAACCAGCCCTAAAACATCAAACTACAGAAGTTCACCAAAAGTCTGCCAACAGTCCAGAAAAACAACTAATTTTTAGGAAAAACTTCACTACTTCCAACATGACTTTCTTTGATCACAACACCCTCAACACCCTTGTCATTCATGTCTTCCTCCAGCTCATCCTCGGAACTACTGATGCACAAATTGAAATTCCTCCTTTTAGTGCCTTCCTCCATCCCTTCCAACCTATCACTCAACTTTTTGACCTGAAACTCCAGCTCCAAAACCTTTTGTTTGGACTTCACCTAGGCTGAGACAATTTTCTTAGAAACATTAATGACATCCAACATGGTTTCCCTTTGACCAACATTGGTTTCCTCCATCACCTGAAGCACCCCCTCTAAATACTACACCTTTCTACTCCACTCCTCGAAGCCCTTAAAATTTCCATCACAACCCCTCTTTCTCGAGGTGCTCACTTCACCATGACCTTCCTCACTCTTCTCCTTTTTCAGAATCCTCCCCCACATTTTTACATTTCCCATCCTTCATCTTAGTAAGGCATTCCAAGAGTAAGATCATCCTCCTCCACCTTATCTTTTAGAAGAGTTCAAAATAGGTTTCCCATTTTCAAACAACAGGAGGATGAGCCCTTCATGCAAAGGCATCTCCACCTTCTCCTACTGGAATGCCATCAAATAATTTGTCAAAGACATAAATAAAAAAAAAGGAATGCTCACCATGACCTTATGGCGAAACATATTCAGAAGGGTCATATGATGAGTATAGATTTTTTGGTATTTTCCTTCCAGAGTGATATACTTCATGATTTGAAGGCACACTTCTCTCCATATTCCCGGGATACATGACCTAGAAATACCATCAGTAAAGAAAGAGCACCTTTCCTTACCCACGAAGAACAACTCAATTTCATGCTCTCTGTGGGTTCTATCCTTAAATATTTTGAGCCCATCCATTTTCATCTCCATCGCAAGGGAAATGGTGGACTCTGAAACCTCAATTTCCATTCCTCTAACCTTGAACTTTCCCTCTTTCCAAGCTCTTCCAAATTCCTTTGACAGGAAGGGTCATGACCATGTAATTTAGCAATGAAATTACTGAAACCCCCAATCTTAAGCTTGTTCCACAAATGTTGATTAAAAGCTTCAATGTTCTAGCTAGCTAGTTTCAACCTTGATTCTATCACCACCCATCTTCACAAAACCAAACTTCCCTTATTTGCTAACACTTCTCAAATTCAGACCCCTTTCACACCAACAAAAACTAGGAATAAATATTTTTATGTAAGTTGTCATACAGTACTCAGAGCTCACTTGTGCAACATCATCAAACTTAGTGCCCTCTATCTCTAATAATGACTTCATTAATGTCCATGGGAAAATCATCTCCTTTACACCAGATCTTATAATCATGACTATGAACTCCGTAATTAGCCATCTTATCCACACACTTATTTCCTTTGAAAAGTATGATTATAAGAAACCTTTACAAAATATTTTAAAGTTTCCTTAACATCATTGAGGATATTTCTTAAGGGCCAATTAATGGATCCCTTATTGTTAAGAGCATTAATAATGATGAGTGAATCACCCTCAATCTGGATGTCCTTGAAACCTTTTTCTTTGGCCAAAAAAACCCCCAAAGGAGAGCTCTAGCTTCCACCATATTGTTTGTTTGCCATCCTAATGGACCAACATAAACAAACAACCATTCACCTTCATTGTTTCTTAAAATTCCACCTCCCCAACTTGACCCGATTCCCTTTAGATGCCCCATCAAAATTTATCTTAACAACATTTTCCTCAGGCCTGATCCAAATGGAGCTCTTTCTAGGTTTGTGTAATTCCACCGGTCCAAGGGTGAACTTATCAAGAACTTTCTTCCCCTTTCGAAGGGGGTTTTTTTCTTACCTTTAAAGAGTTTGATATTTTCCTTGATGGCTGCCAAAAAAATTTTTTTTAACTTTCAAGAGAAGATATTTTTGGTCCCGGAAGATACAATCATTCCTAGCCTTCCATAAACCCCAAAAAAATGAGGGAGGGCAATATTCCAGGCCCAGACCAAGATGGGAAAGTAGAAGGGACTCTCCCATTGAAAACAACAATCCTCAATAGTCAAAGGAAAAATCCATTGGATATTGAACAGATCCAGAATGGAAGCAAAAACATCATGGGAGAAGGAGAATGAAGGAGAAGATGGTTGACATTTTCCTCCTCTTTCCTACAAAGAGAGCATCTATTGGGAAGCTTCATTCCCCTTTTCCTGAGATTGTCCATAGTCAAAATTCTATTTTGGACAGCCAACTAGTAAAATATATTAACCTTAGGGATAAGATCCTTCACCCAAAGCTTACCCCAATAGTCTTTTTGCAGATCATCCTTGAAATTTAACATATAGGTAGATTTGACCAAGAAAATTCCCGAATCTTCCTCTTTCCATTTAATGGAATCCTCCTTGGTCTAAAAAATGGGGATATGGAAATCCCTTAATTTCTTGTTGAGAACCCAAAAGGGTTGGATATCTCCATCAAATTATAGAGGAGGATCAATGGTTTCCCACCTGACAGTATCCTCCTGAATCCAGAAGTCTCTTATCTAGAATTTTCCTTTTTCCTCATAGAACTGAAACAACCCTTTTCCAGATTTCTAGGTTAGCTAAGGGAAAATCCTCAATCCAACTATCATACCAAAAACTAATTCTATTACCTTTTCCTATCTCCCACATAGTACCTTTGGTTAAGATTTCTTTAGAGGCCACAAAAGAGTTCCAAAAAAGAAGACCCTCTAGGAAGATTGTCTTGATTAAAAAGGACTCCATTCTACCTATATTCCACAAATATTTCATCTTTATGATTTCCACCCAAAGACCTTCCTCTCTAGCAATCCTCCAACCAACTTTGGAAATCAAGGCCTCATTCATAAGTGAGATATTTTTTAACCCCAAACCCCCACAAAGCTTTGGTTTAGTGACTTTTTCCCAAGCCACAAGAGGGAATTTAAACTTCTCCACAACACCCATCCAAAGGAATCTCTTAGATTTTCTCCAAGGACCCAATAATTTTAGCAGGGAGCTTGAAAAGTGACATCACATAAATGGGAATACCTTGAAGGGAGCTTTGAAGCAATTGAATCTTACCACTGAGAGAAAGCAAGAGACCTTTCCAAGATGAAAGTTTACTATTTACTCTTTCCAACAGAGCATTCCAAACCAAATGTCAAGCTTCTTTTGGATCAGGGGCATACCCAAATAAGAATCTGGAAAATGCTTAATCCTACACCCCAGGATGCGTGCTAATCTGCTTGAACCTGATTCTCCACATTGATGAAAAAAATAACACTTTTATGGAAGTTAACCATCTGTCCCAAAACCAATTCATAATCATTAAGAGCCACCTTAAAATTGGAGGCTTCATGGACAAAGGCCTTACCCATCATAAAATTATCATCCAAAAACTGATTGAGACATAGATAGAGGGGAGACCATTAGATATTTTTATACCCTAGATACAGTTAGAAAGCATAGCATGTTGATAGATTCTACTCAAAGATTCAACCATTATAACATAAAGGAAAGGTGAAAGAGGATCACCTTGTCTCAAACCTCTACCTACTTGGAAAAAACCTTCCGGTTTACCATTCACCAAAACCAAATAACTAGTAGTGGATATACAGAGTCATTATCATATTTACCAGAATGTTATCAAAACCAACCTTTAACAGGATAGCCTAGAGGAAAGACCACATAATCCTATCATAGGCTTTATGCATATCCAACTTAAGAAACATAGCCGATCTACCAGAGCTTTCAATGGAATGTATGGCTTCTTGAATCACAATAATGTTGTCAATGATTTTCCTTCCCGAAACAAAATCCCCTTGATTTCCGAGATGAAGTTTGAAAGAACCATTCTAATCCTACCAACTATGATTTTAGTCAATAATTTATAACTGGTGTTACAAAGACTTATTGGTCTGAAATCCTTAACTTCTTTAGCTCCAACAATTTTCGGCACTAGGACCAGAAGGTTATTCATTTTCCTCAGAAGATGACCATTGTTGAAGAATTCTTGGACCATTTCAATGACCTCTTGCTTTATCACCTCCCATAATTTTTGAAAGAAGAAGGTGGGGAAACCATCGGGCCGAGATTTATCCGGTTCCATATCAAAGACCACAAAATGATTTCCTCCTCCAAAGGACTCCTTAAGAGATCTCTATTTTCAAGGGGGTGATAACATTCTGGAATAGATCCAGGACTTTATTCTGAACCAACTCCTCCACCCTCTGCCCCTGCTTAAAAATATCTCCTTGAAGTAATTTATTATAGTCATATTGATATCCTTACTTTCCGAGTAAATCTCACCATTCTCACTTCTTATCTCATTAATCTTAAGGAGATTAGCTCTGGAGGTGGTAGAGAAATGGAAAAATTTAGTATTCCTATCACCCTCCTTAAGCCATTTCACCCTTGATTTTTGTCTCCAATAAACCTCTTCTTTAGCTAGGATCTCATGGTACTCAGACATGAGTTTTTGTTCTTGATCCTTGAGAACTATATTAAGACCATCGTTCTCCATAAGTTCCTCAATATTTCTTAAATCCTCAACAATTCTACTTTTTTCCTAGAAAATATTTCCAAAAGTCTCCTTATTCCATCTTTTAAGGTTACTTTTAATATGCTTCAGTTTTAAACACAATCTGAAACTAGCAACCCCAAAAACTTGAATGTCCCACCATTCTTGAATTCTATTGAAAATATCAGGGTGATCTAACCACATCTTTTCAAATATGAAGGGTCTAGATTTTTTAGATTGATTCATCCCCAAATCAAGAAGAATGGGGTTATGATCCGATCCGATTCTGGGGAGAGTTTTTAGAGAATATAGTTGATTGATCATACAAAGATGACTCACCACAAACCTATCCAATCTGATCTGATGAGCTCAGTCCCATCCTCCTGTTTTCCCAAGTAAACTTGGATCCCTCCAATTCTAAATCAAATAGACCATTACTAGCCAGAAATCAGCTAAATCCTCCATACTCTCAGAATAAGAGATCAGCCCCCTTCTTTTCACTAGGGGAAAGGGGGTATTGAAATATCCTCCAATAATCCAATCTTTATCTTTAAACAATTGTCTAAAACTCAAAATATCCTTCCAAAACTTCCTTCTTTCACTGAGTTTATTGGGAACATAAATATTAGAAACATACCAAGATTTTTTAGAGACAATTTCCATGAAACTCATGACCACATGACCAGGGGAAGAAAGGATCAGAACACCTTGCACAATTCTAGGATCCCACAAAGTGACAACACCTCCCGAGGCTCCCGAGGAGCTACACCCCTCCCAACAAATTTATTTCCAAATAAACCTACCCACCTCTTTAAATTTGTCCATATTCATTTTGGTTTCTTGAAGCATGAAAATATCCGGTTTGTTTTTAAATCTAAGATCCTTAGCAATTCTGTGTTTACTAGGATTATTCAATCCCCTAATGTTCCAAGAGAGAAATATCATTTAACATTTCTTATTGCGAGGAAACAACTTCCCCAGAGTACTCTAATACCAAAGCATCCACTTCCCTCCTAGAATTAGTCTCCCTTAATTCCTTATTACTCTTCCTACCCTTAAGAGTTGAATCTTTACCAATATCAGCTCTAGAGTTACTATGAGTAACAAGTTTAGATTTACTTACTGGAGTCTTAGGAGAGGTTGTCATATCATATGTATCAACAACATAGTCTGCTAAAATCCCAAAGACATTAGACATGGGGAGGGCTTCTTCTTGTCTCTGGCCAAAGGAACTCTGCCAATAGATGAAACCTCATCCAACAAAGGTCCACAGGCCACTTGCAAGAGAAAAGCATTACCTTCCAAATCATGGCTAGCCACTTCCTCTGTTTCTAGAACCACCTCTTCCAAAACTAGATCTTCATTTTCATCTTCATATTCATTTAACATTTTCATGAAAACCAGAAACAACCAATTCCTTGCAAGGGGTATTAAGATGATCCAAGGGTTCCACTTCTTTTACAGCCTCCTGAGATGATCAGATGATCCTTAGCTTCTACAACTCTTCCATTTTTCCCAATCAACCTCCATTCCTTAGCCTCCTTATTAGTTGTCCTTTGAGGATCGACAATGGGATCAATATTTTTTTTTTGAAGAGGACAATTTCTATGATCATGACCCACCAACTTACATTTTCTACAAGCAAAGGGAGATGGATCATAGTCAAATCTCTACACCCAGACTCCCTCAAAAGTCAAAAGTTTGATATTACTTTCCAGAATAGCATCTTGACCCATATTGACACAAAATCTGGCATGAGTAAGTCTAGATTTAGCCTTAGTGACTGGATCTAGAGAAATCGGCTTACCCAAGCTTTTCACAATGCCAATAAGGACTTCGGCTCCCAAAATTCCAGGGGTAAGCTCGAAAGGTTGACCCAGATCGGGAACTCAGAAATAGACATCACATAAGGGTTAAATGTTAGTTCCCATTTCTGAACAACCACATGAGATTTTCCAATAAACCATGGGCCTCCAACCAAAATCTTCACCACATGGTCTTTACTAGGCAAAGAGACTAAGAAGAAACCATTTGCATATGTTGAAACTTCAATGGCACCATTAGTCACCCATCTCCTCTTGACCCATCCTCTAAAATAATCAATATTTGGTCTAGAGCCCAGGCACTTTGCAAATAAAGCACCTTCCATGGAGGCTTTGGTTCTAGCCATAAGAATCTCAGGAATTTTAAGGGATAAATTACCTTTCTCTTTAGATGGTTCTAGGCCCTCCAAAATCCCCTTGTCCAAAATATGTAAAAGTGGTTAGTGGTTATTGGGCTGATTATTTATAGTGTTCTTAGAGATTTGTTAGTTTTGACATTACAATCAAACTCTTTATGACCAAATTTTCCACACTTTTTACAAGTGCCATTAAATTTGACTTTAAAATTCTAACTTTTTAACAGACTTAGACTTAGGATTAGATTTAAATCTTGATATGATATTAGACTTCTAATTAGGATTATTATTCTTGTTTTGAGCGGATGTATGATTATAAGAGAACATAGATTGAAAAGCAATATCTTTTAAATCAAAGTTCTCCATTACACACTCTTATTGAATCAATAGAGAAGACATAATGTCTAAATCAAGTAGATCATTTTCATTCTGATACTTAGAATTAAGAATAGTGATATAATTTATGAACTTTTCATCTATATTTATTTGAATAATGAAATACATAAACTTATCTTGAAATAGTTCATAGTTATAACCATCTAATTGAGCTTTAATGTTCTTAATTTTAGCTAAATAATTGACTATTTTCTCATCCCCTTTCATAAGAGTTGTGAACAGCTCTAAAACTAGCTTAATTATTTTAGAAAAATGACTACCTTCATGCATAGTCTCTAATTATTTCTAGGCATCAACAAGAGAATCCATATTACCTATATGCATTAAAAATTCATCTCTTATGCTTTGCAATAGAATGGATAGAGCTTCTGAGATCTTTGAGAGAAGGAGCTAAGATTTTCAAGAGTTACAAGTCTTCCGTGGGTCATTTTTCCACACCAGTTACAAGATCCCATATCTTTCTAGCCATGAAACAAGATTTTAACCTTACTCTCTGAATATTGTAATTAGTTCCATTTAATAATTGATATTTATCCATTCGAAACTAGAAGAACTAAATATTTTAAATGAATAGACAAATATGAAGACAAATTTATCTTAAATATGAAAAAACTCCTCAAAGAACAATGGATTAAAATTTCAAATAAAATGGCTCTTAAATTGATAAAAATATCCAAGCACAAAGTTCAAGAATAAAGGAGGAAGCTGTAGAACACAAAAAATAAGTTGTTGAAGACTGTAGGGATAAGGAGAAATAGTTATAATTTTTTAAAATTTTAAAACCCGCGATACACAAGAAGTTTGAAATATACGGTACATAGAAAAAAATTGAAAGCCATGGTATAAAATAAATAGACGTTTGCGGTATTAAAAAATTCACAACCCACGGTATGAAGAAAAAAATTAAAGGACACATGGTGAAGCTCTAAATAATGCAAAAAAACACGTTTCTAATTTCCAAAAATTCTAAAGTAAATCCCTCGAGTGAATGTGAAGTCTCCAAAATTTAATCAAAATAGATAACTTATTAGGTCAACAATATAGTGAAAAAATCATGATGAAAAAAAAAAAAAAAAAAACTTAGGGGGCACGTGTCACCTTTTTGGAAACTTTCCTCATAACTTAGGCCAACAGACGTGAAGTCCTCCGAATTAACCAAAAATGAATTCCTTTTAGGTTTGATTAATAATACAAAAGCAAAGGAAATGACAAAAAACTTAATCAAATGATGCCACTTGTTGAAAATATAATGAAAAAATAAGACACTTGGTGGCTTTCCGCCAAACTTATAATAGAAAGCTTTGGGTGGACTTAAAGTCCCTGAGTAAGATAGCCTTTAAAATAAAATTTGGGTTTGAAATTAGAAGACTTTTGTCACAATATAAGTGGTTAAGATAAATCGATACGATACCACAAAAACAAGACATAAAATGACACTACTAAAAAAAATCCACGTGGTGCTTTTCTATTAGTTCACACTTCACAATACAACCAAAATGAATTAAGGCAAAAATGAACACAAGTGGATCCTTATAAATGGCTCAATTTTCACAAATTTGACAAATATTGACAACTATAAAAAGGTGGCTAATTATTATTAGAAACACTACCACCGTTAAAAAATATTGACAATTACGAAATGCAAAGATACTTGGAGCAAATCTATTGGCTCAAAATTCATAGATGACATAAGCAACTTAAAAAAAGACTAACAATGTGAAATACTTAGAGAAATTCTATTGGCTCATATTTAAAAAATGTCAAAAGAAAGTTAACAAAAGACAGATAATGCAAAAAATTAAGTGACTTGGAGCTTTCTCATTGGATCATATTTTGCAAGTGATAGAGGAAAGCTAACACAAGTTTGACAACATGAAAAAACATGGAATTCCCTTATTGGCTTGCATTTCATGAATGAAAAATAGATAAATAAAAACTGAAAAATGCAAAGCAAGATGGAGAGTTCTGATTGGCTCAGGATTTACAAAAATGAAAAAGTATATTAAAATAATGTCAATGCAAATATATTTGGAGAAAAATGATTGGATCAAGCTTCATAGTCAACAAAACTTCATAGAAAATGAAATATATAAAAATGAAAAATCAAAGCCAATTGACACTTAAAGATTGGATCAAGATTTGTAAAAATAGATCTAGCAAGAAAATAAAGATTTTGATGTCGGGGTAGGCTTAAATGCTTTGATATAACTAGATCTAAAGAAATATTTTGGATCCATAACCAAAAACAACAATAATAGCTATAAACGACGTGAAAAGCTTAAAATAAACTCACATAAGATAAATTTAAACCATAAATGACCAAAAACATTTGTAGAAACACAAATCTATGTAAGTAAAATCACAAACAAGATCTAGACAACCAATTTAACCAATATTTCAAAAAATATTTAGGTAGGAATTGGAATTTTAAACCTGATTAGCTTGAAGATGATTGTAGAATAATTAGGGCTTCATAGATCTATAAATAAACTTCAAGCTTCTTCACTCTAGAAAATTAAAATCTTCTAGATTGATCCTGCACACACATAATTGTCATCTCTAATACCATGTTAGGTAAGTGATCGTGAATTATAATTAAAAATTATAGATCCATAGATAAATTGCCAAATATTATAGATTATGATGTGAAGTTAAATTAACATTAGATGTAGCTTAATATAGAATGTAGATTACAAAGATTAATAACCATAGCTGAAATAAAATAACATGAAAGTAAAGGAGACAAAGAACATTGGAAAACAAATAACTATTAAGGAGGAGATCCAATCTTGCTGGAAAATTAATGTAAAAGGTAAAACAATGTTCAAATTGGTGTCTAAATTAAAGAATGTCAAAGCTAGAATGAAAATTTGGAATAAGGAAACTTTTGGTAACATTTTTTCCCAAAAAGCTGAAATTACTGAGGATTTAAAAATGTTAGAGGAGGTGATGGAAGTTAGGGGATTAGATCAAGATCTTAGGAATAATGAGAAATCTCTTTTGGTTGATTATCATAACTTGGAAGCAAAAGAGGAAGCATATTAGAAACAAAACTTGAGGATCATGTGGTTAAAGGAGGGTGATAGGAATAAAAAATTATTTCACTTGACAGCCTCTAAGTATAAAAAAGGTAACTCTATCTTGAAAATTGAGGACAACAGAGGAGTGAAATTGAAAAACAAGTATGAGATTTTAGAAGAATTTATAAGTTTTTTTTTTTTATTTGTTGGGTGTAGGAAGAGAGCCAAATTTAGTGAAGGAAAGAAAAATAGTAGAATTTTTTCAACTTGTTATTTATCATCAAGAAAATGCTGAGTTGGTTAAAATTCCTTCTCCTCAAGAGATAAAAGTTGCCATCTTTGATTTGGAAGGAGAAAAATCACCTGGGCTAGATGGTTTCCCTACTTTTTTTTCAAGAGTTTTGGGACATTGTTCATATGGATGTTGAGGAAGTTGTCCAATATTTATTCATGAATGGTAAGTTGTTGAAAGAGATCAATAGTAATTTTATAACTCTTGTGCCTAATCTTTATGGGGGTGGTAAAGTTACAAAATTCTGACCTATTAGTCTATGTAACACTTTCTATAAAATTATTACAAAAATAATTCTTTTAGGATCAAAGATATGTTGGAAGGTTTTATATCTCCAAATTAGGGAGCCTTTGTGGAAGGAAGACATATTCTTGATAGTGTCATTACTATTCATGAAACTATCCATTTGGTGGATGTCTCAAAATGGGAGGCTATGTTGTTAAAAATTGATATGAATAAGGCATATGATAGGGTGTCATGGAGATTTCTAAGGATAATTTTGGAAAGGTTGGGATTTCATGTTCACTTTATAAATCTGATAATGGAATGCATTTCTACTCCTAAATACTCTATCCTTATCAATGGTAAGTCTGAAGGATTTTTCTCCTCAGAAGGGGATCTGAGATAGGGGACCCTTTGTCTTATTTTCTCGTATATTATTATGGCGAAACTTTAAGCATACTTTGTGCTGACCATAGGAAAATGAGGATTCTTAATGGTTTAATTATTTCAAATGGTCTCGATTCAATTTCTCTATCCTTAGTTTTTGGATGACATGTTCTTATTGGGAAAATAAAATGTTTCAGAAGCTATGACCTTTAGGGATGTTATTCAAGATTTTGAAGAAGTCACATGTCAGCTTATTAATTTTTGAAAAAGCTCAATTATTTTTTTGAATGTTGAGGAAGAAATTCAGAATAGAATTACTATTTTTCTAGAGTTCACTATCCATTATTTTCCTTGTTCTTATCTGGGTATGCATATTTTTAAGGGGAGAATGGTATTGGATAATTGGAATACTCTTGTTAGTAGATTTCAAAAAAAAATTAGCAACTTGGAAAGGGAATTTGCTTTCACAGGGATGGTAAATTATAATTACTCTAAAGTTCCTTACAAAGCCTACCAAAGTGTATCTTATGTCTATTTTTAAGATACACTCAAAGATTAGAACTATCATTACTCGATAAAAATAGGGTTTTTGATTGGGTACCGAATCTAAGGAAAAGCTCCGTTTTGTGGCACTAGGATAGTGTTACTCTTCCAAAGAGTGTGGGTGGTTTGGGGTGAAGGATATAAAAAGTATGAATCTAGCTTTAATGGCTAAAGTGGGATGAGGCTTATGCAGGTTGATGGATTATGGGATAAGATTCTAAAGGCTAAATATATGTTCACCGAGAAGGTCTCTTTATTTTAAATGATATACTCTTCAAGGTTCATGCTTTTGGAATGGTTTGGGTAAATGCAGGGGTTTGTTGATGAAAGGGAGAAAATGGGAGATAGGAGATGGAAATCGGATTAAGTTATGGAAAGATTGGTGGCTCTCTGGTGAACCCCTTATTAACTAGGATCAATGGAGAAATTTAGCAAATCACTTAATTTCCTCTATGTGCACCCTTCTAAGAGACTATTAGGATAAACTAAGTGGGGATGGTCTTGGAAACCTCTTCAATGGGAAGGAGAAGATGTGGGTATCAAGGAGGCAATTCAAAATTTTAATACTAATCTAGGGTGGAGTGCATATTCCATCAATTCCTAAACTGGATGCTCTTATTTGGGTAGGGACTAAGGATGGTGAGTACTCTATAAGCAATTATGTCTATGTTGTAGCTTGCAATGTCCCTCCTCCAAACCCTTACTGAAATATCTCTGGGACAATACTCTTATTCTAAAGGTGAATTTATTTTTGTGGCATGTTATTCAAAATAAAGTTCTTACTGTTGATAACTTACAAGCCAAAGGGATAATGATACCAAATAGGTGCATTCTATGTAAATCGATAGTGAAACCATGCTTGGAAATATTTTTCTTCAATGTCCATACTCTCAAAAATTATTTTTCAATATTTTGAGATTATTTCAAGTTTCCGGGTCTTACCGAGTCTTTTTTACTGGTATGAGCAATGAACTAACCCATTTTCTTCCTTATGTTTGTCAAAGGCTTGGAAGTTTTTGTTCCCTCATATTCTATGGGGAATATGGTTGGAAATGAATAACAGGATTTTTCAGGAAAATAAAAAAGCTCTATTAGTGTGGGGAATGCAATTGTTTGGGCTCTGATCAATAATTTATCCATTATTAGATTAAAATAACAAAGAAGTATCGCTCATTATGAAACTAAAATCATTTAATCTTTGGGAATTTGTATGGGCACACTGCCAAATTTCATTGTGGAAGAAGAATATTAGGGATAATGTGAAGTGGGAAAAGCCTAAGGATGGATGGATGAAAATTAATTTTGATGGTGCGGTGAAAAGTAGCTCAGGTTTAGCTAAGTGGGTGGTATTATTAGGAATGATAAGGGTTCCTTATATATTTCCTATACTATGCCTATTGGCAATAAAACCAATAATTATACTGAATCCTATGCAGTGTTAAATGGTTTAAAGTGGGATAATCATCATCAAATAATGAAAATTTATGTGGATGGGGATTCTTTATACATTATAAATGCTATGAAGGGAAAATTAAAATATCAAGCCAATATTAATTCCATCATGGAAGATATAAGGGGTTTATTATCAAATTTTGAGGATGTCCAAATTATGCACGTGTATCGCCAAGCTAATGGTTGCAGGACATCTTTGTCCAATTACGGAGTTATCGAGCTCATCATAATCATATATGACAAGATGAGATGGAATTATTGACAAGTACTAGAGCCATCATTGATGTTGAAAAGTAGAATTTATTTCAAGTGTGGGATTTGGATCCGAGCTATCCTTGCTATCATTACCGATTGTGCGAGGTCTCAGATCTCTTATGTTACTTCTAATTTGGATTTTTTTGGGAAGCATATTTTCTTCTTGTTTTTGTTATAGGTTTTGAATTGGTTTTCTATTATGGGAGGTAATTTTGGGTTTAGCCGTATTCTTGTTCTACTCTGAAAGGGATATATGGTCATTTGGGATATCTTCAAAAGTGGGGCATTATCCATTTTTTCCAAAGGCTTAATGGTTTTGATGAGAATCTCAAGGAGTTCACACAGTTTGGGATAAGGAAGTAGTGAAAATGCATGGGGTTAGTCTTATGATTTTAGAGGAATTGATTGGCTCTCATTGTGCTAGATGTAAGATTTTTAAAGATAGAAAGATGTTTCAGGAGGAAGTCTACATTTTCCTTGTAAAATATGAGAAAATTTACTATATGGAAGATGGTATAGCTCATTGCATATTATCTGCAAGTGGTGGTCTCGAGGGTTTTCTCTTCATCATGAAGTATATTACACTTGATGGGAAGTATAGGAAGCTCCATACACAACATTTCATGTTGCTTAACAATTTTAGATGAAGCAAAAATATGAGTATGCCTTTACTTGCTAAATTTTCTTCAAGGGTCAGTGAAAGATTTCTAAGAGAAGAAAATGGAGGTCCCTCTACATTAGGGATTAATTATTTTGTTATTTAAAGCTAGCACTCTGATTCTTGAAACTAGAGGTGCTAATTTTAGGTATGGTGAAGAATGGGAAGACCATTTGAATTTATCTAATAGGTGTAAGCTTAATGTTATGAAAGAAAAGGATAAGAAGGATCTAGATGTGGTGAAAAATATTCAATTTTTGGCGGGGAAAAACTTGGATGTGAGTACTTTGGATGGCCTGCATGAGGGCAATAACCTGAAAAATTTTTTGGCCAAAAAAATTGAGGCTCTTGAGGATGTGGTTAATTAGGTGAAAGCTGAGAATAGGAATATGATTAGGGGGTGCAAAATTTTTATGAAGATTTGATGGTTCTTAGTCATAGGGTTAAAGACCTTTAAGAGATGGTAGTTGATAAAAAAGGGAAGAAGAGGAAGATAACCATTAAAAACTCTTATGAGGATGTCTACTCTAACAGCCAGGGGTTGAATGTTTGGTTGAGCTTGAGGACATGGGGAAAAAGTGCATAAGGGGATTTTTGTGACCTTTTTGCTAACTAGTTTTAGTGTATTTTGGATCATTCCTGCTGGTTAGGTTTTTGCTGGTTTTGGTTTGGGTTTTTTATTTCTCTTGTGTCTCACTCTGGTTGAGTTAATTTATTTTTGAATCGAGTGATTTTTGGGTGGTTTTATTGATAGATATTTTTGCTTGGCTATGAGATTTCAATGTAATATCTTCAATATGGCCCTTGGAGCCCTTTTCCAAACTTTATCTATAAAAAAAACAATGGATTTAAAGTGGGGAAACGTGAAGGAAAAAACCCACCGAAAGAAAACACTATTTTTATTAATAATTCAAAAGACTTTAACCCAAAAATTTCACTTCACTCCTCGGTCTCACAGAGATAATTGTAGACTAGTGTCTTCACAATTATATAGCTTTCTTACATAAAAACTTGAGCATATATCTATATTATATATCTAAATTGATACCAATCCCATGAGGAATCATCGTATATATATATATATATATATATATATATATATATATATATATATATGAATGATGGGTGAATGGTCATACAATCTCACTCTTTTTAGCTATGAAATGACCGACTAGGTTTATTAAATAAAATTTTAATAAAAGGGTTGTAAGTGGTGGTGCACCAAATGGTATCCCCACTTGACTTTATCAACCCCAAGAAATAGTAGTATATAATTAGGACTAGATAATTACTCAAAGTGCATGATTTTGTGTCTACATTTTCCCCCACTTTATATTGTTGAGATAAATATTGATAACATAAAGTAGATAGAGATGTGTACCCAAATCCATGTAGATCGATGGTGAAAAATGTGCCGAGAGACAAGAGCAAGTGTGAAGTGTTAAAAATGGGAGTGTGGAGACTAAAGATGAGAAAGTATAAAAGTGATGATGATGATGACCCTAGGGTAGAAAATCATGTCATAGTTGTCACCAATGTGCATATTGTTTATGTCGATGTTGATGTGTGTCATGTTGTTGATGTTGACTACCACTTCCCATAAGGACGAACCTATAAAAGAGAAGAATGATCAAGTAGTCAAATGCACATGTATATGATAAAAAGCATGTACAAAAGTGTGAAAATTTCAAAAGGGAACATGTGCACTTGATTTGTGATGAGGAAAGAGTGTAGAAAACATATTGTAGATGTTGTAGAAGATGGGTTTTTGGGTGATCTCAAGCCATTTGAGTCGGTTGTGAGTTTTTTAGGTGATATCACTTTAAGAACTAGAAAAGTGTAGGAGAAAAGTATAGTGTCATCTTCCAACCTTAATTACTTCATGAAGTGTGGGACACCATAGTAGATGGTGTGTAAAAATCTAATCTGGTTCGACCAATTCTAATCCAATGCTGAAGAAGAAAATATTGTATGCTATGTGTATGTTGGGTGATAAGGAATGAATAACCTGTAAAAGTTGCTATGTGAAGTGCTTGTAGACATGTGTTGCACTGAAGAAGTCTATGTATATGTCCCCTAGTCACATGCATATATGAAGGGCTAGTGGTGCCTAGGCTCTACTATCTAAGTCTAGGGCGCTAGTGTCTATGTTGTGTCAAGGAACCAAGTTAGGATATGATCCCTGTCTAATGCTGATGATTGTGTTTAACTAGTATTGTTATGTGATGAACCATGACTGTGAACTATCAGTATGGGGTGAATGATTCACCAAAATGATTCCCCCTCGTTTGGGGTGCATAAGATGTTACTAAAGAGAATGCAGCCCAAAGGAGGACTTACCACTATGTTGAAACTGATGCCCTCAGTAGGGGAGGGAGTGTGCTTGGTGAAACCAAGGCACATGCAAACAAGTGGCTAGGAGACAATTGTTAGTAAAAGCAAGACAAAAACAAATGTAAAATGTAAGTTGTGACAGACAAATAGACAATGTGTAAACTAAGACATAATAAGAAAACATGCAAGGAGATCATGCGAATGAAAAAGTGGGTTTTAAACATGGGATACCACTCACAATGTCTCAAGGCAATCAATGATGATTAGGCCAAAGACATAAAAGTGTGCACATAAGATAAAGGGAAAAGCCCATAAATAGTGGCTAAAAATGGAAAACAAGAGAAAATAATGTAATAGACAATCATGGTAGAAAATAGGCCTACAAAAAAATGCTACACATGAAACACTGTTAGCATGTTAGAAAGATAAAAATCATCTCAAAAGTGTGTATAATCTGATATACTAGTGTGCTATGAAAAAAATGAAATAATAACACCTGTAGTGTATGAAAGTGGATGCCCCTAGAGAGCATTGTGGATTGGTAATAGGTAGTACACCAAGCATCCATGATGCATGTATCGATCTATAAAATTTACAATCACAACTAGAAATAAAGTGATCACACATGTGTGTATGATAAAGATAATGACATATAAAATATATATCTAACATGTGTAATAAAGTGTACATGTAACAAACAAATGTAAACAAGAATAAAGGAAACCAAGAAATGTATTATGATGTGAAGTGGAGATCGAATGTAATGAAAAGTAAATGTGATAGGGGATGTGTGCCACCCGAGTGAGTGTGAATGTGTATGCATGAAATGAGGTTAATTTATACATTCCCCCTCAAAAGTCAAGAATGAACTGTAAAAAATATTGTGTCATCAGGAAATGGTTTGAAGGTATTTCCATAAAAGATGTGATTGACAAAGCGCAGAGCGTAGAGTGTGTAAGTGAGTGAGTGATTAATTGAACGTTTGATAACTAATTATACCCGTTCTTCCGTGATTCTTCATTTTCTCTCCTCCTAGGGCCGAATAAATAATTTTTTCTTCTATATTCTTCCTATCATGTGTTGGCATTCTATTGTGATGATTATTTTTATTAAATGGTCAATTTTCTACTATTATCCCTACGTTAGGGCATATTTTTTTACTTCTAATGACATTTTCTTCTATCCGGGGCATGTTTATGATTCCTAGTGAGTTTTGGAGATATAACACAACATCGCAATTATTCTACATCATATTCTTCCTACAAATTTCAAAAATAAAAAAATCTTTAAAATTTCAAAAATCCAAAAATTGGTAAAAATCTAAAATCCCATAAAAAATTAGTAAAAATAATTCACATAGTTGAATCGTTTTAGGAAAAAACTTCCTCAAACATCAAAATTTGTCCTACAAAACATATTTCTTAGTCCTCACTTGTTCTCATGCATGACTTGTGGATCATTTTGATCTACCTCTATTAACAAAGCTGATTTTCTTAATATGTATGTATTCCCATGAACATGCAGTTGCTTGGGGTAGTTTTATAGTGCATGATTTCTTGTTCATGGGACTTCTATGTCCTCTGTTTATTCACGTCACATGTATCCTTGCTTGGGGTGTCATTTTTGACCCTTGTTGTTTAACTCGAACATTTGGGAACTGAATCTCGATAACAAAAACATTGGTGCAACTATCTTGAAAGTTGTTTATTTGAGTATTTTTTTTTACTTGTTACCTTGTTCGTTTTCTTGTTTACTTTATCATATTGCATTACTTTATGTATGTTGTTGTGAATAAGTGTTTTCGTAATGAAAAATGTTAGTATTATAGATTTTCATGTTATTTTACACTTTTGTTGGATGCTTATATTGTTAGAGATCACAAGCAATGAGGGGGTGAATCAGTGCAGATTAAAATTAATTTCTAGAGTTATACAAATTCACAGTTTCTTAGTTTGTGCAGTTACTATATCATGTGCATTTTTTCAAACATATACTAGACAATAAAATGACGACACATAATTTATAGTGGGAAACCCTTTTAGGAGAAAAACCCACTTAAAACCAAATATTTATTAGGAACACCAATTCCAAAGCTTACAATGGTTTTAATTGATCACCCACTCAGCCTGTGAAGCACCCACTTCACAAATTCAAGAACCCACTCAATATTTACTAATCACCCACTAAGTGAATTTTAGCAAACACCAAATTGCAAGGTCCACCAACCCCTAATTTAATCAGCTACAACTGATATTTTGTAGGAACCTACCCACAAGGAGGCTATAACCCCCTTGAAAATGCTAAGCTACTACTTAGACTTATTTTACATACAAACTTTGATCATATAGTTTCAATATTTCTTACACAATGGATTATGATCACTTTTCTATATCTTTCTGTGTTATCTCTATCACTCTCTTCTGCTAATTTGATTCGAACTCTTCTTTCTCAATCAATCCACCACACTAATTTTCTTCTCATTTGATATATCTTCTTCACTTCATCTGTCTTCTCTCGCTCCTTCCTTTCTCTTTTCTTTCTGTAGCTCCTTTAGCTTGAATGCATCATCTTCTCACTTGAGAAACCATCGTATTGGAATTGAATTTCATCTATATAGTTAATCGACCCATTCCCACACTTTATTTAGCATTCTATGTAATCTTCCTACTCTGTCACCTAAATATTTGATCCATTAAATTGTTATCCAAATAGCTCTCCTAGAAATTTGGATAACTTGCATACACATCCTACTCCCCTTCACATTCTTCTATCTCCTTCCATTTTCCCTTGTGTGCCTTCCTCCTACGTGCCCACTTTCTCTCCTATACCATCGTCCACTCCTTATGCGCACCTCTCCAAAATTACCTCCCAATCAAATAGGTTCTTGGCATTCCTCTTGCATGCATTGTGTGCCCCCTCTTCGCCTCTTTCTTCCATTTCTCCTTTGTGCCCACACTCCATGTGTTCACCTTATTTCTAGTTAGATCTCACACATCTTCAAAAGTTAAATCCCGTAAGGCTTAAATGAGCGTGCCAACTTCCACATGTCTAGAGCCCCAAAGATGCATCGGCCATTGAAAATTCTTAAACTCAGCGGAGGGTGCCAAGTGTCTTAATGACACACATTCAAAAGTGGGATCTAGGCCGAAGACTCAAACTTGCGCCAACCCTCCACGTAGCATATGGTCAATAGAGGTCAAAACCAAAACCAAAAGTGGGCCTAAAAATGACTAAGTATAGAGAACTAATGGAATCCTCCACGTGGATCAATGACGCAATATCAAAATGAAAGTCTTGAGGTAGTCCCCAAAGAAGCGTGGGCCTTCCACATGTCTTAAGTCCAAAAAGGGATAGAATTGAGGGTTGAATAGTCAAAGCAAAGGCAGGCCAATGGAGGGCACCAAGTGTCAGCATGACATTATTTCATAGATCAAATTTTGGGCGGGTTTCCAAACAAGCGCAGAGCTGCCATGTGTCTAGGGTCAGACTTTTGGCCCTCCAAGCAAAGAAACTTACAAAGAATACAAAGAAGACCAAGGAGCTCACAAAAGCCACCATGTATCAGTCCGACACATTTTTAAAAGTGAAGGCAAGGGATGAATCTCCAAGGCACATGGAGGCCGCCACATGGACCTTGTATGGACAAGCTCTTTAAAATACTACACTCCATGATTCAAATTTCAAATGGGAATATCATTTGACTCGGGGCTTGAAATCTAACAAATCTAGCACCGTTGGAAAGATCTCGGCCTCATCTACACCTTGGATATCTGAATCTTTAATTTTGGAAAAGTTAGGTGGGGAGGAAATGAAGAAATGTTTATCATGCCATTAAAGTAGAATCAAATTTCTTCAACCACCAAATCTGATTCGATTCAATCCATTGTTCCTCCTCCTTCGAGGTGCCAACAAGTAATTAATGAAGACATGACAAATTTGGGGTGGAATTAACGATGGTGGTTGAGCTTCGAATTAGTTTTCCCACTTATCTCTCTCTCCTTCTTCCCTTTGTGCTAATATATAAAGGACGAGGTCAGGGCTCATTGTAAAAGGTTGGACACTCTGGATCCTTACACATGTTGCTAAGGACTCCATATTTTCTATATTTTGAGTTACAGACCTCCATGTTTGGCTCTTATATGTGGATATCAGCCTCCTTATCATTATAACATTTATGTGTATTTTTGGAAGTAATAGAAGCATCGTTTTGTGACTATTCTCTATCCTAACATGTTTGCATTCCTTCTTCTTGCCTCTTCTCTTGCATTATGTATTGTTGTGCTACTTTAGGTCCCATGTAGTTCCATATTTGGTTGTGTTCCATGAGAATGATTTGGTGAATGCATGTTTTGTTATGCTACTTGTGCCTAGCCTCCTTTCACACATTCCCTATCATTCTTGCTTAGAATAGATAGTGTTCATCCCTCTTTTCTAGTGCTATCACCTTTTAGTGTAGTTTACTTCATGTTATCCTTCTTTCCTGGTCCCTTAGCATTCTTAGCTTAGTTTCCCCTTTCAGCACTAGGAGTAGCAGTAGTAGTAGAAATAGTTAGAGGAACCGACCTTCTCCAGAGATTTGTCCCAAGCTCGCAAGGTCCCAAAACTTGGGAAGGTCCCATTGTGGTCTTAAACACCTTAGCCCTTTTGAGATCCAAGATGCGGGTGCACATCGAGAAACCAAAGTTTCGCACACCCGGTGGGAGTAGCATTGAAAGCTCAAATTTCATATCTCTAAGTTTTGGTGTGTGAACTTAGTGTTTCAACCTTTGGAGGCTCATTTCAAACACATATGGTGACTCCCAATATTTTAAGATCTCTGTTTTGAGAGCACCTTTTCATGAGAAGAGTGCACATAAGAAGAAGTGCAATAACTAAAGACTCTTTTGAATACCTCCAGCTATCCCCAAGAAAAGTTCATTTCAGAAGCTCGCATGTGCATCTCTATCTCCAGCATACCGCGCCCACTCAAATCCTAAAAATAGAGAAAACTTTGTGTGCCTATGCATGGGGCATCAACCACCTCTTCCATTAAGAAGCTTTACAAACTTTGATGGAGGGAGTCCTTTACTCTGGCATGTAGCATGATATCCCAAATGGCACGCTCAAGAGTATTCCTTACTTTACTGGTGAGAATCAAGTCACCCCTCAGGAGCATATCTAGGATGTGGAAAATGTGTGTTCACTCTATCTAATCACACATAATGATGTAGTAATCAGGCGGTTGCTTGCAACCTCTTTCAAAGGTAAAGCACTTTAATAGTACCGAGGCTTGAGACTTGGATCTATCACCACCTAAGATGAGATGGGAACAACTCTATGTAGTTATTTTGAAGACAAATCAGATCACCTATTATGGTGGAGCAACTGAAAACAACAAGGAGGGTGCCTAATGAATAGATGACTGATTTCAACATCAAATTTTAGAAGATTTGGGACAAAATCCCTCTTTTGGTAAGACCTACATCCCAACATGCTTTTCTTTATTATCTGAAGGTGATCAACATCAATATTTCAGTTATGATCCAATCTATGGGAGTTAGAACTCCACCATCTACTAATAACATTGCAGTAAAGGTAGAAAATAGTCTCATTTAGGTGGGAAAGTTGGCTCCTGACCACTCATGCCTTGGTTCCCAAAAAATGTCACAGCCACCCCAGCCTTCTATAGCCTCTATTCCTACTCCTGAGAAAAGTGCACTGGTTGCTTCAACATCCTATTCTCCATCACAATAAAAGGAAGATGAAGAATTGAAGGCCTTGATCAAAAATTTATCAAACAAGGTCATATCATTAGAAAAGTAGCAAGCACAAACATATAGAGGTGATTCCAATCAGGTGCATGGCCAAAGGAATCTTCCTTGTGGAATCATATGGAAATCAAAGATATGCACCTAACCGGTAGAATGATAGATGGAAGCCTAATGCACATTTTCCCTTGCAAGTTTCCCCCGCGCCTTCTTCTCTCCCAACACCCAGTGCAAGCCGAGTGCTCTTTCCAATTCAGAACAACTTGGCACAAGAATCAGAGTGGTGCTTCCCTTGCAAAATGCCTCATAGTTAGTAACATTATGCTAATGCTACGCACTCCCAAGCCTTCATTATCCAGAATGCTTCATCATGTGAGCCCTCAACAAGTGCCCATGAAGCAAATAATCTAGAAGGACCAGAAGTTCCTCCGGAGTCCATTTTTATGTTCTTTAGTGCAAAATACTTTTGTGCAATCAACCAAGCTATAGAAGATACAATCAGACAGTGGGCGCAAGTTACAGACAACAAAAGATATAAGAAAATAATATAAGAGTCAGGCGCGAAGGTCACAGTCCCAATAATACAATTAGATCTTCGAGAAGGAAAAAGAATCAGACAAGACCTATTACAACAAAAGTGTTCAAATCCCTATGTAAGAGGTCCCACGTAAAACTCCTTCTCAAGTAGCACACACCCATCCTTTGGTAGGCCAAGTCTCTACTCCAGCTAAAATTCAGGATTTTGCACCTGAACAGTCAAAAAGGGATGTTGTTCCCCAAATGCACAAGGTGGGAGGCCGTTCAACATTTTTGACAAGATAAAGAAAACAAACATAAATGACACAATGTGGGATGCCCTGAAATTCCATCTCAACGAGATCTGTTGCATGAAGCTCTGGCTTAACTTCATTGCACTAACTCGGTTATGTAGAAGCCACACACTTTTGTCAAAATATGATAAGAAGAGGAGAAAAAGTAAGTAAAATTGCTAAAACCCTTCTATATGTCCTTGATTATAGGCAAACATCTAGTGCATAAGCTGCTTGATTGACTCAGTCTAAGTATTTCATTATGCCTAAGAAGATCGGCGATGCCTTAGGTTTGAAATATAGCCCTTTGTCTAAAGGATTCCCACAATTTGATGGCTCAATTTTAACCACCTTAGGAGTCATCAAGGATCTTGAGTTAACCCTCCATGCATGTCCAAGCCTAATAATTACTCAAGATGTGTCAATTATTGACTTGCCTCCTTTGTGTGCCCTATGTCTATCAAGAGAATTCACTGCTAAAGTGGGTGGTTACTTGTCTTCTGATTGGTCTCATATGTTACTCAAGATAAGGTATGGTACTTGATTTACCATACAAGCTGACCCTATATTTTCTTATCATGTAGAGCCATATGTCCCATCCCCTTTCCAAGCCAATTGTCTTATCTAGGAAGAACAAGTTTCGGTTCTTGAAGAGCAGTCTCTTCCACCCTCTGTTCAAGACCTAGTACTTGATGAATGGGCAGAGAGGCATCACAAATTTGATCCCTATATTGAAGAACTAGAAGCCTATGAAATTGGGCTTGGTACTTATTGCATTCTAGAAGAAGACGCTATGCTTCTACGCGTGCTCTTAGGAGAAAAAGTTCAAACTGGTCTATGGAAGTTATAGTTTGATGGATCCTGAAGCAAAAATGGTGCTTTGGAGAAGGAGTGGTTCTCATTTCCCCTCAGGATGAGAAATTCTTCTTCGTGCATAGGCTGTAGTTTACATGTTCTAACAATGTGGCAGAATATGAAGCGTTGGTGCATGGTTTGCTTATTATTGAAAAGAAGAAAATTAAAGCGTTGTAGATCTTTGGGAAATAGAATTGGTCATCCACCGTGTCACCAAAAATGCCGTAAAAAAGAATAATATTCTTAAAGCTTATAAACATAGAGTTTGGGACCCGTTGATGCAAAATCATAGCACCCCTGGACGTTGATCAGATTTCTAGTTTGATCACTCTAGCATCTAGTGTGATTGCACAACATTGAATCCTTTCTTTGAGTGTGGGACTCGTGAAAATGAGAAAGGAATCTCCAGAGAAGGCTGGTTCCTCTTCCTAAACTACCTGCCACAAGCTATTCTAGTGCAGGAAAGCTAATCTAATCCTAATCTAACCACCAAGGAGATAGGGAGAGAGAGAGAAGAGAAAAGAACAAAAAGCCTACACTAAAATCGGTGATACACCAGAGAAGGAAAATGTTGAACATCTATCAAAACTACCATGGAACAAAGAGAGGTCAGCGATGGGAAGGATGGACAGATGCATCACAGGCCCAAGGATAGATTTCACACAGAAAATGTCCCAAAATTCCATGGACACAGCTCCAAACCTGAAATGAACATTCAAACATGCACAAATACCTGAAATGAAGAGAGGCAAGAAGAAAACAAGTGAAAAACGAGCAAGGATGGACAGATGCATCACGAAACACGTTTTTGTTGCTTCAGAAGTTTTCATAGAACATCATTTTAATGGTAAAAGGCAAAAACACCATTACAGAGAGGGGAGGAGGTTCGAACTCCATTTTTAACCCTGGAGAAGAAAAGAAGGGAGGGTAGAGCTGAAAAGATGAACAACCTTTTTTAAAAATGAGCCAAATCTGGCTTTATACAATGCATGGGTCGAGCCCAGGAGAGAGAAATGCAGGAAAACATGCAAGTAGTCCAACCATTGACCAAAATGCATTCTTCATTAAAATCGGTGGTTGAAACATCACTTCTAGCCATGCTGAAGAAGAATGTGACCCATGTGCATTAAAACTGGTTGTTGAAATGTCAGTTTTGGCCATGTTGAAGAAGAATGCGACCCATGTGCATTAAAACTGGTTGTTGAAACATCAGTTCTGGCCATTACCACGCGTTAGATATGTTTCTTGACTTTCTCTCTCCAAACTGAACCAAAATGCAAGATTGCCCTGGAATCATGCAGAGAATTTTTCCAGCTTTCCATTGATATAAAGAACGTGAAAATCCGAGCTCTGGATCGAAAGTTATGGCGATCCGAAGATTTAGGGCAAAAAACAGGCCAAAATAGATTTTGAATTTTTTCCCGCGTTCTACCACTTAGATGACATGTGTCAGGCGCTGATTCATCCACGGGTTCATTCTTTGAAAATTCCTTTGAAAATTTTGACTTTCTATAACTTTGGAAAATTTTCCATTTTTTCCCCACACCCGCCACTTCGATGACACGTGTCATGATCTGGTTGGAGGACAGGGGTGTGGGGTCATCCTTGTCTTTTAATTTTTTGGCCCAAGACTTTTGTCAAATTTTCCTAAGTCTTTCCCTGGCTCCGAACTCCCCACCTTAGGACACGTGTCCTGTGTCTATTAGCTCGGGCCCTCTGTTCCATTTTCCCCTTTGAAACTTTTACCGACCACTTAGCAACTTTTTTCCTTCTGACACGTGGCACGTTCTAATTTGTCCACGGGCCTCCTTGTCTCTTTTCAGCCACTTCGCCTTTTCACGTCCCACGCGTTCCGACATCCCAACTCGTCCCCGAGATCGCCCTGGACTAGGACTTAGCCAATTTCTTCATTTTTTCATTTCAAGCTTGGTTTTTTGTAATTTTTCACCTTTTCTAACTTTGTTGGGTTTTCTTCTTGGACAAGAGAGTTAGAAAGAAGCCGAGGGGACCCCAAAAACATGATTTTGGGCCTTAAATCAATCTATTTGCTTGGGACTTGAATATTCTGATGCATGTTATCAAAATTACCCTGGGGTGAATTTTGGATAACAGTTTTGGTGATGACTCAAATGGTCATCTGCCTGCTAGATGAATGATCGTGCTTTGAAGAAATCCATTGGGCATGGAGTCATGAGTAGTAGCCTAAAAACTGATCTCGAACTTTGAAAACCTCCTCTCTAAGCCATTTGGAAACCAAATTTGAAATGGAGTTGTTCTCACCAAGATGCCACCGAAATGGACTGTATAAGACCAAAACCAAGTACCACAAAAACTATGTACAAAATTAAAATCATACATGCTCCAAATGGAACATGCAAAGTGTGCACAAACACTTCTTCGCTTAAAGAAAACCTACCTCCTCTACTCTAACCGAGGAAGCAAAAGTGGGCTAAACAAACCCTGCAATTGGTTGTGAGAAATAGCTTCCTTTCTCAAAAGTGACAGCCATGCAATTGATTTGGCATTGAACATGGTTGGTTGAATGGATGGAAAATCAACAAGAAGCTGGTCTTCCACCCAAATCATCAAGGTATCAGCTGAAGGAAAATTCAATACCTCTTTTAGTTGCTCTACATTTGGATTGAAGAGTTATGACAGCTGATCCTTGGTACTTTGTAGCTCACCCTCATGCTCAGAAGCAAGCATGACTGGTTGTGACTTCTCCTTTGGCTCCAATGAAGCCAAATACCTGATTGGGCAAGGTATGGTCCATTTGATATGCCCATAGCTCTGATTTTCAACTCCAAAAATGGAGTCTTCTTGTAGACCCTCCTGAATGGATGGTGTGGAAGAAATGGTGAAATTCCTTTGTCCTTTCTCTTCCTCCAATGAAGAACATGAAAGATTTAAATCTTCCAATCTTGATTCCAAAGAGCTGTTATAAGATGCAGTGCTTGTAAATGAATTTTCTCCTTCATGACAACGAGACTCAAGTGTTTGGAAGATGGATAATGAAAGAGAGAATGGTGGAAACTCAACCGGCTCTTCTCCATCAAAACAGTCCTCCAAATCTAACGAGATAAACTACCTCATTTTTATCCTGCTACAAATGTTCAACTTCCTTTATGGTGTCTTCTTGATCTCAGTAATTTGACCACCATGGTTTCTTTCACCCTCCAACATTGAGTTTGAGAGATCAAACTCTTCTTCAAGATACTAGAACTTGAGAGAGATGAAGTAGAAAGAAGAACCGAAGGTTCTCCCAGAGCTTGCTTTGTGCTCAAAGCCCTTGGATCTACACTTTTCTCCTCCACAACTAGAATGTGCTCCTCTTCTTTTGGATTTGGAGAAGCTCCTCCTTCCTCCAATGTTTGAAGACAATCTTGCTTTTGATTGAACTCTTCCTCCAAAGCATGAAGTTTGTTAAGTCAAACTCTTCAATCACTGCTCTAGAGGATAAATTGGGACTACAAGATCTCCTTCTTCTTTGCTGCAACAAAATCAGTCCTGACCACCATTTGTTCAACCTCAGCCTCTTCTGTAGGTTTAACCATCAAGGGGATCTTTGTCATCCCAAATTTGGCAGCCCAAACCCTCAAGTTGTCTGTCATTTCTTTTCTGTTGGGCTCCTCTTCTTGCTGTCCTTCATGGCCGATTTTTGCAATTTCTTCTTCCCCACATGGAATTGGGAATGCAAGAGGAGGGATGGGTTGTAACTCAATTGATTTGGAAATTTTTTGTGGTGGTAAAGGAAGTGAAACCTCTTGTTTCTTTGGGAGGGCATATTTCGAGGGGATGACTGTTTGGAAGGAAAAAGGAAGGAAAAATTGAGGTGTGGTGGAAGACTGAGAGGTGGAGACATGGGATCAACATTTGGGACAGCAGATGGGGAATTTAGAATTTGTAATTCCAAATGAGATGGTGTTGCTTGAGTAATGGGAAGAGAAAAACCAGATGATGGTGTAGAACTTACCCATTGACAAGGTTGTTCAACAAGTGTATAGGCCTCTATTTCTACTATCCATTGTGCAAGTTGGGGTAGCATCTTTATCATGAAGTCCAGCTTCTCCTGAGGGCTAAAGTGTCTTGGAAAAGGGCCTCCCCATGGAAAAGGAGTCCTGCAACCAATTCTGAAAGCTCTCATTTGAGCTGTTGCTCTGGACTGCACCATCTTTACCTCCATCTTTTGGATTTTCTCCAACAGACCAGCATCTTGCATCTGATTGTCTTCATTATATGCATACTCTTGCTCTTGGAAAGCTCCATAGCCAAACTAATTTTGGCATTGCTGCTCATATGGGTATGCATGCTGATTTTGAATTTGTTCAAAATGCTGATTTGGAGGATTTAAAAACATGTTGGAGGTGGGAAACATTGCTACTATTGTAAATGTGAGTTCCATGATGGAAATGAAGTCATGATTGCACAACTTCATGGAATGGAAAAGAATGAAAGGGATGGAAAGAAGGATGGATGGGAATGGATGAAAAACGGGTCTGCAACTTTAGAAATGGGTTGCTGATCAGATGGAGTCGCCAGATGTGTTTGCAAGTGCCTCCAAAGGCTGAAATCTTCACAGGAACACACCAACCTGCAAAAGATGAAGTGGAAGACCTCTAAGGTCCCACCAAGCATGCCAAAACTGTTAGATGCAAAATCACAACACCCCTGGACGTTGATCAGATTTCTAGTTTGATCACTCTAGCATCTAGTGTGATTACACAACATTGAATCCTTTCTTTGAGTGTGGGACTCTGAAAATAAGAAAGGGATCTCATGAGAAGGTTGGTTCCTCTTCCTAAACTACCTACCACAAGCTATTCCAGTCAAGCAAGCTAATCTAATCCTAATCTAACCACCAAGGAGACAGGGAGAGAGAGAGAAGAGAAAAAGAACAAAAATCCTACACTAAAACGGTGATACACCAGAGAAGGAAAATGTTGAACATCTATCAAAACTGCCATGGAACAAAGAGAGGTGAGCGATGGGAAGGATGGACAGATGCATCATAGGCCCAAGGATAGATTTCACATAGAAAATGTCCCAAAACTCCATGAACACAGCTCCAAACCTACAATGAACATTCAAACGTGCACAAATACCTGTAATGAAGAGAGGAAAGAAGAAAACAAGTGAAAAATGAGCAAGGATGGACAGATG
Organism: Taxus wallichiana var. yunnanensis; assembly: GCA_018340775.1. NCBI lineage: Eukaryota > Viridiplantae > Streptophyta > Pinopsida > Cupressales > Taxaceae > Taxus > Taxus wallichiana. The sequence goes on along the minus strand of CM031243.1, from coordinate 185,649,854 downwards.
CATCACGAAACACGTTTTTGTTGCTTCAGAAGTTTGCACAGAACATCATTTTAATGGTAAAAGGCAAAAATGCCATTACAGAGAAGGGGAGGAGGTTCGAACTCCATTTTCAACCCTGGAGAAGAAAAGAAGGGAGGGCAGAGCTGAAAAGATGAAAACCTTTTTAAAAAATGAGCCAAATCTAGCTTTATACAATGCATGGGTCGAGCCCAGGAGAGAGAAACGTAGGAAAACGTGTAAGCAGTCCAACCATTGACCAAAACGCATTCTTCATTAAAATCGGTGGTTGAAACATCACTTCTGGCCGTGTTGAAGAAGAATGCGACCCATGTGCATTAAAACTGGTTGTTAAAATGTCAGCCTTAAGCCATGTTTGAAGAAGAATGCGACCCATGTGCATTAAAACTGGTTGTTGAAATGTCAGCCCGCCATTACCACGCGTTAGAGATGTTTCTTGACTTTCTCTCTCCAAACTGAACCAAAATGCAAGATTTCCCCTGAATCATGCAGAGAATTTTTCTAGCTTTCCATTGATATAAAGAACGTGAAAATCTGAGCTTTGGATCGAAAGTTATGGCGATCTGAAGATTTAGGGCAAAAAACAGGCCAAAACGGATTTTGATTTTTTCCCGCATTCTGCCACTTGGATGACATGTGTCGGTAGCGCTGATTCATACACGGGTTCATTCTCTGAAAATTCCTTTGAAAATTTTGACTTTCTATAACTTTGGAAAATTTTCCATTTTTTCCCCGCGCCCCCGCCACTTGGATGACACGTGTCGTGATCTGGTTGGAGGACAGGGGCGCGGAGTCATCCTTGTCTTTTAATTTTTTGGCCCAAGACTTTTGTCAAATTTTCCTAAGTCTTTCCCTGGCTTTGAACTCCCCGCCTTAGGACACGTGTCCCGTGTCTATTAGCTCGGGCCCTCTATTCCATTTTCCCCTTTGAAACTTTTACCGACCACTTAGCAACTTTTTTCCTTTTGATACGTGGCACGTTCTGATTCGTCCGTGGGCCTCCTTGTCTCTTTTTGGCCACTTCGCCTTTTCGCATCCCACGCGTTATGACGTCCCAACTATCCCGCACCACCTGGACTAGGACTTAGCCAATTTTCTTCATTTTTTCAGCCCCAAGCTTGGTTTTTGCAATTTTTCACCTTTTCTAACCTGTTGGGTTTTCTTCTTGGACAGGAGAGTTAGAAAGAAGCCGAGGGACCCCAAAACATGATTTTGGGCCTTGAATCAATCTATTTTCTTGGGACTTGAATATTCTGATGCATGTTATCAAAATTACCCTAGGGGGTGAATTTTGGATAACAAGACCTACTTGAGAGCTTTGATACCCTTAATCTGTAGGTAGTCCTGCGCAGAATGAACAAATAAGCTAACCAAATGGCTGCGCTCGGTTCATAATTTTCTCTGCTGAGGACTTTGTCAAAGGAAACACTCAACACATTAAGATGGTAATCAGACTATCCATTCTAGATAATAACACTAGATGGCAAGTGTTCGACAGTGATGTGTAGATTATCTAGTTTATCGAGAATGAAGTTGAATTTTCATCAAGTATGCAAGCTGACTTGCATGATAGCTATGGTGACCAAGTAATATAGCTAAAGAAAAATAAGTTGCCTAAAGGGCTAGTCACCTTAGAGAAAATGTTTAACCCTGATGATGAGTTTAAGGGTGAGGAAATATACATGTGTGCCACGTAAGAGGATTGATCTACCATTACAATTACGCGTGGAAAGGAAAAATAGGCCTTCATCTCTCTTTGCCAAATATACAATGACATTTTCTCATGAGAGTATGAAGACCTCAAAGGTTTTGATCTAAGTGTGCTCAACACTCCATTAACCTTTATCCTAGCATAAATCTCGTCAGACGAAAGCAATGACCATCAATCCAAAGATAGAGCCCCTCATTAGAAAGGAACTATCAAAACTCATTGAGGCAAAAATTATCTTTCCTATCAAATAATCTACCCAAGTTGCAAATCTACTTCCAAAGACGTAAGAAGAATGGTGAAATCAGACTTTGTGTTGATTTCAGGGATTTGAATAAGGCATCTCTAAGGGATTACTATCCTTTGCCTTCAATGGAGCAGATTCTGTAGACTGTGGCTGGTGCGCAAAGGTTCTCCATGCTAGATGGGTATTTAGGTTTCAACTAGATCCTGGTCAAGGATGAGGATCAATTCAAAACACCATGTACAACATAGTCGGGAACATATGCATACCAAAAAATGCCCTTTGGTATGTCAAATGTGGGTGCAACATTTCAGGACGCCATGAATATTGCCTTCAAAGGTTACATCAATGAGTTCATCTTGGTTTACCTTGATGATATAACTGTCTTCTCAAAGTAGAGTGTGGATCACATGGTGCACCTGGAAAAGGTCTTTGAGAGATGTAGAGAATTTGGGGTATCTTTTAACCCCAAGAAGTATAATTTTGTGGTGGCTCAGGGTAGGCTCTTGGGCCATGTGGTTTCAAAGGATGACATCGCGATTGATCCTGAGCACATTTCAGCCATCCTAGCCCTTTCCCTACTGGCATAGAAAAAGGTCTTATAGTCCTTCCTCGTAAGATTAACTTTGTTAGGAAATTTATACCTAACTTTGTGGGACTGGTTTAGCCCATCACCCTTATGCTCAAAAAGGACATAGCCTTCAGATGGACAACATAAGGAAGAGAAAGCTTCAAAAGATCAAGAAGGAGATTGCTTGTGCGCCAACACTCATCAATCCAGATTACTCAAAGGATTTAATCCTTTATGCTTATGGTGCTGATGCAAGTAATGCTACTTTCCTGACACATGAAAATGAATAAGGGCTGGAACGACCCGGTGACCTTCTTTCGCCAAACGCTGAAGGATTATGAGTTGAAATATAGTCACACAAAGAAGCAGGTCTTCGCCATCATGCACAAACTCAAGACATTCAAGAGCATGCTCACCACAAATCATATCAAGGTGTTATTCTCTCACTCATCAGTTAAATAATTCATCATGGGAGTAGAAATCAGTGAGAAGAGAGCGTGATGGGTGACAAAAATCATGGAATATGATGTGACTATTACAACCATGAAGCTGGTAAGAGGTAGTGCACTCTGCAAGTAGATTGCTAAGGATGCGTAGAGTGAACTTGAGGCTTCATTATTTTTGGATGAATACCTCCCATGTGTAGAACATGAATAGAATATAGACCCTAGTGTGCATGACTGGATGAAGGATATGATCACATTCCTTTCTAAGGGTACATACCCTTCTAGTTTGAAAAAAGCAAAGAGAAGGCATCTGGGTTACAATCTATTCCTTATGTTTTGATTGATGGACTTATCTTTAAAAGAAATCTAGATGGCATGTTGTTAAGATGTATCAATGACACGCATAATGAGAAAGTGTTAGAAAAATTTCATGATGGATTCTCTGGTGGACACTTCTCTGCTAAGACTATAACAATGAAGATCATAATGGTAGGTATATTTTGGCCTACCCTATTTACAGATGCACATAGATGGGTCATAAAATGCAAGGAATGTGCTTTCTTTATAGAAAAGAAAATATTGGTGGTGCTTCCCCTCCGACCAATCCAAGAGGATCAACCTTTTGCATAATGGGGTCTCGACTTTATAGGCATGATAAATCCACCTTCAAGCACTGGACATAAATGGGTGCTAATAGTTATATATTACTTCACCAGATGGATAGAAGATGTCATGCTTAAGGAATCAACTGAGGTAGTCATCCTTGACTTTCTCGAAGGTTTAGTCACAAGGTTTGGCATTCCTCAAACCATTATCTCTGATAATGCAAAGGCCTTCCTTGGTGCTAAAATCACTGATTGAGCTCTAAGTATGGGAATTTACCTGAAGACTTCTTCCAACTATTACCCCAAGGAAATGGTTTGGCAAAATCAACAAAAAAGAACCTGATCAGAATCATGAAGGGCACAATGAACACCAACCAAAGATAGTGGCATACAAAGGTTCTGTGCGCACTCTGGGAAGATAGAATCATAGTCAAAAAGGCAATAGGAACTTCACCTTAAAATCTTGTCTATGACAAGGTGGCTTCCCTTCCTATGACACTAGAACTAAATTCATTGGCGCTTGCCGAGTAACTAGAATTTGAGGGCATGGATAAGAGAGAAATCAGGATGGTAGAGCTGGTTCATCTTGAAGAGCTCGAAAGTTTGCCATGATCAAGCTAAAACAATATCAACAAGCAACAAAGAAATGGTTTGATAGAAAGGCTAGGCCTTAAATTTTTAAAGTTGGGGACCTGGTTCTAAAATGGGACATTGACAGAGCTAAAACAAGGTGCCATTCAAAGTTAGATGCACTTTGGAGTGGCCCATACACTATTAAGCCCTCCAAAGAAGCTAACTCTTTCAAGTTAACTCATCCAGGATGGAAGCGTGCTACAAATCCTAGTAAATGGGATCTATCTCAAACCCTTCCATTAGGTTTGTTGCATCATATTGTATATATTAAAGTAGTTTCAATTCCTCCAAGTGTGCTTTGCACACATTTTTGTTTGTACATAGTTCTTTCCCCTCGCATGCTTCCTATGCGAACTCTTTTGTTACTTCCAGAATGTAGAGCTTCTCTCAACAATTGTGAGATTCAAAATAGAGTGCATATATGATTTTCAAGTGATTATAAGGGCATTTTCATGATTAAACAAGCTAACTCCATGCCTAATGGACTTCTAAGGCTACTGATATCTTTCATCTAGTAGGCAGATGGCCCCGAAAGTTACCAAAACTGTTATCCAAATAGCTCTCCTAGAAATTTGGATAACTTGCATACACATCCTGCTCCCCTTCGCATTCTTCTATCTCCTTCCATTTTCCCTTACACGCCTTCCTCCTGTGCACCCACTTTCTCTCCTATCCCATCATGCACTCCTTACATGCACCTCCCCAAACTTACCTCCCAATCAGATAAGTCCTTGACATTCCTCTTGTGTGCATTGTGCACGCCCCCTCTTCACCTCTTTCTTCCATTTCTCCTTTGCACCCACACTCCATGCGTTCACCTTCTTTCTAGTCGATCGGTGCATCTCCAAAATTTAAATCCTGTGGAAAGCTCAAAGGAATGCCAAGATTCCAAATGTCAAGAGCCCCAAAAGTTGCACCGCCATTGAAAAGTATTTAACTTAGCAGAGGGTGCAAGGTGTCCGAATGGTGCAGATTCAAAAGTGGGATCCAAGATGAAGACTCAAACTTGCGCTAGCCCTCCACGTAGCATATGGCCAACGAGGTAAAAACCAAAAGAAAAAGTGGGCCTAAAAATGACTAAGTATAGAGAACCAGTGGAAGCCTCCACATGGATCAATGACGCAATATCAAAAGGAAATTGAGGTAGTCCCCAAAGAAGCGTGGGCCTTCCATGTGTCCCAAGTCCAAAATAAGGGATAGAGTCGGGGTTGAATAGTCAAAGAAGAGGTAGGCTAGTAGAGGGCACCAAGTGTCAGCATGATGCTATTTCAAAGATCAAATTTGGGGTGGGTTTCCAAATAAGCACCAAGTGCCACACATGTCCAGGGTCATACTTTTGGCCCGCCAAGCAAAGAAACTTAGGAAGAATACAAAGAAGCCAAAAGAGATCATGGAAGCTACCACGTGTTAGTCTGGTGCATTTTTAAAAGTGAAGGTAGGGCCGAATCTCTAAGGCACATGGAGGCCACCACGTGGACCCTATATGGATAAGCTCTTTAAAATACTATGCGCCCGGGATTCAAATTTCAAATGGGCATATCTTTCGACTCCGGGCTTGAAATCTGATAAACCAGGCACCATTGGAATTATCTCGGCCTCATCTACGCTTTGGAGGTCTAAATCTTTAATTTACAAAAATTTAGGTGGGTAGGAAATGAAGAAACATCTATCAGGCCATTAAAGTAGAATTGGATTTCTTCAACCACTAGATCTGATTTGATTCGATCCACCATTCCTCCTCCTTCGAGGCACCGAACAAGTAATTGATGTAGACATGATAGATTTGGGGCGGTATTAATGATGGTGGTTGAGATTTGAATTATTTTTCCCACTTCTCTCTATCTCCTTCTTCCCTCCATGCTTTGAATCTATAAAGGATGAGGTTAGGGCTCATTGTAAAAGGTTGGACACTCTGGATCCTTACGCATGTTGCTAAGGACTCCATATTTTCTATATTTTGAGTTATAGACCTCCATGTTTGGCTCTTGCATGTGGATATCAGCCTCCTTATCATTGTAACAATTCTGTGCATTTTTGGAAGTAATAGAAGCATCATTTTGTGACTATTCTTTGTCCTAACATGTTTGCATTCCTTCTTCTTACCTCTTCTCTTGCATTATGTATTGTTGTGCTACTTTAGGTCCCCTGTAGTTCCATATTTGGTTGTGTTCCATGAGAACGATTTAGTGAATGCATGTTTTTCATGCTACTTGTGCCTAGCCTCCTTTCACACATTCCTTATCATTCTTGCTCAGAATAGATAGTGTTCATCCCTCTTTTCTGGTGCTATCACCTTTTAGTGTAGTTTATTTCATGTTATCCTTCTTTCCTTGGTCCCTTGGCATTCTTAGCTTAGTTTCCCCTTTCAATACTAGGAGTAGCAGTAGTAGTAGAAATAGTTAGAGGAACCGGCCTTCTCTGGAGATCCGTCCCACGCTCGCTAGGTCCCATAACTTGGGGATGGTTTGATTACGGCCTCAGACACCTCGACACTTTCGAGATCTGAGACATGGGTGCACATATGAGAAACCAACATAAATGACTACAACTAACTCCATATTTTTTCTTACTATATTCGACTTGATTTCACCCTTTTATATGAATTTACTAGAAATTATTTATCAAGCCGATACCTAAAATAGATTTCTCATCTTTCTATGATTTTCAACGTGATCACGATGAGTGGGCCACTTTCTTCTATGATATTTAATTTTTCCTTGAAATCAAGAATCACATAGAGAACTAAAACTGTATTTACACAAATTTAACAACCATTAAATGTTGATAGCTAGAATTATAGATTTATTCACTCTTCATGGAGTTCAAGTTGTATACTCTGCCACAGTCAACAAAAATCAAATCACCATCAATTTTGGAGAAAAAATACTCACTCGTTTATGTTTAAATCAATTTGATTGTCCTCAAGCTTTGTCCATTTTATACTTGTTTATTCCACGACTTTCCGTAGCTTCTTTGAATTTATTTTTATATTTCGACACTTCTTCCCTGTTTTGAGGCTTTTCTCCTTTCTTGGTGGATTTTTAGTCACTCACAACTTTTTATTTTACTTCATGGCTTCTGTAATGTTACACAACTTTAATTCATGTTCACTACCTTTCCACAAATTTGTTCCATTTATGAGAATCTATCCTTTTACCTGCATATTTTATCTTTCTCCGCGGCTATCTTTCATCCTTTATTAGGTTTTCTAGTTCTTTGTAGATTTTCCCTTTATGCGCGACTTTTCTTAAGATTTCCTCACTCCTATAGCTTTGTCTTCAAACTATTATTACTTCCATGACTTTCCTTCACATCTGTAACCTTACCATTCTCACATGTGGCTCATCCTTTGGCTTCTTTTTACTTTACAACTTCATCCCTTTACCCACAACCTTCACTAAGCTTTCGTGGCTTCTTCTAGATCTTTGTAGCTTCCTACATACTTCGGCGGCTACCTCCTCATATCCATGGTTTGCACAAAAACTAATTAAGTCCCTTATAACTTATCCTTTATCATCCTAAGGTCTCTATGAGCTGAAATTACCAATTAACCTTCTTCTTTCTTTCTTGCTCACTTTACAAATTAACCCTTTTTGCCATCAATGCCACTTGACATCAAATTATTTTTCCATCAATGCAACTTGACATCAATGACAACACATATGATAATGAAAAGGTCTAACATATATTATAATAAAGAACGATGACGTAGATCATGTAAGAAAAATGATGAAACAAATTTATTCCTAAGCCAACTAATATGCTCGTTGTCTCCATTATTCTTCATCTCCACTTTTATTCATCACCATTTCTCATCTATCACAAATTTTATTCAACAACACATGGAGAAATAGGGATTATTTTTATCCCCCTCTCCCCTTATTTCTTCTATTTGTTGAAATATTGACTTCTCTTTCCTACTTACTCAAATTTCACACTCACCTAGTATGTTTGTGTTGACTCTTCTTTCACCTTCTTTTTTCGATCTTCAATCAAAATCTTCCATCACCCCATCGACACTCAAGAGGGAATCCCTCATTCTACTAATTTTTCTTCTATTCCTTAAAAAAAAACTTGTTTATAATTGTCTACTATATTTGAAGTGGCGTCACTTACGCCACCCCAAAGAGGAGAAAATGTAGACACCTAAAATCCACCTACGCAATTTAAATTCTCAAATTGTCCTCTTTCCCATCATTTCCATAGTGATTTCTCGCTAATTAACTATTGTTCCCCTCTATTTTGGTCAATTAATGACTCTGTATTGATTAACTAGTTTTTATCCCATTCTAGATGTCAATTAACGACACTTCATTATATATAATCCTCCTTCAATCAATTAATTAACTATTATAAGTTAAATAAGAATTTTTAACCTTGCGTTTGATTAATAAACCCCCTTATTGGTTAAATCCCTCTTTTAAATCCTCCAAACCATACCTATTTCCCTCTAAATCATCTCTAAATAGCTTTCTAAGCTTATTCTAGCCTATTAATTAATCATAGTTGATTATTTAAATAATATCCAACTCCCATGAGTTGCTAATCACTTGTTAATTCCTCTAATCAAAATTATCCCTTCTAATTCTACTTTATCATTTATCCCACACGCACTAGGATTTTAGCTTTTCCTAATTGGAAATATATATAAAGGACCCTCCTATCTTCTTTCCCACCTACACCACAATTTTACTAGTGATTACTATAGGCATATGATAAAGGTATTCTCCATTGTTGGAAATAGCTTCTTCATCTTTGCATTCATTCTCTCATATTTGAGTAGTAAAGGAAGATCAAATCATGACCATTAAGCCATTTTGGTGAGATCCTTTCCTCATTTGGAGACAACATATAAATTGATTGCTTATGATCTAAATAGGTTCATAATTAAATAACAATCATACATTACAAGAGTAGGAATGGTTTAACATTAGGTATTTATTAATGTTGATGCATTAGAGTAGCTATTTCCTTTAATATTTTATCATGATGTTCATGTTAGATTAACTTTGCTGTTTGGAACTACTAAGTGTTATTTTAATTCAATTAACTTAGTTTATTTCTCATGCATACGAGTGTGATGAGGTCCATTTGAGATTTACGCAATCATCAGTTGAGTATGGACCATGGAACTAGAGTTCATCATAGGGTAATGACCGCAACGTATAAAAGTGGATGGTAAAAAGATGTCATGAATACGTAGAGTAAATATTACATAGAAGGAGATGAATGTGTGAAGTGTAGAGTATGTAATGTGTCGTGTGTAGCGTGTAGTGTGTGAGGTTCATGTGTATATGATGCCCTTAATAATCAAGTGTGAACCATAACATGAGATTACATCATCGGGTAATGATGACATGAATGTGTATCAATATGTATATGGTGTATGTGATAGAATAAATATGGAGTGATGAGAAAAGAAGATGCTTTTTAATGCTAGAGGGGAGAAATAAGTGTGATGCCCCAAGTGTGTGAGGATGAGAGAGAGATCAAGTGACAATGTCTAAAATATTATCATTGTTAAGATCAAATCCAACTAGATCCATATTGGAGAATTGATAATAAATAGTATGAGATGGATCATATAAAGATCCATTGTGACATATGGTCTACACATTCATTGCATACTCTTCATTGGTGAAAGGTGCTAGCAGCACCCGTGTGCATGCCAAAAATGATATTTTGGAAATAGTCGGAGATGAGTCATTACTAATAGAAACATGACCGAATAACATAAGAAAACTGATAGAAGTGTGACTCGAGTCTAATGTTCCCCAATATAATCAAGCCAATATTTCCCAAGTGTCAGTGGAGAAGCACAAGGGGAACGTGTAACAAATACTACTAAATGAAACACACAAAGACCATAGGTGGCGGTAATGTGAAAATATCCATGATAAAGATGAGGCAAGTGAGGCGGTGGTAGGATATCATTGAGTGTCAAGCCAAACCTAGTTAAGCCGTGACATGTACATATACTATCAAAGAAAGTATGATCTACCAAAATATGATGCCAATAAGAATTATTGATGAAAAATGTGCATGTGAAAGGAGGTGGTACGGACACAGACTTCTTATGAATAGGTGAAACAATATCCAAAGTGTGGACAAACCCCTAATAAATTACCATAGCATTTGTAGAATTAGGGGTTTTGAATTTGTATTCACTGGGACCATCGACACCGAATGTGTCATTAAAATATGAGTCATCTATATTAATAGGAGTGAAATTAAAAGTGCACATATTTTCACCAGTAAGTTCAATTATATCAACTTCATCATCAAAATTTTCAGAAATAATCTGTGTTGGCATTGTCATGTTGTATAGATGTGTCAAGGATATTTCTAGGAGGTGCATTAGATGTAGGAATAAGAGGAACCTCAACAAGTAGAGTAGTAGTGCTTAGAGGAGTAGACACTTGTGGGTGAGATGATGATAGTAGTATGAGTAGAAATAGTTGGAGTGCTTAGAGCGGTGGAAGAAGACTGTGAAGTGTGAGATTGACCAATGTCATATGTATCAATACTACTATATGGAATAGGTTGTGAAAGAGGAATATGCATAGCAGTAACAAGGTCTATGCGACAGAATTTGAATGGATCAGGGTCTACAATAAATGTATGTTCATATCCATCACATAGGAATTTGATGCATTGGTGCACACTGTGAAGGAACTTCATGCATTACATAAATCCATAGTCTACCTAATAAAAGGTTGAATTTAAACGAGGTATCGATAATGAAGAATTCAGTTAGGAAAGTCTTAGGCCCGAATTGAATATATAAGGAAATATTTCCTAAGCATGCACAAGTAGTTGAATAATCACTTCGAATAAGAGTGGAATTCTTATAAATAAGTCTGTTTGTAATACCGAGTTGTTTGAGAACAGAATGAGCACATAAGTTAATGGTTGAGCCATTTTCAATAAGTAAACACTTAATACAAGTGGTACTAATAATAGATTGTCATTAGTAAATGGTGATATGTCCTCATTAGTAAATGATATAGCATGTGGAGATTTTTGAGAGAGCTCGAGCGAGGTGTGTGAAAGCCACGAAAGAATTATCTATTTCTATATGAATATAATGAATGATAACCTCCAATTTTTACCACAATCAGGCGTATTGCATAATAAGTCATAGAGTGATATTTTAGCTGGTGTATTCTTAAGCTATTCAATAATATCGTAGCCCTTAAATGTAATAGGAGGAGCTACGAAGTGATAGGTGGTGGAATAGAAATGGGTTGATGCATAGGAGGACGAAAAGCGGAAATTTTATACTACATTGATAAAAGGATCAACCATAGGTGTAATAAAGTGAGGAGGATACTGAGTATGAACTTACATGAAATTAGAAATGGTAGTATCCATGCCAGAAACCCTAGTGGGTGCAAAATAAGGATAAAAAAATTAATTCATGACTTGATAAGATGAAGACATACTCAAACGAAAGGGTTGGAACTATCAGGTTCACCAAAATGATTAAGCAAAATATGAATAGTATAAATGCCTATTCTCATTGCTATTATAACAGTGAATGAATAATCAAATTAAGTACAAAAAGTAACCCAAGTAAGCTAAGCTATAAAATGTAAAAACCATAATTACAAAGGAAGGGATAAAATGACTTAGCTATTTTCTAGAGATCTTGAAGTTGCACAAAGATAGAAAACTATAAAATCCAAAACACATTCTTTCACAACGAAGCTAAAAAAATGCAAATATGGAGGAATATGTTGGGAAGGGGTGTTTGGGAAGGGTCAAGGGTTCTGGGGTGCTAGAGACCTATACTAGATGCTGTGACTACAAAAATCTTAGAAAACTTCCTTTAAAAGGTTGCAAGGTGTTCATTATCCTTTGCCTTTGGTTGCACTATGATTGATGAGGTCATTGATAACTTGCAATAAAATATGAATTTGAAAAACCCTCAAGAGTGCATAAAATCCCAAAAATAAAAGAATACAAATGAAGGGTTGGACTGTCCTTAGTGTCAAAAAGTGAACTTATGATAGAGTGCTACACTACATTTCAGGACCCAATGTAGTTCTATGTGTATTTTTGTGGAATCGTTCCCTAGGTGGATTTTTTGTGTGTCACACTTGGATAACGAGAAAAGTAGCTAGATGTAAAGAAATGTAATAGATGTGTGCATGGAATAGAATAGAATTTACATCCTATGAAGTGTATGTAGAAATGTAGTCCTTTGCTCTTTAATAGATGCTTGAATTCCCTTGAATAGCCTTTAGATGCAACCTTACATGATGATAGCTAATTCTTAGTTCTTGGTTCCTTATTATGATCACATAACTTTATATTTATACGATTCCCTTGATTGAATTTCAAAATTAACCTTGAAAAGACAAACTACCAAAAAGATAAGATTCTCAAATGGATAGAAAGGACCTAAAAGATGTGAAAAAGTACAAAGAGATCAGGGGCACCCGGAGGAAGGGAGCGCTGGTGCTCATGTCTTCTTTGGCGTTGTGTCAGAATGAGAAATGCCAAAGTATGAAAATAGTGACTTAGATAGAAATAGTGAAAGATCAGTAGTAGTAGCAATAGAGATAATACAAATATGCTTAAAGAAATGGGTTGATTAATAATTTTCTTACTTAGGAATCATATGCATAGTAGTATGTAATCAGGACTAGATAATTACCCAAAATGCATGATTTTATGTCTATAGTTCCAATTACAATATGTTTTACTAACAAAATTTTCCATAATGTGAACAAGTGTTTTGTTAGTGGTCTTAAATTTCTCATTACCTTGAGGGTAAGAAGGGGTAGAAATTTTTGATGGATCTTAAAGTATTGGCAAAGGGTATTCACTTGATTGTTTTAAAATATTTACCATTGTCAAAGATAATAACAAAAAGGATTCCGTAAAAAAATGTTGTGGTTCATGATAAAATTAGATATATGAGAACCAATAACATAGGTGAGAGGAACATCTTCCACCCATTTGGTAAAGTATTTAGTTGCAATGATGATATGCTTATGACCATCATATGAAGTAGATGTGAGATTCCCTATAAGATAGAGCCCCCATTTGTGAAATGGAAACAATGTAGTGGTAAATTGTAAATATTGAGATGGGGCATGGATCAAGTTGTCATATTTTTGAAAAAAGACACATTTATTTACATACCAACAATAATTTGTTTCCATAATAGGCCAGTAATAACCTACACACAAAATATTTTTTTAAAACTAAAACCATGTTTCTCGTATGAGCTCTACGAGATGCCTTCGTGTACCTCTTTAGTTTCTTGGTTAACCTCTTTTTAATTAGGACATTAGTTATAATCCTCTTCCGAGAAACAATTAGTGATTATTAGCTAATTAAGCCTATTTACCCTTGTATTTGATCAATAAACCCTCTTATTGGTTAATACCCCTCTTCCAACCATTCAAAATCACCCCATTTCCCTCCAAGACATCTCAAAAGGCTTCAAAATATTATCCTAGCCTCTTAATTGATCCTAATTGGTTAATTAAGGCACCTCACATGCTAATCACTTGTTAATTTCACTAATCAAGATTAACAAGCCTTAATCTACTTTATCCTTTTAGTCCCACATGCACCAAGATGCAAGCTTTCTAACAATAGAAAGCTATAAAAAGGACTAAGCTCCTACCTTCATACTTTACACCATACTTTGAATAATATTAATCATATAAGACATATGATCAAGAGCCTTACTTCCATTGATGGATTAGCTTGCTCAATATTTGCATCCAATCTTCATGCTTGGTTAGTAAAGGAATATCTAATATGGCCTTGTAGCCATTGTTAGAGAGATCCTTTCACCATTTTGAAGTAGCAACAACCCAATTTGATTTTCTAGTGGTCTTCATAGGTCCATTTTAATTAGCAATTCACACTAAGTAGGCATGCTTTAACTTAGATTGATTGATATCATGTTAGTTTTCTTAAGCATTCCAATAAGCTAAGATCTTGATGTTACTATTGTTAATTCCTAGCTTTGTTAATAGACTATGTGGTGTTAGTCTAGTTATTTAGCCTTGCAAGAGTTTTGGTAGTGCACATTTGGCACACCCGGGGAGACATACCCCATTGTCCTTTTTATTAGATTTCAAGCTTTCTAGATTAGTTTCAATATTTTTAGATTAGTTTCAAATTTTTATTTACTAACCCTCTTTTTCATTATTTTTATAATTATGAAGTTTCTTAGCTAGATTAGTTGTAGTTGCTTTGTTTTTATGTTCTTTACAGGATCAAAGGAGGTGAGGTGTTGTCAAATTTGGATCAGATTGCTAAAGTTTTGAGCTTTTTCAGAATTTTTTGTCAAAAATCTCATGTTTTTGACCACCTACAGAGAAGGTGCACATGCTATGTACTCAAAGGTCATACACAAATGGTCATACTTACTTCAAGGGCATGCATGGTCATGTGGGCACATTGTGTTGTAAAGGTCATGTGTTTTTTCTTCGAATTGCACATTAGCTCACTATCATACTATTACAACACTTATTTTACATTGATTTTTATCATTACTCTATCATCATGCTCAGCTGGTGCTACACTTTACACATGTACAAAGTGTGCATAGGTGTCTCTCTGATGTGTGTAGTGCTTAAATTAACTTGTTTTTTTGTCTTTACATAAGTGCATGTGTTGTTTAAATGGTGCATGTGTTTTAGGAGTGCATGTGTTTTTTCTGGGTGCATGTTCTGGTGATAAGGGGTGTTGTTGGGGGTTTGTGTATGTGCACTATTTTTTATTTTTTGAAACTTATTTTAAAATTTTAATTTCTATTTTTTGTTTTTGTTGGTTGTTAGGTTTTCTAACTATTTTTACATAGTTTTTTAACATTTCTAATTATATTTTCTAACAAATTTTCTTAAGTTTTGATGAATGCTTTTGTTTCCATGCTTTGTATGAGTTTGGGATAAAGTTTGTGTATGCTCTTCTCTTGCACCATTGTGTGATCTTGAGAATCAAAAGCAACTTTAAACCTTCTTTTTGCTAACATTAGAGTAAGTGGGAAATTTCATTATTCATTTTTATGCTTAAGGGAATGAACTTTTCATATGGCATTTGTATGATCCTTTGATTTAAGAGATTTTCATTTGATAAAAATTAAGCTAAAGCTTGTGTATGCTCTTCTCTTGCACCATTGTGTGATCTTGAGAATCAAAACAACTTTAGTTTTTCACTAAAAATCACTTGGATTAATTGGGAATGAACTTTATACAAAGCATTATGGTGGTTATTTGATTTACAAGTTTTTCATTGTTATCTAGTTGGGTTTTTTTGTGTATGCTCTTCTCTTGCATCCTTGGATGATCTTGAGAACCAAAAACAACATTTAATCCTCTTTTTATGATATTGTAGATATTTTGGATAACTACTAACTATTTGTGTGTAGGACCTAATGATTTCCAAAGAAAGGAGAATCTAAACAAAACTCTAATTACACGTGTGTTGTAGGTTTCCAATGGTGGTCTAAACCAAATTTCTTAATCCAAAAGATAAAAAAACACACCACCTCTATTCATCACATTGTATTTGTAGGTTTTGGTTAAGAGCTATGGCTCATCCACTTTAAACTAGGAGAAGTGCCTGGCATAAGCCTTAAAATACCCATAAGGATGCTCCTAGAACCCCAAAGTAGTCCACAAGAGGGAACCTTGTGGATGAAAAATGGAAAGTGCTCCACTACCCAATTGATTAGTACACCTTGGAGAGATTAGAGTCAAAATTATCTTCACATGACCCCAGTGAGATACAACTGAATGTAATTTATTTCTCATTGTATTGAAGGGGGTAAAGTAAATTTGGATACTCCAAGATTTAGTCAATGTGACTTTCTTGGAAAACCACACTCACAGAGATAGTTTGTGACACCTAGAGAGTGAACCAATAGGAAGCTTGTGGCTTGGAGCCAATTTGACTTATCCATCATGTTCTAAAGAGCTCTCACAATGTGAAAACTTTTTTGGAGTCAAAACCTTGTTATTCAAACAAGGGAGAGTCCATTAAAGTTGAAACCATGTGTTATTTCATCACAAAATTTACAAAGTGTTACTTTTTCCTAGTTTTTCACTTGTCCTAAGACAACAATGAAACTCTCACCAAAGTTACACCAAGTATTTTCATCACCACTTGGTCTACTCCTTTGTTTTCTTGTTTCCCATTTGGGAAAAAAGAAAACATACATACGTAGTGCTATTGATTGATTGTGTCCACCACTTTTTGCACCCATTTACATTCGTCCTTGCTTGAGACTAGATGGTAAATGTTGAAAGTGTGTTGGTACGTCTTTATATCTTGGTAGCCATCATCTCGATACCCATAATCAAGATTTCATATTGTAGCTAGGTTGTCTCATCATTGACTTCCTTTGAGTTTGTTACATTGCCCACATTATAGCCATACAATTGTGATACTTACGTCTTGTTTCCATTGTGAAACTTGATCTAAGTCTCTAAATTGTATTGTTATATTTACTTGCACACATAACAACTTCTTGATATACTTAGGCTTAGTTTTTTATCCTAACATTGCCTTGAGTTTTTTAGAGTGTTGATGTTACATTGTTGTTCATCATGATAACATCATTTTGATACTAAAATATTGCTTTCATTACAAATCTTGATTAACGTGTCCAAATAGTGTTGTTACACTGCTCACATTTGTAACTTCCATTTTCAAAGACTTGGACTTTGTTTGTGTCTAAAACTGGTTTTAGTATACCTTGTTGGGAGATCACATCAACACTTTCTTAGTATTTAGGTCTTGTTTATTTTAAACTTGACCTAAGTGGTGATATTGTGTTGTCACTATTTTCACTAAACCTATCTTGGAAAAACATAGGGAGTAAACTATTTTTGTGATTGGATTTTAGTCTTGTACTTAATTGTCTTGTCCTAGATACTTCTTGTTATATATTACCTTGTTAGTATATCATTCTTTATTCTTTGGTATCCTTGGGTTCATATTGATCCTTTGGATTCATGACCATTTGTTATTCCACATTCTTTGTGATGACTTGACATCATTATACTTGCATAAATTTACCTAGGGTCCATTTTAGTCAACCTTAGTGAAATATTTTGTTATGCCTCCTACTACAAGAATGGGGCACCAAAAATTAGGAGCAGTCCCTTCGAAATGACAACCCACTTTTTGATGACAACATCATGGTTGATCATAATGGTGGTGAGGAGAATTCTCCTCATGTGGACTTTGAGTTTAATCCCACCCAAATCGATAATTATTTGTTCCAAAACAAACATGAGGTTCTTATGTGTCATAGAGCTAGGAGCTAGGTTACCCTCTATAGTTGATCCTTCTCTCATTTCTGTATGGTTCATGGAGAAGAAGAAACATAGAGCATCCTCCTCGAAATATTAATGACATCTTAAACCTAGGTCATGCCTCTACTTCTAGATGATGAAATGAATGATGAGGAGATACCTTTCCAAAATGATGGAGACTATATCATATACCTACTTGTTAGAGTTCATTTTGAGGACCATGAAGAGCATGCTCATCATGAAAACCTCCTCCTCATGAAAATTGTAAAGAGGTACCCACTCAAGAGGTAACTTTAGAGCAACAAGTGTAAGCTCTCACTCACCAATTGGAAAGTTTGGCTTCACATATAAACAAGGAACAAAATGAAACCTTTAAAAAGCTATAACAAGCTAAACCAAAATCTTCATACCATGAATTCAATACCAACACTCCTCATCAGAGGCACGTAAAGAGTCTTATGAGGAATTTTATATGAAAATAAAAAGGTGGGGATACAACTAGATTTAACCATTTGTATAGGCCAACCACCCACACAGGACCAACTCTTTAATCAAGAGTGGTCAACCATGAAAAATGCCCTTATAGCTTTACAAGAAGGCAATACAAGCAATAAAAAAAAGTACAATTCAAGGAGTTATGCCCATATCCCTTTGATAGGGCTATGTTGTAGGTACCTTTCCCACATCATTTTGATTGTCCAAAGTTTGAAAAATACAAGGGAAAAGGTGACCCCAAAGACCATATTAAGGACTTTTATATGGCATGTCAAGAGGTCACATTATAGCGATAACTATCTCATTCACCTCTTCCCACAAAGTTTAGGAGGTCAAGCATTGGAATGGTTTTTACACATCCCTAAGGGATCTATCTCTACATGGCCAAAACTAGCCAAACACTTTTATACGTCACTTCTCATTTAATATAGAAAGTGATGTCACCATGTTAGATTTATGTAATGTAAAACAACAAAATAATGAGAACTTCACTAGTTTCTTACAATGATGGCAAGGGTTAGCTAGCTAGCTTTTCTTTGCTCTATACTAGAGAAACAATTGATCAATATATTTGTACCCAAATTACACCCTAAAATTACATTCCACTTGTAAAATGCATTGTGGAAACACATTTGAAGAGGTGATAGAAAAGGGTAGTCAAATAGAGAAAGTGTTGTTAGCCAAAGGGACTTTAAAACCCTTCTCACATGATCATAATGATTCCAAACCTAGTGAAAAATCAAAAGTTTGTTCCCAATAAGAACAAAAATTCATAGGTGATGGAATAACAGACTCTAAATGAGTGCAAGTAGTTCAAAACCATGCTCCCTTGAAACTTGCAAAGGGAACTCCACTACGAAATACAAACATGTCATGCCTTCACCCCTCTATCTGACTCTATGTCATCAATATTAAAATAGTTAGAGGTGGTTAACATGGTCAAGTATCCTAAAACTACACCTTATGGGGATGATGCACCTAAGCCATCATGGTTTAGGGAAAATGAATATTGTGGATTTCATCACATCAAAGGTCATAAAACCGATAAGTGTTTGAAAATTAAAGCACTATATTCAAGACTTAATCGATAGTGGTGATGTGGAAATGGATTCCTCCACCCCTAGAAAATCTCCCAACACAAACATGGGAATCTATAAAGAACCTTTCCCAAAACATAATAAAGGAAAGGAAAATTCAGATCAAGGACATCTTCCCAAGCCAAGAATGCTAATTACATTTCAAAGATGATACCATTTTGATGCCCTAATAGGTTGTGTCAATCCACCTGTTGAGCATATCAACACAATCAAGATTAAATCAAGGGAGTGCATCATGGAAACATGATGATGCTCACCTTGTTATTTCAAAACCTCCTCCCTCTACTCCTCAAGACAATCATTATGACATGTTTAGAGAAATTAGAGAAAACTACGGCTAAGATTTCATCTTAGACCTTCTTAAAATATCTAACATTTCATAAAGACATCCTTTGTAAGACATTACAGGGATCAGAGTGTCCATTGATATCAACCCAACACACTTCCAAGAAATGGTAGTAGCATAGATTGCTCCTACAGAGCATATAACCTTTAGTCCAATAGAAATCCTAGAAGAAAATCCTCTCATAATTTACCCTTACATATTGAAGTCATAATCAAACGTAAGAAGGTAAAAAGAGTGCTTGTGGATGGTGGATCAGGTTTAAACATTTGTACTCTAAAGCTAGTTTGGAAACTAGGGTGTACTAAAGCTGATTTAGAAACAAAGGTCATCACCATCAAGGCATATGAAAATGAAGAGTGAAAGTCAGCCGGTATGATAACTTTCTCACTGGAGGTAGGTCCTATCAATCATGATACAAAGTTCCATGTTTTAGACTTGATCTCCCTTATAACATATTTCGGCCACCCATGGATTCATGCCATGCAAGTCATACCTTCCATGTATCATCAATGCTTTGAAGTTACATCATGAAGGGATAGACCCTCACTATTCAGGAGATCCCCAACCTTTTTCTCATTATAGAGCATTGTTGGGATATTTCCCCACCATTTATGAATGCCCTTCTATAGAGATATGGTTGTTCCAATTCAATCAAAGGCACTCACTTCACGAGTGGATCTAGATACCTTATCTCCCAATGATAATGGTGCATCTACATCAAATCTCCCTTTTCTACATGGGAGATGAAGGTTATTGTGAAATGGTTATGAGAATATGATCTCCAATAGGCCCTTTTAGTTTCTAACCTCCCCTTATCACCCAAAGCACATGGTAGGTCATGTTACAAGTATCAACACTCTAGGGAAAACTATAGTTTGACACTTTCACTCACTCTAGGATTATTAGCAGATGAAAATGCTCAACAATATCATATCTCATCCTTTAGATGATGAAATGGCTCCATGTTATCAATCACCCAAGTATGTTATCCCCAATAAAATGATGTATGTTATGGGATACAAAGGACATGGTTGTGGTATCAATGAAAAGGTACACTAGAAGCTCTTCCAATACCTCATCGTAAGGTGTGTAAGTATGGTATTGGCATTCAACATATGGGTCTCATCCCCAGAGTCGAGGCTTCCTCTTCTAGTGTGAAGATAGTTCTTCCGAATGTGAAAGTGAAACAGATTCCCGATGTAGTCTTTACGAAGACCTTGCCTCCACATGAACCTATTTTCTACATAGCTATCTTAACTATAACCCCTACCATATCCCCTACCATTCCAACACTAGACCTTATTTACCCATCACTCATGAATTGGGACCAACAACAACATGTACCAATTGATGTTTTTCAAAATGACGAAGCTATTGGTGAGTTCTTGGGTATTCGACAACATTCCAAGGTGATCACAAGAAAGGATTCTCCATCAAGCTTAACACATGCATGTGCATATTTTGGGGAGGAGGTTGAGTTATGTGGTCATCTAAGAAAAAAAAGCAAGGGAAAAATTCCACATAAAAATCCTTGCAAAAAATAATAAGTCCAAGTCCTATAGTGAAAACCTCTTTGAGGCACTTGTGGACAAACAAAAAAAAATCAATGGAAAAAATAGTTGACCAACCTGAAGGTGAAAATATCATTGAGACACCTTTAGAAGAAGAAGATCTTAATCTCCCCCGATCCTATGTGCATGGAGGATGAGTCCAAGTTACTCATGGAGGAGACCATAGATGTCAATATTGGTACGGAGGAATTTCCCAGAATAGTCAAGTTGGGAGCTTCACTCTCGGCTCAAGAACAAAAAACCTTTTGTTTTTTTTGAGAGAATTTACATATATATTTTGTTTGGTCCTACGAAATGCAGGGCTAGATCTATCTGCATTAGTGGTGCATAACCTAGTTGTGCATAAAGAGGAAAATCCCATTAAACAAAATCTCCAAAAGATGCATCCTCACGTCACCTTGTTGGTCAAAGAAGAGCTAGAAAGATTATTGGCTAGTAGGCTTCATCAGGCCTATTGATTATTCAGAGTGGATTTCAAATGTAGTCCTAGTGTAGAAGAAACCTGTTGGTATTAGAGTTTGTACCATTTTAGAGATATCAATAAATCTTGTCCTAAGGATGACTTTCCTCTTCCCAACATCGACATGATTTTCATTCAACAATGGTTTACGAGATGCTATCACTCATGGATGGATTTTTAGATATAACTAGATAAAAATTGTTGAGGAGGACCAACATAAGACAAATTTTACAACCCCATGGGGGACATTTTGTTACCAAGTCATGCCCTTCGGCCTCAAGAATGTAGGCAGAGCAACCTATCAATGGGAAATGATGATATAATCTTTCATGACATGATCAATGATATAATGGAAGATTATGTGGATGACATATTGGAAAAATCTAGGACTCGAGAAGATCACCCAGAGATCTTGTGGCATATTTTCAATGTCTTAGGGACTACAAGGTCCAACTCAACCCAAAGAAATGTGTCTTCAACATGTGTTATCTAGAAAAAAACTATTAGGGTTCATTATTTCATGGAGAGGAATAGAAGTAGATCCTGCAAAGGTTACTACTATAACAGAAATTCCTCCTCTGATGAATATCAGACAACTACAAAGCTTGCAAGGAAAGATCCAAGAAATTAGAAGATTCATCTCTCAACTTGCATAGAAAAGTGTCACACATTCACACATCTTCTCAAGAAAGATGTCAGTTTTCACTGGGGTCTAAACAATAACAAAATTTTTTTCTCAAAGAATATTTGGCCAAACCCCTATTCTAATGCCACCCATGGTACAGTGAACCATTACTACTCTACATTTTTACCACACACTTTACAATTGGGGCATTGTTGGCCCAATATGATAAAGAGAAGAAAGAAAAATTTGTGTATTACCTAAGTCATACGTTGATTTCTTACGAGCTCAACTACCCACATATAGAGAAGGCTTGTTTGGCCATAGTTTTTTCCTTTTAGAAACTACATCATTATCTACTAAATAATAAGGTCAAGCTAATATCAAAATTTGATCCATTAAAGTACTTATTGTCAAATCCCGACACTTATAGGAAAGATGGCCAATTGGATCATCTTACTCAAGTTTGACATCGAATATGTTCACCAAAAATTAGTAAAAGGGTAGGTTTTGGAGATCAACTAGTTGAAGCCCCTTTTCCAGGTACTGAACCTTTGAGTTTGGAACTTCCAGATGCATCTACATTATACCTTGAGGAATATATTATATGGAAACTATACTTTGATGGCTCCTTTACCTTTCATGGTTCAGGTGTGAGTTGTGTTGATCACTCCTTCAGAGACTTGATCCCTCAGGCATTCTGACTTGGGTTCCCATGTATAAAAAATATAGCAGAATATGAGCCCTTATTGTAGGGATGAAATTGGCTATCAAGTGGGACATTAGACAAGTGAATGTGATTGGTGATTCTATGTTGATTATCAAATAAGTAATGATGAGTATAAAGTTAAGGATGAGAAAATTCTTCCTTACAAGAAAATGGTCATTCTTTGAAGGAGTTCTTTGAGAAAATTACATTTGAATAGATCCCAAGAGGACAAAACCAGAGTAAGTGGATGTTATGGCCATAGTGGGGTCTATGTTGCATCCCACCTAGGGAACAATGATATGTCATTCTTCATCGAACATCTATGAATACCAACATATGACATGCCAAATCTTGTTTGGTATGTGAAGTTGTTGGTCCCTTTTCCCCTTGGTATAGTGACATTTTTAACTACCTTCATGATGGAACCTTTCCCACAAACATTTCCCATGCTAATAAAAGAAACCTTATCCAACGTATAGCCTATTATACCTTACTTGGTGGCACTCTCTACCATCAAGGCTATGATGGAATATGTTACATTGTCTCAATTCAGATGAATCCATCCTAGTGGTTAAGGAGGTGCACGAAGGCATCTGTGGGGCCCATATGAATGGGATCATCTTAGCTAAGAAGATACTAAGAGTAGGCTACTATTGGCCTACCATGGAGAATGATTGCTTGCAAATATGTAAAGAAATGTTTGCAATGTCAAAAGTATGAAAATTTGATACATGCGTCGTACCATGAATCATTACAACCTATCATGACACCTTGGCCTTTTCAAAGTGGGGACTCTTGATCTTATAGGTAAGCTTCACCCTACATCCTCTATGGCCACCTGTTCATTATCACTTTCCACCGAGTACTTCACAAAGTGGGTAGAGGTTGTTCCTCTTACCTATGTTAAAGGTGCATAATATCTAAGTTTATAATGAACCATATAATCTTCGATATGATCCCTCTCCCATCCATTGTAGCTGGTGGTAAATCCTTTAAAAAATAAAACCATGAAGGTGTTGTGTCAACATTTTCAAATCACTCTCAAGTATTCAACCCCTATTACCCTCAAGGTAATGGGAAAGTGAAGCTTCCAATAAAACCCTTGTCCATATTATGGAGAAGATGGTGAATACAACAGGCCATAACTGGATTTACAAATTCACCCCACCCTCTTGGGCATACAAAACATCTATCCACACTCCTACAGGTGTCACTCCATATTCCCTAGTATTTGGCATAAAAGTCCATATACCTCTAGAGATCGAGCTCCCCTCTTTGCGTATAGAGCTAAGAGATTACCTAATGAAGAGGAGGACTATAGAGTGGCTCGACTAGAAAGAGTTGGAGCTATTAGATGAGAAATGACTTCACGCCCTTGATCACCTAAAATGTATCAAAATCGAGTGTGGTGAAGTTACAAAAAAAGAGTGATACCTCATCAATTTGAGGTAGGAGACTTGGTGCTAAAATAAAATCAGTTCAACACCACCAAGGACCAGAAAAGAAAGGAAAGTTTGAGCCTAACTAGTTAGGGCCATATGTTGTGGTCACTAAGTTTGGTTCAGTGCCTACAAGCTTTCTTACTCGATGGTCAGGAACTTTGGGAACCCATGAATGTAATGCATCTTAAGTGTTTCTATGCTTAAGTGGGGTCCCTAAAATATCATAAAAAAAAAAAATAAAAAAAAAAAAAAAAAAAAAAAGAGAAATAAATACATCCAAAGTGTGAAACCACGCAATTGTGGCACTTTGGACAAGTCCTTTGTGAAAAACTAGTTTCTACACCATTGGAGGGTCCATTGTTCACAAGCATTTCAGGTCTAGGATTATGATAGCTTTATCCTAAGTTAGTCTTTCCTACATCTGAGCTACTTTTGAGCCTATCCCTCTTGGCCTTGATCCAATTGATCCTACTTTTGATATGTGAAGATTTTTCCTTTGTATATTCCCATCTAACATTGGGGAAAACTTTGCATCATCACTTCTTACACATAATGCATGGATTTTTCCTTGTACATCCCATCTATCGTTGGGGGCATCCATGTTTCTTTGTTTCCTTACACATAGCTTCAAAAAAATTTTTAAATCATAAAAACATTCATATAAATTTTTGAAAATCCCAAAACATTCAAATATGTTAGTTGAAAAATCAAAACATTCAAATATGTTTCATAGAAAACTCAAAAACAATAGAACATTGTCTTGAGATAATACCAAAAACAACAAAAAATTTCAAAATTGTCCCACAAAAAAAAGTAGTAGTTTGCTTACTTTAGTTGTTGGTTTGTTCATAGTTTTGATTGCATTACTTTTTCATCTTGTGTGATTTAAATTGGATTCATTTTCTTACTTAGATTGAGTGTTACTTTAATCTATTGTGCATTACATTGAGTTCATTTTATCTTGCATACTTGTATATATAGTTGTGTTGTCTTGATTAGATTTGATTAATTTGTGCTTGTTGTTTGCTTGTACATTTTGTTGTCATCTCATCATCATATC
>CM031243.1:185469525-185624438 GCA_018340775.1 Taxus wallichiana var. yunnanensis | reverse complement strand
TGGTTTCTCCCATGTGGCTATGGGAGTTGTAACTTATTGTATTATAGATATTTCAACATCAATGGATAGTTTTTCATTTTGTTATATATTTGTGTTATGTTCTCATTTATTTGAAATCCAATATCAAGCCACTGCCCAAAAATATGCATTGGTTCCATCCTTGTCTTCCTAGAGAAGGAAGTCCATAATTACATCTATATATCTGCAAAGTTAATCCAATAACGGACATACTTGCATTCCTAGAAAGGAGTCCACGATGAAAAATCTAATCTGCAATATTCTTCCAGAAATAGACACATCCTTATCTTTCCAAAAATCTGAAAAGGGAATCCATAGTTAAAAATCTACATCCGCAATGTTATTCCGGGTAAGGTAAACTTAGTGTTTTAAAAATTGGAACCAGACTCGGAACTAGTCAAGGGTTGGACCAGACCGAACCAGACTCAGAACCAGTCAAGGGTTGGACCGGACCGAACCGGATCGGACCGGTTCAAACTTTATGAACTGGTTTACTAAAAAACACATAAAAATTTATATTTGTAATGAAAACGATATATTTGAAAGATTAAAAACCATGATTCCAACAGTTACACACAAAATATGCAAAGTTTGCTCATGTATATATATGTAAGAAAGGTGTTTATAGCAAAATGGCACGAACTCCAAGTCCAATACATATTACTCAATACATATATCATATATGAGATTCCGAAAAATAAAGCATGCCTATAGAACCTACTTCAAATAGTGATTGTCAGCAGTACGCAATTTTACGATGGAAAAAAACTCTGTAACTAAACAACATACAGAAGGGGAATTATATAGATTTAATTAGATTTACCAATTGCCTGTCAACTCAATTTCAGCTTTTTATTTAGGACTGATCATTAACAGCATTAAAGATTAAAAAAATTAAATCCATTCATACAACCACTTGAATGCCATGCAAGTTTTCAAAACACAGCCAATATTTGGTAAAAATTTGAATTAAAAAGTGTTTTTTTGTGAACAGCGCTGTATACCTGTGCAGGGGCTTGACTCGCCAGTTTGCATCAAAACCAGACCGGTTTGACCGGGTTGGGGCCAAACCGGTCAAACGATCCGGTTTTTCTACCGGCTCATGCTCAAAAAAATTCGGACCGGTCGAACCGGCTGGTTCCGGTTCCAGTTCAACCGGTTCTGAAAACACTGGGAAAACTATAGGATGGAATTCAACCATGAAAAAGTGCCCCAGCTCCATGATAAACATAGCTCTCTTAATCCTGATCCACCATTACAAATCTACAACTGCAATGTTATTCTGAGTAAGGAAAACTGTAGGATGGATTTGAACTATGAAAAAGATCCCCAGCTTCATGCTAAACTTAGCTCTCCTAATCCTGATCCATTATCCTTCTATGTCCTTATAAACTTGTCAAGCCGTTTTTTTCTCAAAGAATCCTGTTCAACTTTGATCCATTAATTTAAATCAAAACTCCTCTAGAACTGAGAAAAGTTCAAAGAGTTTTTCCAAGCCACAAAAAATGTAGATTTCTTGTTCACTGAACCCTTCCCAAAGAGAGCCCCTATAAATCAATTCTATTGAATTAAAAAATTATAGCTCAATTTAAAAACAGCCGAATCGAAAACTGGCCGGTTTGAAGAAAATGACACAAACCAGTAGAAAAACCAGCTCAAGGGACCAATTCCATACCGAACCAGCTAGTTCAGTACACAAGTAGTCTAAACCGGTTCAAACCGGTTCAGCATAGTAAAATGCAGCGATTAGACATTAGAAAACCTTTTTTTATAAAATACAACTTTCCAATTGGCCTTATTCAGCCCTAAACCCAAAAATAATGTTATATAGAGACCCCTATTTGCCTCACACCTCTCTCATTGAGCATTTGTGAGCATTTGGAGTTTGTGGAGCTGCATTGAAGAGTTGTGATTTGGAGTGAACTTGGAGCTTGTTTGGCATTCCTTGTGGGCTATTTGTGGTGGATTTGACATCTACATTAGGAGGCTACAGCCCATCTACAAGCTTGGAGGATTTTTGATTGGATTCTTGTGCCCATTAATCATCATCTAATTTAAAGGTATGCTAAAAATATAAATCTGCCCTTGTTTTTGTATCTCATAAAATTGCAACTCTTAAATTAACCATAGGCTTGTGTATTTGTATTTTCATTTTTATTGCATTTACCATGCCCCCCCGAGTCAAAGACTATACATGGAACCATGTTGATGATCTAGTGTTTTGCAAATATTGTAAGAAACACATAAAAGGGGGTACATTTATAGGTTGAAACAATACTCAGCTGGTCAAAGACCCCATGTGATGCACCAGACATTGAACCCATTAGATTGGAAATGCAAAGCATGATTGAGAAATATAAAGAAGACAAGGCTAGGAAAAAAGAGATAGAGGCTGAAATAGGGAGAAAGAGGCAACTTGCCATGTCCCAAACAAACACTAGTGTTGAAGGCTCTTGCTCTAACCCTTCTGTCAATGTTAGAGACCCTTTTCGATATGTTCCTCCCATTCATGAAAACCAACCTCAAAAGAGAAAGAATTCAAAGTTTTTTCCCATCCTCCTCCACCCCTGTCAGTGCCTCTAGGCCGAGTGAGAATCAACCTACTTTAGATAGCCATTGGAAGAAGCAATACAAAGACTCTACTTTTGAATACATAGCTAGATGGTGGTATGATGCAAATATCCCCTTCAATGTTGCTCCTCACCTTATTACCAACCTATGTGGGATTCCATTGTTGTTGGTAAGGGCTTCAAAGGCCCTAGTATGCATGACTTGAGGGATCTCTTTTGCAGAAATAAATTGGGTCCGTAAATGAATACTTGAAAGGTTGTAAATTGTCATGGGACAAAATGGATATACCATTATGTCAAATGGATGAAGTGATGGAAAAACCATACCATAATAAATTTTCTTGCCTCTCGCCCATAAGGAACCATGCTCTGAAAATTGGTTGATCCATCTGATAGGGTGCAAATTGCAAATTTGTTATTTCATCTTTTGGATGAGGTGGTTGTAGAGAGGTGGGGGTGGAAAATGTTGTACAAATCATCACAAATAATGCATCTAACTATGTTTTTGCTCATAAGATGTTAAAGAGTAAATACAAAATTATATTTTGACGCCGTGTGTTGCACATTGCATAGACCTCATGCTTAAGGATAGAGGCAAACAAGATTGGATAAAAAATCATTGTAGATAATGCCATGAGCATTACAAAATACATGTACAAACACTCACGGGTATTGAGCACGATGAGGAAAAACACTGGGGACAAGGAACTTGTTAGGCATGCCTTCACAAGTTTACAATGAACTTCCTTATGCCGTAGTCTCTCATTTCCTGGGCAAAACTTGAAAAGATGTTTTCAATCGATGAAGGGAATGCATCTCATTAGAGCCGCAAACTAGATGGGAAAGACCCCCAAAAAAAGTTTTTGATGACTCATTTTGGAAAAAAAAAAGCAACAAAGGTTGTGAAAATTGTTCAATCCCTTGTTAAGGTGTTGTGGTTGGTGGATGTGGAAAATTGGCCACGGGTTACATTTACAAGGCTATGGATCAGGCAAAGGGGCAGATAGTGGCAGCATACAAGGATATAGTAGCTAATTATGGGCTTGTATGGAAGATCAGTGATAACAAATGGAACAATCAACTTCATTGCCCTATACATGCATCTAGGTATTTCTTGAACCCAAGGTATCATTACAAAGCTCAACTTGGAGAAGATCAAACTGGGGAGGTCAAAGATGGATTGTACGAGTGCCTAGAGCACATGGTCTCCGATGAGAGTCAACAACTGAAATACACCGACAGATCAGTGCTTTCAATAGAGCCATGGGTACTTTGGCAAAAACCTAGCAAAGATTGCAAGAGAAGTGGACCAGCCAAGTAAGCAATTCCAAAGTTTTTAAGTTCAATTGTTTAAACTTTAAAAACTTGAATTTTTAGCGTAAGTCACAATTTAATTTGTTGAATCAACTAACTTCATTTTTGTTGTCATGGTTTAATCATTAGTTTGCAATTTGGATCCTAAGTCAAACTTGCAACGCTTCAAGTGTGAGCACAAGTGGTCTGTCTTTGAACAGATTCACACAAAGATGGAAAATCATTCGAACAACAACAATTAAATGATCTTGTCTTCATGCAATACAACCTTTGGCTAAGGCACAACCAATTACTAAACAAAAGACCTGAGATCCCATTGTCTTGGATGATATTGATCCAACCTCATAATGGGTAGAGGAGAGTCACCCGACAGAGTTTGATCCCGATGACTTGGGGTGGATGGCTTGGGATGAAGAACCACTAGTAACACCAAACATGACATGCACTATCCGTGATACTATTCCTAGTGCAAATGGCCCTAAAGAGTTTGATGAGTCCGAGCCAAAGGAGCATGGAGACATTGATGAGGATGAGGATCCCAACCCAACAAAGGGTGATGAGTTTGATGATTGATCATTGATATCAGACATGTAGTAGCTTGTAACATGTTGTTTTTTGGACTCTAGAGGCCATTTAGAGCCTCATTGTTTATGTATTTTGTTTCAGATATGTATTGCACTTGGTGCCATTTTGCTATATTTACCCTTGCATGGTATATACATGAGCAAACTTTGCATATTTTGTCTCTAATTGTTTGGAATCATGGTTTGGAAACTTTAAAATCTATTGTTTTAATTAGAATTTTAATATCTTATGTATTTTTTAGTAAACCAGTTCATAAATTTTAAACCGGTTCAAGTCCGATCCGAGTCTATTTGATCTTCCAGCTAAAAAGTATATTTCTTATTATGTACAACACTAAACAAGACTGACTGAAAAAAGTTTTTAAAAATTGCAACCTCACAACTAATAATGGCTATTTGATCTTCCATCTAAAAAATATATTTCTTATTATGTATAACGCTACTTTCTAGTGACTAAGTCTAGATTGGCCACAAAAAAAGCAAAAATCTTGGATATTTACTTGGTAATAAGGTTTTAACAAAATTAAGAACTCTAAAAATCATAGTTCAGCCATAATAACGCAATATATATATGATTTGTCATTTATCTTATCCCACAAAAGCTATACTATAGAATAATTTTCTTCAGATCTTTTTCTTCCTTCTAATGAGAAGCTCCTATTGGAATCATATGACGTAGAAACTTTAGACGGGCTGAGGATTGCAGTGCGATTCTTTTAAGAACCTTCCCAAAGCTACATCCATAATCTTCTCCTTTTAAAAAGTAAAATGGTTATTCATTCACCAAATAAAGACACTAGTAGTTGGGAATAGAAGCCTGAAATCCAATTGAGGAAGCCCTCTGAAAACCCAAATTTGTGAAGCACCATATATATGAATTCCCAAATCACATAGTCCTAGGCTTTCGCCATATCGAGCTTTTAATCAAATAGACTCTCTTTTCCAAAACTAACCGAATTAAGAAGTTCGTGGATAATGGCGATGCCATCTGGAATTTGACCTTGCCTTTCAAAAATCTTCTTCAAGATTAAACTATGCAAGATAATTGACTATCAAGTTGTTACAACTTAGAAATGAATTTACAGATTGTATTACAAAGGAGAATTGGTCAAAATCCATGAAAATACTTGCATCTTGCTTCATTGCATTAATAGCCATGAAATTTGCATTTAGTTCTTCAATGAGATTATTTGAGTTGTCTGCATACATTTACAATATCCTCCACAATTTCCCAAACATGTGGATAAATATCACTGGGAAACTCTTCGCAACCTGGAGCCTTCCCATTCATCATGGCAAATCAAAAACACATATAACTTTAGTGTCTAAAATGGGAGCCAGTTTTGTATTCATCCAACTCTAAACTTATGGAAAAGATAGACTTGACAGCAGAAAAAGCTGATATTTTTTCCCATCCTATTATAGAAATTGCTTCAAGAATTTCCTGATTTCCTGATTTCCTGAAATGGAAGAGTCCCGTAATTCAGGCCGGCTCAGGGGCAAGCACCGTCTTCAAAAAGATCTTACCTCTTTGATTATAGAATCTTAATTTTCAAGGATGGTTCAATCTGTTTTTCTAATCTTCCTATACAATTAACTTAGTATGCACACAACAGTTCATTGATGGAAAAATTTAGAATGCCTCACCCTACTTCAACCACTAATTATGTATTTTCACTTGTAAAAACTCTCCTCTTACCTATATGCTCATTCTAATCCTCTAAAATCTCTCTTTCCTCAGGGAGATTCTCTTCCTTCAGCCTAAATGACTGTGTAAAGGTTTGAATATCCTTTTCAAAGTTATTTCCTCCATAAGATTCTATTGATTCAGCCCAGTTTGATGTGCCGATGTTTGAATTTCCTATATTTTTGTTTTACAGACTTAGTTTCTGTTCACTCATGGCCAAGAGACTTCTTTGTTACACTCCTTAATATCAGAGTTGATGGAGTTCATTTCTGGAGCAGAATTTAGCATCCTTGCCCATGTTTGGAAAACATTGCTTGTCATCAATCTTGAATCTAATAAGAGTGAATGATATGGATGAAGGAACCACATTTTCTCAATTTTTAAGGGAAAACCCTCAGGAGTAGAATCTTTAGAAATGACAAGACGGATGGCCCAACGGCCAAAGCCACTTCCCATACCCAATTGTATTCAGGGACCTCATTTGCCAACCAATGCTAAACCAAAGTATGTTCAACCATATCATTGGAGGCATATAAGTTTACAAGCCCAATAGAATTGCTGTCAAATGTTAAAAATGATCCACATGGCTTTGTTGGTAGGTTTTGTACCTTGGTTTATGATATGTGCAACCCAATGTGGCGAAAGCAAGGTGATGACACCTCCTTTTCCCAACTCATAGTTGGTATGAAAACAAATAACATTAGGGAAAATAACTTTGTAGTGGTTGAAGTAAAAATCTCGTGATTGACTTCTTGCAAACAAAGAATATTTAATTCTCATTTTTTTGAGGATTTTCCCGAGCAATGTATTTATGTGGCGGGCCATTCGAGTCTCTAATATACCAAGAAAGTAGTATTGTTGAATATTATTGAGGTTCATTTCATTCTCAAGCCCTTTCTAGGAAAATTAAATGTTTTGCAAGAAATGTTGATTAATTGACATAAAGTCCATTGCCATAGAAAAAGGGTGGTGTTGGTTTGACATATATTCTCCATCTCCTTTCAATGACAAGGGTATGTGAGAGTGGCACAATGTCGGTCTTTGAGGAGAAGACAAGTTGAATGCCAACAATAGTGGAAGATGTCGCTTGAAAATGGCTAGCATATTACCCATTATTTCTTGGGAGCTAGAGACAATATTGGCCACTATAGACATGTTTCGAGACAACCGGAGGCAAGAAAGAGATAACAACCGAGGGAGTGGGAATAGAATGGTGCTCTGCAGCAAAGTTGGTGTAGCATCTTATTACTTTTGCACTTTTTTTGTTTGATAGTGTTCCAACAATCATCTCGTATCAACAAGAGATTTGCCCTTTTCAATTACAATCTTAGTTTAGGGATTCCGGTTGTTGAGAAAGGGAAATCCCTAATGTTTTGTTACGATGATTGTCAATCAAACAAGTGTTGGATAAGTTAATATGTCACCCGTTGGGTAAACTATTAGTGGAATCCTTAAGATATTTTGACATGGCGATTTCAATATAAACCCTTTTTTGTAGGAATGTAAAGTTTTCTTTTCGTATTGCAAATTAAATGCTTTAAGGAGACATTAGGCGATCAATGAACGTTAAAGGGGAAGAGGAAGACCCAAAAATTAAAACAAAATGGTTTTTAGTTTTGTGTAATTGAACACCACAAAATCACCAATCTCGCGAGGAAAAAAAAGCATGGTATTCTTAATAAACCAAAGGCCATGCTTCATAATGGCTATGCGATGTGCGGGGTTTGAAAAACAAAATCAAACAGTCATATATTGGATTGCTTAAAGCTTTGATGCCATAAGGTTGCCAAACAATCTTCACCCAACTTTATAACATATTTTTAGATGGGATTCTATCCACAAAATAGCCTACGTTGGTATATTACTCAAGCCATTAACAAGCATTATCAAAATTAGTTAGAGCTAAAACCACATTAGGGTTTTCTTTCTTCTTAGGGAGCATCATTACCTTGTGGAAAGTTTGGGGATGAATTTTTGTGCTCTTTTGGGTGCCATTGTTCTCCTCCACACCAATTGCAACAACATCAATGGATGCCGACGAGTTTGTGAGGCGCCATTAAATAAGAAATGATGGTCACTAAAATGACATCCAACTAATACTAATGCAATAAATGTAGGGTGGGATTAATAAAGTACATTGGATAAAGGATCATGTTTGCATATTTTGCGGTGGTGTGACAAGATAGTCAACCAATCATAGCGCTCTAAACCATAGCAGAGCCTCCAAGCATGCATAATTTTTAGCTGATGTAGTGCTGATTCTTTTGGACCATTTTAGGAAAAGCAAATAAAAGGGAGTTGGGTCAAATTCAAGTAAAACTTGAAGGCTCGACAAAGTTAATAAAAGGAGGATTATCCCTCTACTAAGCTTGAAATCTATGCCCGCTTAGAGTATCCATTTGTTCGGAAATCTTGTTTATTTTTGGACTTGAAATCATTGAAGATTAATAGTTGTAGGATGGGAGTCATTTTTTCAATTTTTTGAGCAATGAAAAGTTAGGAATATGTATTTCTTTTAAATAGATTTAAATTTCATTTCCTTTTATATATATTTTTAAGACGTCCATGTGGTGATAAGTTGGCAAAAATGTTCATTTGGTTGCTATACAAGAAGCTTGGATCATGCCCAATATCCCATGTGATATTTTTCGATGGGATGTACTATGTAATACTAGCTTATGACAATGAGGAGAATAATGATCGAGTTGAGTTTGATATCAACACTCTATGGTTTTAGTTAGGTGGAAAATTATACATTAGACTAGGGTGCAAAAGTTTATTAAAATGTGATTAATGCCCTAAATAAAGACATCATTAGTTGGAGTTAAGAGTAAATATTTCATTCTTTTGGTGATCACTTTGAGATGGTTTGGATATGACAAAAGGAATGCTAGCTTGCAAAGCAAATCAATCTTATGATTGTTCCCGGAACTCGTAGCTTGAAATGGTGCAATGGTCCCGATTAGGCAAACACTATACTTGCAATCTTATAATTGCCTTGACCAATGAGATGGAGAACTATACTATTTTTATATGGAATAGTGAGAATGATTGATCTAAAGCTTTATCTGGAAGACATAATTCATGACAACATTAACAACTCGTCATTGAGATAAAAGGAGCTTAAGTTGGCAAAAAGGGCATTTTGAGCATGAAAATGATGCGTTCGACCCAATTAGGCAAGTGTCGTACTTGTAATCTTATGATTTCTTTGACCTATGAGATGGATGGCGATAATATTTTTATATGGGTTAGTCCTAGTCACATATCTTAAGCTTTAGTTGGAAGATTGAAATCATGAGAATATTAAGACTGGGATATAAGCCAACACGTGTTGTCCTCGAGTGTCACCGCTCAAAATCAATTGGGATAAGAGGAGCTTAAGATAAACTTTTGCAAATCATCTTGAAGGTTTAATTGTTAAATTTGATTAGAGGGTATAGTGACTATGATTGAACACCTTTTTTGTCTCAGTTTGTCATAGTCAAACTTATTTTACCTCGACCTATATGAGACGGGGATCTTACTATGTGTTGGCGATGATGTTTATCGGTTTAATGTAGCAAGTTTTTTTGTCTCAATGATGTGTCATAAAGGAAAATGTCTAGGAAGGGTAAAGAGAACATGTGTGTTGAAATGGAAGGTATTGAGAAGCAAATAACATATCAAGGATAAGAACCTTGTTGGGATATTTTAGGAATGTTGTTGTTGGAAGCCCTGTTTGTTAGGTTAATAGTTCCAAGTACATGGGATGGCTAGAAGAAATGAAAGAGGAAGGGTAGGAGTGTGTATTGGAAAGATATGTATCAATGCAAGTGTTTCTCGACTCGCCAATTCTATTAATGTAATTGGCCATGCATACCGGGCTTTAAGGGAGAAAATAAGGGAAGTACATTCGTGTTATAATTGTAATTTGCTATTTTCAGCTTTGTAATATTTTGTAAAAGGCAAATTGCCAATTATAACACTAGAAATAGTAGGTTGGTGGCTAAAGTGCAAAGCACCAACTTCAAAATAGAAAAAGAATGTAATAAAAGGGGGGTCGTCCCACCTTAAGTGGGAAAAGTGAATGTTAAAATAGAAATAAAGTATTTCTATTATCCCACATGGAGCACTCCACAAGGAAAAAAAAGACAAAAGGCTATAAAGGTAAATGTTGGGGCTCATTGTAAGGGTCTTCATATGAATCTTGATATTTCTCTTTGAAAATTGGAGCATTGAGCTCACATTTTCAGCCTTTGAGGACAAAAACCCTCATTGGATCCTATTGAGGACAAAACCCCTCAATAGTCACAACACTTGGGAAAAAACCCTCATTTGTTGCTTTGGTGGCTTCATCTAGAGTCACAAGTGAGCTTCATATTCAGAATTTCGAATAACAAGTGTTTCCATCCATGCTAGGGCACAATTTCCAGCTAGGGCACATTTTTGGGGCTGTCATACCCATTTCCAGCTTGGGCGACCCCTTTGGGGATTTCGGGACAACATTTCAGTGGGTTTTTGTGGTTGGAAAAATCTGAACTTAATTTTGTTTGATAGCTGCCATTTTTGTGGTCATTTTGAGCTATCGTTTGCATTATAACTCCAAGTATTTCAGAAGATATGAATTTTTGAAGTTTCAGCTTGTTTGTGGCCAATAATTAATTCCAGAATTCTGTACTTTGATGTTGAAGCACATATTTTGCATTATTTCATCAAGGGTTTCAATTTGTTGATATATTTATGAAGATTTGTGTGTGAGAAATACAAAATTTGAATTTCACCTAGGTCACCTAGGGTTTTGGGGACCAAAAACAGGTCACTAACCCTCTTTGGCTCTAATTTCTATGTGGTTGTCATAAAATTCAGTTTTTGCATGTTGTCATAAATTCCAGCAATGTTCCATTAGGGTTTTGGGGAAAATCCAAATTCCTCAAATTTGAGCCCGAAAGGGACATTATAGTGGTATCAGAGCATCGTTCCTCCCATCCTATGTGAGGGTAAATTCAGATTTTCAGATTTGCATGAATACCGGTGAGGAAGGGTTCAAAGTGTACCAAAGGACTCCACAAAGAACATGGGGGATAAGGAACAAAGACCTCCACCTTCCGATGAGATGAGCTACTTGCAAGAGTTGATGTTGAGGAATCAAAGAGACATGGAGCAAAGCTTTCAAAGGACAATGAGGGCTTCAATGATTGAATTGATCCAAGCCATCCAAGGTGCTCCGAATTGAAGAAATCTCTAGGTGAGGGCAGCTCTTCCGACAATGAAAGAACTTCCATTAATCCTCCCACAAGAACCTTTACATGCTAAATTTTTACAAAGGGAAGAAGAGGAACAAGTGGAAGTAGGGCAACAAATTGGGGATGATGAGATGGATCGATTCTATGTGGAATACCAAGCTTTGAGGCCAGCCATCTGCCAAGAGCTTTCTTTCCTTGATTTTTGTACCTTGAAGTCAAGGAATGGTCATAAGGGTGGAAGAAGACTTCATAATGATCAGCCCTGAAAAGATATTCAACAAAGGTTGGGAAAATAACCCTACCTACATATGACGGATCAACAAAGTGTTCCACTAGGGCATGGCTCCAAAAGTTGGATACTTATTTGTCCTTGAATCCAATGTATGAAGAGGAGGCACTCAAATTTGTCACCCTCCACTTGGAAGGAGTTGCACATGAGTGGTGGTACCATGGCATGATCACACAAGGGCATGGATCGATCACTACCTTGGAGGAGTTTAGTCAAAGGCTTGTGGAAAGATTTGATAGGGTTGATCCAGAAGTGCACTTTAGGGAGTTGGCACAATTGAAACAATGCAGCTCGTGGATGACTATGTGGCTGAATTTCAAAGACTTTCCATGATGGTGCCGGATGTATCCGAAAAGAGGCTTGTGGTTTTGTTTGTTGAGGGTTTGGTGGACCCCCTCAAGGGGTTGGTAAGGGCTTTCAACCCTCTTTCACTCCAAGAAGCAATCAAAAAATCCCTTGATTTAGAAAATTCAGCTCCAAGGACAGCCATGATTAGTGGGCAGCCTAAGACCACTTTGGTTAGTGGGCAGCCAAGGACAACATTGGGGTTTGGACAGCCAAGGACAGCAACAACAAATGAGCAACAAAAGGGACCTTTTGGGCAGTCCAAAACAACACCTTTGGGGCAGCCAAAGAAGCCATTACAACAAGTACCAAGCATGCAAAAGGAGCTGCCTAAAACAAGCAATGCATGGGACACAAGGAATGATTTGAGGAGAAAAGGGTTGTGCTTCAATTGCAAGGATCCTTGGTCACCGGATCACCGTTGCTTAGGTAAGGGGCATGTGCATTATATTGAAGTATTTTCAGATTGTGAAGAGGAAGGAGCTGAAAGTGAAGAGGTGATGCCAAAGCATGAACCGGATGAAGACATTGACTCTTTGGACAACACTCTTGCCACTTTATCCGGTGCCCCTAGATATCATCCTTTTCGTGTGAAAGGTGTGTTGAAGGGTCAAAAGGTAATGGTTTTGATTGATAGTGGAGCTACACATAATTTCATTGATGAGGGTTTGGTTGCTAGGATGGGGCTTGAAGTGGAAGACTTCAAGGGTTTCAAAGTGACCATGGCTGATGGGTTTTCTATTCCATGCACCAAGAGGATTCCAAAGCTCAATATCACCCTTGGAAGGCATGAGGTATGTGATGATTTCTATATGATTGGTATAGGTGATATGGATCTTGTTCTTGGGGTCCAATGGTTGCACTCTTTGGGGGAATTCACCCTCAACTACCAAAGCATGGAGTTAAAGTTCAAAAATAATAAAAAGGAGGTTGTTCTACAAGGTATGATCAATGGAGCTCCTCAAATAAACTCTTTGGTAGAAGATACCTTGCCAAATAAGGCACAATTCTGCTCTATGTCTAAAATAACAACAGATTGGAAGGCCTTAATTACAGCTGAGTATGCAAAGAATAAGTTTGCTAATGTTGTTTTTGAAGGTGAAATTGTTGATGAAAGGTACAAGGTTGTGGATGGGCTCATTCTATACAATAGGTCTATTTGGTGCCGGAATCTAAGATAAAACAAAAGATATTGAGGGCTGTTCATGACACTCCATTGGCTGGTCATCCAGATACTTCAAGACATACAAACAAGTTAGGGAAAGGTTCTTTTGGAAAGGACTCAAGAGTGAGGTGCTTCACTACATACGAGAGTGTTTGGTATGCCAACAAAACAAAGTGGAGCATGAATTTCCAGCTGGTCTCTTGCAGCCCCTTCCCATTCCCACTCAAAAATGGGAGAGTATCTCTATGGACTTCATCACGGGCTGCCCATGGTTCAAGGTAAGAATTGTTTGTATGTTGTAGTGGATAGACTCACTAAATATGCTCATTTTATCCACTTCTAGCCAAGTATAATGCTCCTATAGTGGCTGATCTCTTTTTCAAGGAAGTATTCAAACTTCATGGGCTGCCTAAAAACATTGTAAGTGATAGGGACAACAGGTTCATGAGTTTGTTTTGGCAAGAACTCTTCCATTTGATAGGTATGGAGCTCACTCCTAGCACTAGCTATCACCCACAAACCGATGGGCAAACGGAAATTGTGAATAAGTGGGTAGAAGGCTACCTAAGGAATTATGTGGCGGGGCAGCAATCATCTTGGGTGAAATGGTTACATATGGCTGAACATTGCTACAATACCTCCTTCCATATGTCCATTGGTATGTCTCCTTTTAGAGCGCTATATGGTTATGATGCACTTTCTTTTGTTGATTTGGTTTTGACGGATAGTAGAGTACCGAGAGCTAAAGATTTGGTGCAGCAAAGCCAAGATATCATGAGGGTACTCAAGGAGAACCTTCAACATGCCCAAAATCAACAAAAATTGTATGCGGACCAACACCGGATGGAAAGGACATTTGAGGTGGGAGACATGGTGTTTTTGAGGTTGCAGCCCTATAGGCAATCTTCCCTCAAACAAAGTGGTGCTGAAAAGCTAAAACCACATTTCTATGGGCCCTACAAAGTGAAGGGAGAGTTGGAGAAGTTGCATATGAGCTTGAGCTACCAGGAGCATAGCCGGATACATAATGTTTTTCATGTTTCGTGCCTCAAAAAGGCACTAGGACAACACATTACTCCTCTTGAGCTGCCACCTTTGGATGAGGAGGGTAAGTTGATTCTAGTTCCGGAAGCTATAGTAGATGTTCGTGAAAGGAAGCTAAGGAACCAAAGCATTAGGAATATTTGGTTCGTTGGAAGGACTTGCCACTTGAGGATGCCACATGGGAAGGTGCAGCGATTTTGGAGCATCCAAGTTTGCAATTGCTTGTGGGCAAGCAATTTTGGGAAGGGAGGACTGTAATGTCCCCTTTTCCAAGCTAGTTCGATTTGAAGACCTTGGGCCCATTTCTACTTCTCATGGGCTTTAAGGGAGAAAATAAGGGAAGTACATTGTGTTATAATTGTAATTTGCTATTTTCAACTTTGTAATATTTTTGTAAAAGGCAAATTGCCAATTATAGCACTAGAAATAGTAGGTTGGTGGCTAAAGTGCAAAGCGCCAACTTCAAAATAGAAAAAAATGTAATAAAGGGGGTTGTCCCACCTTAAGTGGGAAAAGTGAATGTTAAAATAGAAATAAAGTATTTCTATTATCCCACATGGAGCGCTCCACAAGGGAAAGAAAGACAAAAGGCTATAAAGGTAAATGTGGGGGCTCATTGTAAGGGTCTTCATATGAATCTTGATATTTCTCTTTTGAAAATGGAGCATTGAGCTCACATTTTCAGCCTTTGAGGACGAAAACCCTCATTGGATCCTATTGAGGACGAAACCCCTCAATAGTCACAACACTTGAGGATGAAAACCCTCATTTGTTGCTTTGGTGGCTTCATCCGGAGTCACAAGTGAGCTTCATATTCAAAATTTCAAAACAACAAGTGTTTCCATCCATGCTAGGGCACACTTTTTGGGGCTGCCATACCCATGTCCAACTTGGGTGACCCCTTTGGAGATTTCGGGACAACATTTCAGCGGTTTTTTGCGGTTGGAAAAATCTGAACGTAATTTCGTTTGATAGCTGTCATTTTTATGGTCATTTTGAGCTATGGTTTGCATTTTAAAAGATATGACTTTTTGAAGTTTCAGTTGTTTGCGACCAATAATTAATTTCAGAATTCTGTACTTTGGCGTTGAAGCACATATTCTGCATTATTTTATCAAGGGTTTCAATTTGTTAATATATTTATGAAGATTTGTGTGTGAAATAAACACATGAAATTCACCTAGGTTGCCTAGGGTTTTGGGGACCAAAAACAGGTCGATAACCCTCTTTGGCTCTAATTTCTATGTGGCTGTCATAAAATTTAGGTTTCTGCACGTGGCTGTCATAAATTCCAATAATATTCTATTAGGGTTTTGGGGAAAATGCAAATTCCTCAAATTTGAGCCTAAAAGGGACATTGCAAGCTAAGCTGATGTGTTATTACTATTTCAAATCAAACTATTTTGTAAGATTTTGGTGCAATGACTGAGTAATTGGAGATCTTGAGAAAGAGTAATCCGGTCCCATCATTGAAGATTGCTGAGATGTGTACAAAGCTGGATGTAGACAAGCTTCTCACGAGAATATGGAGGCCATTTTAGGCCGTGCTGGATGATTCATGGTCAGTCAAACGTGTTCATGTTTTTTAATTTTTTTGGAAATATTTAATGTATTTTGAAGATAGTAAAGAAGGGTTTGGCTGTTTACTTGGTTCATATGGTCATTAATATGTAGTTGTTATGTGGTCTTCAAAGCATTAGTTTGGATGGGTCAAACTTTGAGGTCTTGAAGTTTAAGTACTATTTAAGCTATGAGTTTTTTTTTTTTTGTTATCCTTTATAAGCATGTCTCATATCAATTAAATATTAAAAATTCCTTCTAATAAAGAATAAGATAAGTTATGTGTTTTTCTTAGTGGCCAAAATTGGTGTTGAGAATAGACTAAAGAAATAAGTAACAACCCAGTCTGGTCTAAGTAGTGTTAGGCATGTAAGATAACTTTGAATAACACCTTAAGAATGGCTTATTTTAATATATGTCTTCAATGGAAGAAAGCACTATATATATATATATATATATTCTGTACAAAAGACCAAGGGAGTGTTAGAGGTTTTTAACAAACCTATTTATAGTGACATATATCATAGAAATATTCATATTGACTAATTTGCTAGGAGGCAAATAAACATGTGTTAGAGTTCCCTAACAAAACTAGTAATAGTGACTTATTTATTATAGAAATATTCATATTGACTATTTTGGTAGGAGGCAAATAAACATTCATTGAGTCATACCTTTGTTCTTATTTAACATTAAGAAAAAATGGCACCCTTGTTTGCAACGTTTTCACTATGTAATGGAAATCTATTAATGATTTTGTTTTAAAAGTTTCTAATTCTTTTTATTTTCTTTGGAAATGTTTAGTGGTTGGAATGTTGATCTTAGTCTTTAGTTGTGGGCATGTTGACTTTGGGCTTTATATGCCACTTGTTTCTGCTTTATAATTCAAGGGAAGAAAAGAAGATTGAACATATGAAAGCAACATTGTTCACTCGATACATTCTTCCCAAATTAAATTTGTAATTTCCTCCTTGTAGTACAAAAGGTCAGGTCTACAAGGCTCAAATTACATGACATTATAGCCAGTTTTTAAAGTAGTATGCATTTTATTAGATATCGTCGTCATGGAATTATAGTTTACAGTTTCTCATTTTCCCTATTGCTTGGGGAGTAACCGCCTTTGGTAGATTATAGTATTTTGGTTGGCCATGCTTTATGAGCCTATATTTGTTTTTTGTATATTCAAGAAAGTAATGTCTCCATACAGTGAATCATTGTAAAGGAGTTCTAATTAATAATTTGGCTCTATTTCTTGTAGATTTTTTTCTAAATAATAGTTGTGCTTTTTATTCTCATCTTTACAAGGAGAAGATTAATGAAAGATGAGTAACATTATACTTTGTTTTCCTTGTTACATAGCAAAATTTATTTATATCAATATCAAAACTAAAGGTTTTGTTTGAAATTTGTGACTAAGATGGTGCTAAGTATTTATGTATTGTTTATTTGCTTGCTTTGTCTTCTCTCTCCATTTTTAAAGTTTTGGGATAGCTCATTTGTGGCCCTTTGTTATGCGAGTCTACCATATTTGCTTTAATACAATAAACTAGATAGGTGCAAAGGTTATCAAACCACTTGGACTCTCGTAGCTGTTGCACGCCACAACTTGACAAACTACATAGATATTTTACATCTGTATCAATGCTCAATTGCTTTGAACTTTATTGTACGTTTGCTTACCATATCAAAATCTTGCATTGTGTGGAAAAATGTGTTTTTATTATTTAGGAATAACTATTTTATAATGAAAGTTAAAAATTTGGTCAGAATCTCACATCCTTTAGTTACCTATGAGGTTGCAAGAAGGCCATGGAAATTATTCATTTCTTCCATTATTTGTTATCAACAAATCTTTGCATTAGTTCTCTCAACTTTGTTTCTTATAACCATATTATTTGCTTTTTTCTCGAGCAAAACATGGAATCTCAATTGAATGAAAGATTAAATTGAAAATTTGACTTCTATTTTCAGAAACACTTTATCTAGCTCGTGATGATTATCATTGATTTTTATGAACTACGACACACATCATTTTAACTCGCGAATCTTAATTTGTACTTTGATTGGATCAATAAGATTTAGTGTTCTTTGTTGGATCTTTTTGTGAAATGATTGATATAAAAATACGAAATTTGACATCATCTAGTTATAAAAATACGAAATTTGACATCATCTACTTATCTATGATGTTTCCAAGAAGGCCATAGAAAATATTTATTCCTTACATTATTTGTTATCAACAAATCATTGCAATAGTTCTCTTTACTTTGTTTCTTATTACCATTTTATTTGCATTTTTTTGAGCAATGCATGGAATCTCAATTTATCAAGATTAAATTGGGAATTTGACTTCTATGTTTAGATGCACTTGATCTAGCTTATGATGATTGTCATTGATTTGTATGAACCATGAAGGACATATTTGAACTCATGAATCTAATGTGCAATTTGTTTGGATCAATAAGATTCAATGTTCTTTGTTGGATCCTTTTATTGGTAAATGATCAATATAGAAGTGTCTTTTTATACATAGATTCCCTTTTCCATCTATCAATGATTCCATACATATATGCATGCATTCATGGATATACATACACACATGCACACAAGCATAAATTCAAGAGATTGACACAAATAGACAAAAGTATTGTTCAAGGAGTTTTGGCCCATTGGGCCCTAACAAGTGTCCTCATAAGATATGTGTGTGTTTTAGACCCATGTAATCCACATGGGTCACCGACAAGATATTAGGACTTGGAAAGCCCCTTACAAACTCGACAAGTTTTCAAGCTCTTCAAAATACAATTTCTTTATGTAAATATTGAGTATCATATTAATGCAATCAAATCCAATGTTGGAATTTAAAGAATCTCTTGTTTGTGATTCTATCTTTATAACCCTATCATGACAAATTTTATGAAGGTAAAGGTTCTTTAGGTCACCACCAAGTAAGATGCCAATTTGACATATGGGATCTGTCAACAATGGGATTTCTTTCCATTTACATTGTACACAACTTAAACTTTGTGCACCAAGTTTCTAATCACTTGACCAATATAAAAAAAGCCTACGCATTGCCAATTCACCTATCTTTGTGTAATTT
The DNA here is from genome assembly GCA_018340775.1 of Taxus wallichiana var. yunnanensis. Lineage (NCBI taxonomy): Eukaryota > Viridiplantae > Streptophyta > Pinopsida > Cupressales > Taxaceae > Taxus > Taxus wallichiana. Next base: position 185,605,534 of record CM031243.1, on the reverse strand, counting down.
CTCTTTGCTTCTTTTAATGTTGAAGGACATGATGATTTGGTGAACAACCTTACATAAAAAGTTGGAGACTTGGACATGTATTTATAGGACTACTGAATGGCTCGAAATAAATGTCCTTAAAGTTAATGCAAAGAGATCGCTAGTGCATGCATAAACCTAAGATAGTTGGGTTCATTAAGTTTTGGTCATAAGAATCACTGAAATTCTCTAAGGAGCTAAAGTTGGAGGAGACTAGAAACTTTATCGAATGAACACAAAGATACAAACATGATTTTACGAAGGAGGTTTGTTGAATGCTCAATGTTGGGTGGGTGTGTCCTTAGCGATCACACTATAAGGCTTGGCTTGGATGATCCCTCGTTTGGTAATCTATGCCCATCATGTGGATGTGGTAGAGGGAATTCTCTCCTTAAGCTCATCTTAAAGTATCTTCTCACTAGCTTCTATGACACAAAAATGGAAGCTGGTTTTAAGAAGTTAATGTCATGACTTTGTTGCATTGCCTCTACATACATGGATGTGAAGGGTTTGCTTGCATTGCTCCTAGGTAGGTGTTGCACCCAATTTTTTTGCATTGTTGAAATCTCCCAAAATTAGGTCCAACTTGTTTGCCACTTCTTAATATGCATTTTGGCCTAAAAGGAGCATGTGTTGAAAGTGAGATTTTGGCCTCTAGAGGGGGTGTCAATTTTTGAATCGTAGGTGGAAGTTGAGGAAGTTTTGGTGAGATGTAAGGAAGGTGGGCACGAGTAGAAAAATAAGTGGAGGTGTTGAGAGAGGTTGTTGCATGTATGAGGATGTGGTATAAAGCATGCATCAAGAAGTGGAAGTGCAAAAGGAATTGCACGAGTGAGCGTGCAACACACATGATGAACAAATAAAAGTGTAAAGTGGGAAGGGTGCAGAAGCGATGCGGGCATGTGAGGGAAACATTGTTTAAATGTCCTACAGTCTACATAAAGTTGCCACCACACCTTATTGTATACTAAATGTGCATCTATCCTTTATTACCAATTTGAAGTGTTTTCATTTGTATGTTCAATCGATACACTCCATCTTAGGTAAATTTCACATTGTTTATGCATTTCCTATTTCATTGTTCCTAGCTAGGGTTTATAAGTGTTGTTACTATTTTCTCAAGCATACTTTTACACCAACACCTAAACTTCATTTTCCCTAGCTCGAGAATTGTTTGAGTCAAACAAATAGTATCGACATCTCATACTTGCTCGTTTCTTCATGTCCCAAAGATTCGTAAGAACCTTTAAAATGCGTTTGGATGTGTCTTGCATTTAAGGCCTTGGTTTTATGACTAATGTAGCCTCACCATCCCAACTCCTAAAAAAAATGGCTGCTATATATGTACATCTCCAACCTTCAAATACAAGTTGAAGTCAATGTTGTTACCCTTCACATCATAAGATGCAATTCTATTATCACGGGTTCAAGCCACACTCCACTTTGGAGACTCGTCTCCTAGAGATTTGAGACCGAAATTGGTCATGTAGACATTGCCAACTTTAGGATGAAGCTAAAAGCCCAAGATAAATATAGATTTATCACATGAGATTTCCCTATACAATTATAATGTGTTGACTTGCTAGTTGCATATGCAAAACACCATGATCTTAGACATAGGTAGATTCAAACAAGAGTGGGTCTACCTATTGCCATGTTGGATGGGGATTCCATAGAAAGTACCTTCGTGGATTCCTTCACGGGGTATATATGTTTGAGCATATAGAGTGCGAAGGCTTATTGGGATGGGCATTGACTCAATTTTGTCGAGAGATTAGTGCAATTTGGTTGAAGTAATGAAAGTTGAGTAAATTAAAGTCGCCTAAGAAATTGCATGGGTCAATTTAATGATGATATTACGGTGCCATAACATTGTTCAATTGAGAAGTTGAAAATGATGCAAAAATTGACATTTATCTATAAGTGATCGGAGCCATAACCACTTTGTTGTATAGGCTAAAGAATTCATTGATTGGGAAAGGGTGATCGGTGAATGCTATGCATAAACAACTCACAAAGTTGGCCAAAACTTGCTCATACTTGGTATGGTCAATTTCCTATCTTGGCTATTCGTGGGGTTGGATGTAGTTGGGCAATGGGGCACAAAGACTAAGATGTGGCTATACCACCCACAACTCATCTTGGAGGAAAACAAAAACACTTCACTTGGGTAAATGATGCATTCACTATTTTTGTGGCGTGAACTCTAGAGTAACCATGCTACTCAAATCTTTGAAGTAGGTGTGAACTTGTATGTCGAGGTAGTACTCTAGTGTATGTTAACACCGATTTCTAGACCACTCCCTTAGATGAACTTGTCACTTCATGATGCCACCAACATAAGAATACAACAATGTCGTGGTGGACATGCCAATGAGGTAGATCAATTGGAAGGTAGCTCGAGTTGCCACAATGAATTCAAGGGATAAGGTTGCCACGTTGAATTCAAGGGATCCAAATTTGCTAGGAATAAGAAAACGATAGATATACTTGTACCTAGAACCTTTGAGGTCAATGTGATAAGATTTGCTCCACTCATAGATGTTGCGAACTAGTGTAGGAGGCAAAGAAGAATCGGGACGAAGGCGGGGTGGCCAAAAAGTTGTGGAACTAGTCGGAGGATTAAGATGAAGTTTGAAAAGGGCCCAAGATAACAAGTGGATAACCCCTTAGATGACGCGCTTTCGTTCTTCATAGTCCATGGATCCAGTGGCCTTGATTGATAATACTAGTTCACAATTCATGACGTTAAGCCAAGCATTGGTTGACTTCCAATCACCCCCATTCGTTAAAGTATTGTCTTTGAAAAACGACCAAATTTCACCTCAAGCCAACATAAGCTCAAACTTCCATCTTAGCTATCTTGCCTTGCCTTAAATATCACTTTCCACTTGAATAGAATTGGAATTTAGATATCCTAAGCGAGATGAATTTAAAGAAAAATTGGAATAGATGAATTAGTGAAATTTATCTAGGAGACCGATATGCCATTCGGGATTGCGTCTAAAGGGGTCCTAGTGTGGACACCCAAAAATGGCACCCGCCCTTATATAATATCTTTTAAGTGATCTTGTGTGTATGATATAATAATATGAATAAAATTACTTATTGGTATTGTGAGCATAATAAACTTGCAATGCTAATAAAAAGAAACTAACATCTAGTAGTTTCAAAGCAAAGCCAAATGTACTATAGAAGCATAAGATAAAAGCTTAAAGGAAAACTTCTACAATGCATAAACATGATAAATCCATTAAATGCCAAGCCATTTATACTATTTGAGATTGCCACCTAATGAATGAACTTAACTGGATCACCTAGCAATCAAATTGGTGTTGTTTCTTCTAGGATCAAGATGAGATCTCACCAAGAAATAACTACAAAGCCATTTTTGGATCTTCCCATGCTCTTCAATTTGAGAGAATAGATGCAAGATGGAGCAAATGTTTCGAACAATGGAGAATGCCTCAAATCAAAATGCCTATAATTTTCATTAATGCAAATGAGGTGTAAGAAGAAAGGTCGTGTGAAGGGTTCTTTATATAACCTTCTTGTTTGAGAGAGCTTTGCATCTTAGTGCATGTGGGATAAGAGTAAAACAAGATTAGAAATGGATAAGCATGCTTTTGAAAAGGTAAGGGTTTTTTAGAAGAGTTTAATTTGTCATTATTAACTCATGGGAGTTGGGAGATGTTTTAATTAATTAAGTGTGATTAATTAATAGGTAGATGTAAGCTTATGAAAGTTAATTAGAGGAAAATTAGTATGATTTGAGGGATGTAAGAGAGGAATTTGATCCAATAAAAGAGATTTATTGATTAAAATATAAGGCGTAATTAAGTAATAATGTTTAATTAATCACTTAGAAAGGGATTATAATTAACGAAAGGTCGTTAAATGACATCCAGAATGTGGGAAGGGTTAATTAATTAACGAATAAGAAGGGGAATGTTAATTAATTAACGGAAAAGTACTAATTATTACGAAAAGGACGGGAAATAGGATAATTGGTGCAATCTTAGTATTAAAACTATGTAAGCGGATTTTAGGTGTCTATATTTGCCCCTCTTTGGGGTGGCATAAGCAACACTACGTCAAAGATAATAGACAAGTATATACAAATAAATTTTGAAGGAGTGGAAGAAAATTTAGTAGAATGAAGGATGCCCCCTCGAGTGTCGATGGGGTGATGGAACAGTTGATTGACGATCGAAAAGAGGAAGGAAAAATAGAAGAAATGAAGGGGGAGGGGGGATAGAAGGTGATCCCTATTGCCCCAAGTGTTATTGAAGAAAAAGTGTGATAGAAGAAAATGATAAGGAAGAAAAATGAAGATTTAGAAAAAGGAAATAACTTGCATCTAGATGATGTAAGAACAACTTTCTTTTATCATTTTGTTTAATCATTTACATCATTGGCTATTTATAATATATATACATGCAAGGATTGACTCAAAGCAAACATACGAGCACAATTGTAACGTCTGCTAAAACAACCCACTTGAGACCCAAGAAACAACCTAGGATTAGTTAGGAAAAATTATGGAATAATTTTTTTGTTTAAAAGAGTCTACAACCAGGTTACAAGGCAACAATTATGTCACTAACAAGTTCTAGAACAATTCTAACCCACTAGAACATACTTTTCTTTTATTAACAATTATTAAAGGTCATAAGGTCCAAAATTTAGGGTTAGAAGGTTCAATTAGGTTCAGAGGGTAATTCCTCACCATACCCACTCTTTGACAGGCTTAAAGTTTCAACTTGATTTTTTCCACACTTAACGCATTCAAAAATTCCCTAAATCATTCCCATTGGATAGGAAATTTCCTCACCTTTCCATTGATATAAAGAAGTCCTCATAACTCCTCATATTTCTCAAGTTATGGGCCGGCGGGCCTTGGGGTGAAAATTTTCCCCAAGAGCGGGCCTGCGGGCCCAGGGGTGAAAATTTGCCCAAAGGGCGGGTTGGTGGGCCGCGGGGAGACTTTTGGATCATTTCTTGCACGGGCGATAAAGCCGACTTTGCGCCGCGCGCCCGCAAGTCCATAAGGGACACGTGGCGCTTCTCAAACCAGTGCGGGGAGAAACGGGGCAACAAGAGATATTTTGAAAAATTTCTGCGCGGGGTAAAAAGCCAACTTTGTGCTCGCAAGTCTGCAAGCTACAAGGGACATGTGGCATCACCTAAGCCAACGCGGGGAAAGCGTGGCGGCGGGAGAAAATTCGCTTAATGCCCCGAAGGGCTAAGAGGATAACAAGGACCCGTGCCTCCGCCGACACCTCGTGATGCCACGTGGCAGCGCCGGATAGGAAAAAGGGACCCATTCCACTGTCGACGCCTAGTGACGCCACGTGGCATCACCTGATTAGTCGTGGGCCAACGATGAAAATTTGGAATTTTTTCCTAAATTTTTTCTGGAGCGCTAATTTAAAAGGAGATCCGTCCCACCACAGACACCTCATGGTGCCACGTGGTAACCTTTGATTGAGCTGAGGGCCAACAGGGGAAAATTTGAAAAATTTCTCAAAATTTTTCCTAAGCTCTAAGGGAAAAATTCGGGCTGCGGGCCCGCCAAGGAAAATTTTCTCATTTTTTTTGACGCTTAGGAAGAAAAATTTCATAGGGCCCATAAATTTTGATAAAGAGCTCGGTTTTGGACAAACGAGGACTTTCTGGAAAGCTCTCGATGTCATCTTTGCACATGGATCATAATTTTTGATTTTGATAAAGTTTAAGGGGTCAATTTTAAGAAAATGACCTGTAGGCTTTCACAGTGTGAACTAGTAAATTTTAACTTGTGAGATTTATTCAATTTGATCTTCTTCCACTCTCTACATGTCAAATAGACATGGATAATTGTTCTTAGATGGATTTAGGATAAGTTTGTGAGGTAGATCGATTGATTGAATTCCAATTTGAAAATTTACCATTTTGACAACAAAACGATCAGAAACCGGTTGAGCCCGATTTGGCTAAGTTTTGAAATATTTCCTTTAAGTGTTTTTGTCTATTTGAATTCGTTTAGGGCCTACTGCTTCAATTTAATCATTTAATTTGTTATTTTATTGTTGTAGGTTCGAATTGTGTTTTTTTTTTTTTGATAATTACCGATTGAAATTACAAAAAACAGGATCAAATTTTAAAGGATCTATTTGCCATTTTCATCTTCTAAGTATTAAAATTCATTCCAATTCTAATCTAACACATTTAGTTGATTCAAATCAAACTATTCTAAACCAAAATGCAATTCTGATTTCCAATTTTACACATTTCAAAAGACAGAGTTCTGTATTTTCCTCACACACATTTCTTCCTTTCAAACAGAGATTTCAAATACATTTCAAAGTAGATTTTAAACAATAGTAACGTCTTTTGTAAAGGTAGAACAACATATATTCAGTTGGAATGATTTCTTTTACAACTTCTTCATTTACAATGATCAAATACAACTTACAAAGATATAATATTTCTTTTCTTTCATTCAAAACAGAGAACAGTGTATCACTTTCACATTTTGAATTACAACTTTCATAACCAAATACAAGCATCTTTCCATCACCAAATGTATTACATTATCATCCACTTCAAGTGGGAACAAGGGCTTTACAAAAAGAACTCTCACAAGGGACTGTCACAACTGTCTTTTCCTTTGCTCCAGAACAACAACATGCCAACCATCATACTCCGATTTTGATCACAACAAAGGCAGGGGAAAGGCAATGCTCTCCACCCAACCAAGACATCCAATGAAAGGAGAAGCCATCCTTTTCATTGCCCCCGAGCCCCAACCACAATGCAATAAGAAATGTGTTTCAACTCATGGCAACAACAGGCTTCCACATCACAATGCAATCTTTCAACATGCACATTTCAAATTAAAAACATAGTCTAAAACAAAACAATAGTTTTACAACCACATGAAAGACATCACACAAAACTCAGGCTTCATCATGCAAGCCAAAGGAGCAAGAAACTATGGGGGATGCTACTTATGCCTCCCAAAGGGGAAATGGGTATCACCACCTGAGAACAAACTGCCAAAACACTTATCATTCAAATCCCTGACATACCCTTATGCCTCCCCCAAGTACCCCTTATTCCTCACATTTTCTTATGCCTCCCCAACCTCTTATGGCACCCCATAACGAGTAAAGAAATGCAAGCTATTTCTTTTTACAAGGTGGAACCCAAAACCCAACTCCCTCCACACTTATACCTCCCCAAAACACTTATGCCTCCCTCAAGAGTACCCCATAGTCTTCTCCTACACCATCCCTAAGCCATCTACCCAACAACCCACAACAATAACAAACATACCAACATTTACATATTCATAAAAGGGAAAAGAAGAGCATTTCCAAGAGCCAAGCTCTTACCTCTCCATGATGGAGTTTGTTCCAAGTTCAAAACAACAAGCTCCTTCCAATGCAAGCAATCCAAAAATCAACCCAACACAAGTATCCAACAAACTTCCCAACTTCTCCAAAAGCAAGAGCTCTCCAAAACCAAAAGGAAGTCTCCCAAAATGAAGTGATAAAAGTGAAGCAACCCAAAAACAAGCTAAAGAATTTTAATTTATAGAAGAGGGAAGAGAAGAGGATGAGGTGGATCCATGTAGGATGCCACTTCACACATCCTCAACTTCCAACACATAAGTCAACTTCATTCTCCAATGCATAATCAATAGGTGGGTGAATAATATGACATATTTACTTACACACTCAAACAAGCCCATACCCCATAAGGACTGAAATTAAATTATGTAAGAAAAGTGCAATTACAACATTCAACTTGACTTGTAAAAATGCATAAAAAGGTCTAAATTTAACGCTCCAACCATAGGCAAGGTTGATATGTAAATTTAAGAGGTATGAGACAAGTTTAACTTGTCCTACAAGTCTCTAAAATCAGTTTTCAAGGAAAAATTTGAATTTCCAAGAAGGTGGAGTTTTTCACACTCAAAAGTTAACTTACACATCACTTACACATTACTTACTCATTCTTACAACACTTTAAATCATAACCAACAACCATATTAATTACATTCTCATGATATCTTTTAATTAATTAACTTAACAACATGATTACTCACAATATTAACACCACATTAAATAAATAATGAAAGGGGAAGTGCACCACATAAAACACATGCAAAAATTAAATAAAAAGAACCAAATAAAAGAAAAACATAAAATCCCTTGGTCACATTTAAATGTGATCCCCCATGGGAATCCCTAGCACAAACAAACACACAAACAAATACAATTGCCATGGTGACCTTGTTGAATTCATCTAGAATTCCAAAGTGGTTGGTCTCCAATCCCCCGATGTTGTGATATTTTTAACCTACAAAAATACAAATACCTCTTTTGGCCTTATGGCCATATCAGAACATCCAAATGAATATAAATATAATTTCAAGATCATCAATATATGTGTGTGTGTGTGTGTGTGTGTGTGTGTGTGTGTGTGTGTGTGTGTGAATCACAACAATTATCATGACAATCAACAATATCACTCACAATTTCATTAACAACTATATCCCCATTAATTTTAATCTAATTTTCATTTTCTAGGTCTAATCAAAATATCCAATTATTACAAGTCTGAACGACATCCATAATATAACCATGTCAAATAGTATAACATCATCAACATATAAAAGTGTCTCTAATAATCATCATGCACCATATAAGAATCAAAGTCAACAATAATCCATGACCAAATATCTAACATCATACTGAATCAAAACTATAATAATGTCCATAATATAGTCTACAATGTCATGATTAGTATCAAAAGGGTGTCAAAGGGAAGTGGGCACTACAACAATGCTTGATGGGAAAGTAAACAAGCAGACAAGTAACCAAACAAGTACATACAAATACGCTCAAACAAACAACGTTCAACACAATTGTATGAATGTTGTTATCTAGCTTCCGATTCTACCTGTTCGAGTTATACGACAAGGGTTAAAGATGACACCCCAAGCAACAATACATTGGAAGGTGAATAAACGGAGGATAGGGAAGTCCCATGAAAAAGTTTATGTGCCCTATGAAACAGTACCATGCAACTTGTTTGTGTAAGGAAGTACATACATAGCAGGCGAATCAACTTTTGTTAATGGAGGTAGACCAAAACGACCCACAAGTCACGCACAAGAACAAGTGAGAACCAAAGAAAGATTGTTTTGCAGGATGATGTTTGAGGATGTTGTGTCCAGTACATATTCCATTGGGTAAATGCGGTGTTCACCAATTTTGTGAAATATTTTGACTGTTTAGGGTTTTTGAAAGCTTTACCAATTTTTAGGATTTTTTGAAATTTTTACCATTTTTTTGAATTTTTCTAGGATTTTGCCATTTTTTTTTGGTTTTTTGAAATTTTTCGAAGCTATGTATAGGAAAACAAAGATGCAAAGATGCCCCCAACGATAGATGGGAATATACAAGGGCGAATCTTGTGCATATATACAAGAAGAAGATAAGTTGGATCAAGGCCAAGATGAATATGTTCAACATGATGATGAACTCAAACCAATGAAGTGCTAGGAAGGAGCGAGCATGCCCCCAGTACAAGCTAGCCAAGAAATAGATGATAGATAGAAGTGGAAGATTGTTTATTGAAAGAAGGGACAAATTTTCCCTCAAACATGGTAAAAAGGCAATCTTATACACATGGATGTTCTTAAGAAAGCAAAGAAAAATGTTAATGCTATGAAAGGATATGAAAAATGTAGCTAGAATATTCGCGATGAAAAATTGATTAGCCAAAGGCACAAATTGTGAGACAAGATATAAAGTAAAGAAATAATATGAAAAATGTTTAAACAACACTTGGTAACATACTAATCTTGTTTTTTCATCGAGATCCAATGTGTGCACATGGAAATTAATTACCTTTTGAAATGAAGATATGATAGGCAATAAGAGAAGACAAACTAGTCAATGTGTAGGAATGATTTATTTTGATAAGGGGATATGCGAATAGAGGGTGGAAGGAGAGTCGTACATTGCCCCACCGCCAACCAGCATCTATAGCCCAAACAAAGATGTATTTGATTCTAATCGCAACATTGGCCTATTGCCAACCATGCGTCCATAGCCCTGATAGAGATACTATAAATACCCCAAGAGAGAGTTATATTTGCTTTGCTTTTGATTTTTTGATTGATTTTTACTTTTTGAAAACTTATTTCAGCTCTCTCAATTTGTTTTGATAAGGGGTTAAGAACCACAAATGGCTTGATGGAAGGATGTGGAAGTGATTGTGATGACAACATTGTCTAGTGTTAACAAATACGCCCAAAATGTCTTCGCAACAAGTTTATTAGATGTAGATAGTGATAAGATCTCTAAGAGGTTAGTCGTTTTTAATTTACCAAGGTGATGAAAGACCAAGGTCAAACATATACCATAGAGATAATTGTCGCACAATGGGCACAAATATACTAACCAAAAGATCATCGAAGGGATGAACATGGTAGATGACTTGCAGAGGAATGGAAAGAAAGGGAAGAAAGAACATCCATGCATATGCAATACCTGATTACAATGTTTGATCTTTGTGCCTTAGATTTTTTTGTAATGTTTAAATGTTTTTCTCGTTTGTTTGTATTTTTATATTTATTTGATTTTTTTATATTTTGGGAAATTGGGACCAACAATGTCACTTTGCGTGATAGGATCCAACAACGATGTTTGCAATTTCTTTGATAAGGGAGACTAGGAGTTTTTTCTTATCAAGAGTCATATTATCTCCAATCTTAATGATCGTGGTGAGCTCATACTCAATAAATGACTGTGACTTATCTTGAAACATGGATTTTGTATGTGGGAGCTTGAGTTACCTATCCATAGGTTTTTGCACTTTCTGCCATACTTATAGTTGTGGCTGGTGTGCATTCTTGAATCACATTCGATTTTTAACTTTATGGTTGTTTAACTTGTTGGGGGATTTGGAGCTCTTCAATTTTTTTATCTCAAACTTGATGAAGAAAGCTGTTGGTGTTTCGATAAGCTAATGTGTGATTTGTCTGATCTTGAGAAGTGGGAGAAGAAAGTGGATGTTTAAGATTGATAAGAAGAGTGGTAGGGATGATGGTGGGCTTGCCACCATTGTTGATAGAAAGATGATATGATGGATGAAGTGGATATTGTCCAAGATTTGAATAGGATGGGCTACTGGAAGGTGAGCTACATATAGAAGATGGAGGGATACTAGGATGCGACCGAAGTATAAAAGATGAAGAGCTACTAAGAGTGTCCCATATATGGAAGGAGAAGAAATACTAGGGCATGGCCAGAGTATAGAAGATAAAGGGCTACTAGGACTTGGCGAAGGAATAGAGGATAGTGGGCTACCAAGAGGTGACCCACAAATAGAAGATGAAGGGCTACAAGGAGGTGGCCCACATATAGAAAGAAGACAATGGGCTCCTAGAAGGTGAACCAAGCAGAGATTGTGATTGAGGAATTGTGATAGGTAAGGAATGATTGGGTGATGAGAAGATAGGTCAGGGAGCAATGGAAGACCTAGGAAATTATCCATGCAATGGGGAATGTGAAGATGGAAGAACAAGAGGAGCATCAAGTTTGATGATCTTAGGATCTTCCTCTGTTTTCTGACAAAAAAAAATCAACTTCTTCCCCACAATACGTGAACACATCGAGGTCTAAAGAGAATTCTTTCTCATGATATTCTAAAGGAATGTCCCTTCGTAGCCCTATGAATTCTCTAATCGCTTCTTCATTTTGAAATAAATTGATTGGTATGGGCCATTGTTTGTAGATCATAGTAGGTTGATTGGAAGAAAGAGGTCCAACATGTGTGGAAGAATTTGAAGATGTTTTATTGATAGAAGAAGATGACTCGGGACACGAATAGATTTGGATTTAGATGTTGCGCAAGTTGAAGAAGATATGGATTTGGAATCGGTTGGTATAGGTTTTCCTAGAAGATGGCATAGTCTGCAAGTAGAAAAAGAGGATCACATAGAAATTTAGTAGATTGCGACATAGGGGTCAACTTGGATGATTGATTAGAAGAATTTTGAGTCACACAGATATTCAAAGGAGGAATATGTCATTGAAACAACAAATAAAGTGGGTCTTGCGAAGAAAGGGAGGACCACGGCGAGGAATCTAATTAGATTTTTGATTGGAGGAACTGGGAGTCGAACATATCTTCAAAGGAGGAAGACATCATTGAGGCGAATGATAAAGGGGGTCATGCGAAGAAAGGGAGGACCGCAAATTAAGAGTTGAATTAGATGTTTGATGTGGAGAATTTGTGGCGACACAAATCCTTGGAGGAAAACATTGTTTAGAAGACTAGTTATTCCTTAGAAGAAATCCGAATAATAGTTTGGATTAGAATAATCAGGAGACTGAGGGGAATCATAGGAATAGCTTGGATTAGAATCATCAGAAGACTATGGGGAATCAGAAGAATAGTTTGGATTAAAATAATCGGGAGATTATGGGGAATCAGAAGAATAGTTTGGATTAGAATCATCAGAATCATACCATCGACTATGAGATGAAGGTGGGGAAAGGGGTAACTGAACGGGTTCTCTAGCACAAAGAACCAAACGAGGTTTAGTCGTGATGGGCATCTTTTGATGGGAATGTTGAAAGCTAGGTTCCCTATTGTTGTAAGTATGAGGAACCATGCGATAATCAGTCATGGTTGGCATTGTTGGGTCCAAATGCCTAGACCTAGATAGTATGATTGAACTCCTTTAAATGGAAGGAAGTTCCATGTTGATTCGGGCAACATAATGACAACCAACTAGACATTTTGAAAACAAATAGGGGATACTTGTGTGATTTTCCAAAGAAAATCTAAGGAAAACAAACATTGTAATGAAACAATTTTGACAAATTAGTAAGATTTGGATAACAAGTTACAAATGTAAATGTCAAAATGGTTGATAAAAATTTAGCAACATAAAGGATATAAATGAAAACTTCCTAATGCTCAAATTGATTCAAGAGTTTCTTGATAGAAAATGTTTTGGCTAAGGTTTGAAAAATGTGTACGAGTACCACAAGAACCCTAAGGAAAATCAAACAACAGAACATTGCAAACGCCATAAAGAATGTTTAACAATGGCTAAAGAATGTCCAATGGAAAAGAATAAAGAACCAAAGGATAAAAAAGGATCAAAAGGATTGTCTTAAGAAACAAGTTTACAAGATGAAAGATCACAGGAATAATCAAGCAAGTTCAAGACACAAATCTAATCTACAAGAAACTACTCCCTATGCAAAATGTGTCTCAATGATAGGTTGATGAAAAATGATCAACACAATGTCAACACTTAAGTTTAAAATAAACAAGACGTAAGTATTAACAATGGGTTGAAGTGACTTCCAACTCAAGGTATACTAAAACAAGTCTAGATACAAACAAGGCCTAAATCTCAAACAAGTGGAAGTTTCAAATGTGAACAACACAACAATACCACTTGGATACGTTAATTAAGCTTTGTGGAAAAACAAGATTTTAGTATCAAAATAATATTGTTATGATGCGAACAACGTAACAACAACACTTTTCAAACTCAAAGCCAAAAGTATACCAAGGAGTTGCTAATGTGCGAGTAACGTAACGATACAACTTAAGGAAGATCAATGATGATAAAGCCTAACTACAAATGAGAAGTCTTGACGTGGGTATCAAGACATGGCTACTCAAGATATGAGGACGTACAAGACACTTTACACGCTTACTATCATAGTCATAATAAGGAAGGATGTAAGTGGGTGCAAAATTGGTGGACACGATCTTGAGTAACACTTCAGTATGTTGCTCCTCTTTTGATAAATAATATCAACAAGAGAGGAAAGGAAATAGACCAAGTGGGGGTGAAAATTACTTGGCGTAACTTTGACAGAGTTTAACCTTTTCTTAAGACAAGTGAAAAACTAGGACAAAGTAACACTTTGCAAATTTCGTGATGAATAACACTAGGCTCAAACTTTAATGGACTCTCCCCTTGTTCAAATAACAAGGTTTTGAATGTGAAAATGTTTTTCTTCGTGAGAGCTCTTTCAAACACCATTGGTTTTGGTAAAGTTGGATTTTTATAAAAAGGTTTCGTATGACTGAAAATCACCACGTGACCTTCAGTGCACCTCCGACCTCCGAGGCCGTGGCTTGAGACAACCGATGTGGAATGAGTGGATGGCTATATGTAGCGGAAATATGTGAATATGAATAGCATGTTATTAGGGTAACCTAATGTCCTCTACGGGCACCAAAGGTATCTACTCGTCAAGGGAAATAAAATCCTCTCTAACCTGAACGGGTGTGATGCTACAGTCAAGAATGATACACACGTAAAAGTCTATCAATGTCTGTCTGTGAAGCTCTCTCAACCAGTTGTGGAATGCGTGGAAAGTGACTAGCGGGTGCCTCATAATGATGTCCAGAAAAGGTCATGGAATAAACGAGAGAGGCATGGTTACACTAAATCTATGCGCGGTGAGTCAAGTTTCGGTCTAGAACGTGAAAGCTCTATAAACATCTTTGTTTAGGACATTATGTCGTTTGATAATGTCTCGGTGGATGTGCGAGATGTTGTAAAGACTAAGGCATGTAATGCAATATCTAGATCTCGTGAATTATTCGGGCTTGTTCAGTTGGGGGACCCTAGGATCACAACCGTAAACTCTCTCTTGTTGTAGTCCAAGAATGGTCATGTGTGCATTTGTGCAATTTAATCTATGAAAGCAAATAACATGATAATATAAATAAATAAAAGCTAACTATGTTTTTGTATTTTCCAATATAGAATAAATAAAGCAATAAACAACAATCTAATCTAATTTAAACTAATATTTTTGTATTTTCTGAGCTTTTTGGAATTAATAGAGGAAACGAAGAAATGAAGAAATGAATTGCCTCTAATTCTAATTAACAAATCCTATACAAATAAATAGTCGGATGTAACTATTTATCTGTGCAACAATGTATTTAATCTATCCTAATTAATTCAAAGCTTTTTCCAATCTGTAATTGTGGAATTTTAAATCCTCTAGCCTACCTCAGAGACACAAGAAGAATTGAAGCTTCTAAGAAGATTTTCTTCCCTTGTAACTTCCCGGATAGAATATGAGAAGATTTAATGGAGACCACAATTTGGAACAGGTTTCAATTGTCTACAATGATACAAAAAGCCTTCCTCCAGATATTCTTCCCTTATAAATCCACAGGGATAGGCAGGAAGGATCTATCACCAAAAGCTTCTATAGAAGAAATGAAAGCTTTTGAAAATGATCTATCTATTTGCAACGATTGAAATGGAAATGAATTTTTCTACTCTAGTAAATAAGTGTGCGTACAAATTCAGAAATAAAGAAATGAAGAAATAAAGAAACTCAATAACAACCCCAACCTGGAAATTACAGTGCTGAGGCAATGCCAGTTGTGGTATCACTTTGTGTCCCCTTAGTTATATTTTCCAATCTTATGTGTCCACGTGAGTCCAGGGAACTGGGAATGTAGAGGAAGCCAAGAAGAAGGTGCCCTTGCAATGGTGGCTTGCAAGTGGTTTGTAGCAATGCAGGTAGAGGAAGAACAACGCAAGAGAATAATGCTTGGTTGTGTGGTCTCTAACAAGATTTCAATAGCATAACAATGCAATCACAATAAAAATCTTCAGCCATTTGCTTCAGAAGAAGTGTTGGTTTTATAAAACATAGGTTGGGAAATGGTCTAAGCCATTTACAACAATGGGGTGCCACATCACAACAAGGAGGGGCAGTTTAACTCTCTATCATCAATATAAGAGGAAGAGGAAGTTGGTACGCATCCATTAAGCCTAAAAAAACCAATTTGACCAAGAAATGTGCGCTAAAATCATGTTTGAAGATGTGGACACACGCTCAAAACACGCCAAAAGAGGCTTTGAAAACTGCAACCATGGGTCTGCTCGTAGTTGTGGTCAGGCAACCGCCGATGAGGGCAGATTGGAGGTCGCATGTCATTGTCCGCCTAGTAGACCGACGGCCAGCATAACCACCATGATATTTCCGTAACTTAAGGCAAAAATATAAGGAAAAATGTTGCGGAAAGATAATAGAAAACAAGAAAAGAAAGGGAATGACAAAGTAAAGTATTATAAGATACAAATATACACCTTTGTAAAGAGGAAAAGGGTCTCAAACACCTTTGGTAAAAACATGAATCATTATAAGGGACTTTTAATCGCTTCGACAATGTAGCACGTGTAAAATTGGGTGTGTACATATTGCCCCCTCGGAGAAGCGTTCTAGCCATAAAGAGGCATAAAACATAGAGTCTGAGTATGACGTTCCTAAAATGGGGAGTTAGAAGTTATACCTAACATGCCTCGTGTGTCGAAGTGACGCCATCCAAGCTCCCAGCACTCTGTAAAATGCAAACAAGACTCAAGTGCAGATAGATATAAAATCAACAAAACATAATAAAACTAAAACTACAAGAGGAATTACCATCCACGGGGATAAAAGCATACCTACGCCAACGCTCTAGCCCTGCAAAGCACACACACTCAAACAAAGTTAAAACAAGCCATATATATATATATATATATATATATATATATATATATATATATATAAAACTATTCATTTTCAAAATCATTTGTACCTTCCTTGTAGAGAATTTGGATATCTGGACTACCCGTGACCATTTCAAGTGAAAGTCCAACTGAATCGAAGAGTACAAAGTGACACCATCATGGCATCACCAACGAGAGAACTGATGACTAAGAAATAGGTTAATATTTTACATTTATTCATTTTAAACCTAAAATGTGAAAATTTTGAAAAATATCAACCTATGGGGGATTTTATCAACAATCTTAGAGTTAAAATGTTCCTATGGGGGCACCTAGGTGTGCATGATTTTTATTTCATGAAAAATGATGTATTTTTGTCATTTTTGAGCTTTTAGACAAAAGAGTGTATGGCTCGCCATTTTGGATGGAATCACCGCTCTGCGTAGGCGGTGGTTACACAACCACTGCTCTGTGGAGAGGGGTGGTTGTGCAATCTCCACGGAGATTGCGTAACCGCCACTTGTGCACACTGAGGGGCGGTTGCCTAATTTTCGGGGCGAGAGGCTAGATTTGACTAAGTACAAAGAAAATTTGTAGTTTTTCTTTATTTTATGATGTTCTTGATGAGCTTATTTTGTTAAACATGTTTATAACTTTATCTTTTTCCTATTTTGGTGGATGTAGAAGGATTCCTATGTCCGATGGAGCCGGGTTAGAGAGTGTGATTGGCTCCCTGAGATTTTAACTGGTTTATCTCAGGCAAAGAGAGACATTCTACATAGAGTCGGGATATTGAGGATATCCCAAACACCATTGGTTGCACCTCTTAGATATTTGTTAGCAGACATATTGAGTTACTGGGATGTCGACTGGAACACTTTCTGGTTCCTTGGGGTTAGAGGAGAGTGGACTATCACTCTCGAGGATGTATACAAGATCTTGGGTTTCATCAGAATCGGTAGGAAGTTGACATTAGATAGTGCTACAAGAGTGACATAGTCACACATATTGGGAATCCTACATGGGAGATGCGTTGGCACCCGATACCGGGGCCAAGCATGGTATGAGGCTATTGTTAGTTCCCACGCCCTATTCCAGCCTTGCGCAAGGAAATCATTAGTATTTTGGCTTCACGCTTGGTTGGAGACAAGGACGGGGACAAGTTACTTTACTTTGGGCTCCTATCATTTAGAGCATAGAGGAGCATGGTCGCACTTATGCCTGGGAATTGATATTCTAAGTTCTACCTATCACAATTTGTAAAACATTATTTGACTACAAGGCAAGGCCCTTAGTCATCCTACACCGCACTGGCTAGTTGGGATTTTTGAGCGTATGACCCCTCCCGCAGGGGAGTCATGATAGATGATCCCGAGGCTATCAAGACATCCAAATGGACAGTTATGGCCCCCCAAAAGGGGCATCACCATCCTACTGCTACTATCACCATAGATGACATGATCACAGAACTGTACTTAAACATGGCCGACTTATGGGGTGAGGATGCAGTCATTGTGGTGGCATACAACATTGTTATTCAGTTAGTGGACATGAATGACCAGGTGGAGGTCCATCCAGTTAAGAGGGTTCCCTAGCAATTTGCGTCGCCCTATATCGATGCCCTCCCAAAGCAATTCTAGTTACATACAGGGGGATTAGAGAGGCCAAAGCTTCCCGGAGGAGTGAGCTCCCATGGACTGTTGTCATATCTGGGGTCTCGATTGACACACTGCAGCCTCAACCCGCATCCATCTTGGCCCGGGGTGATCCTATAGACCGAGGTTGCCCCAGAGCATAATGGGGAAGAGGAGGAGGTTTGTGATGAGGAGGTGGTTGAGGAGGAGGGTGACACATACATGGAGTGGAGAGTTAGCAGAGAAGTTTCTATAGTAGGCGGGCGGGATGAGGTCAAGGCGTGACTCTCTATTCGAGAAGCCTCTTACACACGAGGGAGGAGGAGATGAGCATTCTATGATAGGAAAAAAATTGGCTTTTGAGGAGATTGCAGCCAGCAGATGCTTATAAGAGCAAAGCACCACCACCCACAACTCTTGCACCCATCCTCAGCGACCAGAGATCCGAGTATGTAGATACTCTTCTCTCGACTTGTTATTTAGAATTGTTAGTGACAACTACACATTGTATTTTTTTTTATGTGGTTTTTAATAGTTTTCTAACTCGCCTTTATTTTCTTATGTATCTTACAACTATTGTAGATGGTTAGTGAGATCTTATTCATGACATCCTTGTTGATACTTTCGTGCACCCCATGGGCATGACTCCAAACACATTACTTGTGGAGTCAAGGCAGCCGAGTTGTGTGGGGTGGCACACTGATGTATTTTCTTCGGCATGGATTGTAGAGCTGTAGAAGTGACGAAGATGAGGACTGATCTTACTTTGCTTATTGGCTAGTAGAGAGGATGGAGTTACAAGATAATTCTTGTGTGAAAGCCACCACCGACAGTCTCTGGTTCATCATCTCGCGGTCACTCTCATAGATCATGGCATAGAGGCTCTCGCTCCCATCATAGGAGCTGTAGTAGGAGTCTTAGTGGTGCACCTTCATCTAGATCACATTGAGAGGGATAGACCATAGGCCTTATTGCTTTGATGTCATTTTGCATGAGACATGTATATGATTTTTATTTATTTTGTGCTCATTTACGAGCATTTTGACCACACCTAGAGTGTGACAACATTGTATACATACTTGAATTATTATGGATATATATACAAATACTTATTTTTGTTTCAGTCATTCTTGCATAAGAGTTGACTCATTGATGGTTTATTTCACTTGTGTACTCTTAGATGCTCAAAATTTCTGATGTTTTTATATGCCTTTTGGATGCATGCTATGGATGATGATATGCTAACAGAATGATTTATTTTTTTTGTTTTGTTTTATATGATGCTTATGCGAACACAATGTAATCTAAAACTTTGGTTTTCAAACAATATTTAGTACTTATTTTTTTGGCAAAATGTGATGAATGTGATATGATAAGAAAATGAACCCACTCCACTTCTAACTCCATGCAACTAGTAAGATGCGAGGGCTCAACATCGAGAGCCAGAAGGGACGTGAGTTGTATGATTTTGATGAATGGAAATGATGAGAGAAAGACAAGATTTTGACAAAAATCCAATTAGGAACCTATAACCTAACTCTGCACATAGTTTACTACATAGTCTAGAATGTGATTTGCTTGCAAGTTTATCTAGACTTAGATCTCGTAGATGGCCTCTTGATTGAAAAATATGGTTTTAAGGTTTTGACTCTCTTAGAACATATACATCTAATTCACTTTCTTGGGATTTAAGGTTTCAAAGCACTTTTTATTGAATGAATTGCTTATACCTTATTAACTTATTATGAAAAGACCCCTACACCTTGCCCCATGCTACCAGTAAGAAGCATGGGCTCATCACCAAGGAAAAAATGTAGGTGAGTAAGGGAACTTCCCTCCTTTCCCAACCTCATGCCACTAGTATGAGGCATGGGCTCATCACCAAAGATTGGTAGGGCAAGAAAGTGTAGTTTTATTTGTAAATGAAATATTTTTGCATTTATTGATTAACTTATATCATTTTTTTAAACTTTGAGTTGTGCTTTTGGGAGGGAAATCTTGCCCCTAACCTCAACCCCACGCAACCAGTAAGATGTGAGGGCTCATCACTAAAGGCTAAGATAATCGATGCGATCCGTAGTGTTTTTAGAATGCTTTTGTTACCAAAGAGGTTTCTTGGGAAAGATATGACATCAGGAAGCTTCTAGAACAAACTATGGGCAAAGACACCTATGCTAGAAGAGAACAATATGAAAAACCAAGTATGTAGGCCTTGGTAGGATTAATGTCAAAATTATGTCTTAACTTGCTGAAATGATGAGATGATTAGAACTATTGATGATAATATGGTGGATATTTGAAGAAGCGTGATTGAATGTTTTTGCCAATGTTTAGAAGTTTTGAAAGTTGTTTGAAAAATAAGTTTCTTGACTATAATTTTACAATATGAACTGGCAGATGAAATGCAATATGGATGCAATAATGTACATGTGGAAATGTAGATGGATCATGTGTAGTAACGTTTCAAGTGAAGTGAATTGATGGATTTGCTAAATTCTTCATTCTTTATATACAAAGATATGCCCCATTCTTGTAGTCCTCCATGAATCGATATGGGCCCAACCACTTGGGCCTGAATTTCCTTCCTTTTCTAGTTTTCTTAGCTATTCGGTTGTCAAGTCTCAATAGCATATTTCCTAATAATATATCACAATTATATACCATTTTGTTGTACTTCCGGCTCATCCGGTCAACGTAAAGATTGTGTCGTTGCTCACTTTGAGTGAGATTTGTCAAGGGTTTCTAGCTCAACGAGTGTGCCTTGTGATATCCTTCTTCACCTAAAATGCCTTGTAATGATATTTGGAGGCTAGGTATCTCAACTTCAAGTGGTAAAACCACTTCAGAACTGAACACTAAGGAATATGGGGTTGCCCCGTAGGCATTCTTACCGAAGTTTTGTAGGCCCACAAGGCTGGAAATAGCTTCAAATGCCAATCATGTTTATTCTCCTTAATTGTTTTTAGGAGAATGGACTTTAATGTCTTATTCATAGCCTCACTTATCCATTGGCCTGAGGATAGTATAAAGAGGTTGTGTGGTGGTTTATCTTGAACTTTGCACATAACTCACACACCTCTTCATTCTTAAAAGATGTGCCATTATCGATATAATGACATGTGGGACCTCGTACCTATAAATGATTTGATTGAAGATGAAATTTATGATCATAGACCCAGGTATAATGGTAAGAGGCATGGCCTCAACCCACTTCATGAGATATTCTATGGCCATCCGTTGATGAGGGAGAAAACTTCCCTATCAAATATAAACCCCATGTGGAAAAGGGCCAGGGTGTTGTAATAGGTTGTAGAGCTTAGGCAAGTATATGAATCTCATGAGAGAATTCCTGACATTTGTGACACCTGCGCACATACTCCACAACATCGTGCTCTAAGGTGGGCCAAAAATAACCCATCCGGTGTATCTTGCGAGCAGTAGCATGCCCTCAAGTGACCCCCACAGAATCCATTGTGGGCTCTAAAGAGAATCTTTTTGATTCTTCCTCGTCGACACACCTTAACAACATTCCATCAAAGGCTTTGTGATAAATCACTTGTTCTATAATCACATATTTGGTGGCTATGACGCGTGTAGCCATCTTCTTTATTGTGAGTGTTCTCTCTCAGGGTATGCGCGGACCATAATGAAACTAAAATGTCCGAATACCATGGACACACAACAATGGGAGGCCTGCTTTCAATGTAATATACACACTCATTGGGGAAATCCAAGTCTACTAGATCTCCACCATCTAACAGGTTGTCTATGAAACCAATATGTAATGATTTTTCCTTTGACAGAATTTTGATTGACAAAGGTTAACTCAAATTCACCCATTAGGGTCATGAAGCGTCCAACTTTCTTGGATAAGGAACCCTGTGTTAGAAATGTTCAAAGATGATTTGTTTTGACAATTACATGCATTTCTTGGTTAAGCATATAATGCCTTAACCATTTCATTACAAACACTATAGCAAGGCATTCCTTTTCGCCACGTATAACGTGTCTCATAATCTAGCAAGGTATGACTAATGAAGTAAACTACACGTTCACGTTTATCATCATATTCTTGTGCTAACATATAAGCTAGAGAGATGTCTGTAGCTCAAGAATACAAAATGAGAGGACAATATTCCTTAGGCGGCATGAGTGTGGGCATCATAATAGGAAATGATTGACCGATTCAAATGCCTTGTGACACTTAGTCATCTAGACGTTACAACAATCCTTCTTTAACAAATTTTTGATCGGATGAATAATAGCGAGTTAAATCAGGTATGAACCTATGGATTTCTCCGAGATTTCCAAGAAAGGACTTGATGCCCAACTTTTTTGTGGGTGGAGTCATCTTTAAGACCACTCATATTTTTAGCAGTCCACATCAATCCCTCATGAAGAGATTATGTAGCCCAACAATTTACCTCTCATGACTTCAAATACGCACTTCTCTGGATTTAACATGACACCATAATCAATGAGATGAGAGAGGATGATGTGAAGCACATCAAGGTGATCACAATACTTCTTGGCCTTTGCTGAATATTGTCAACATATGATTCCGCAATATGGTGAATAAGATCACAGAATATATAGGTCATTTCCCGTTGATAGGTAGCTCCAACATTCTTAAGACCGAATGACATGATTGTGTAGCAATAGGTACCCCAAGGAGAAGTAAAAGGTTTCTTTTTCCGATTCTCCTCATAGGTCCTATTATGATTTTAACCTGAGAAACCATCCATGAGTGACAATAGCTCATATCCAATCTGACTTGCGTCCATGATGACATTGATGGATGACAACGTGAAATAATATGTTAGACACACCATGTTTATGTCCCAAAATCAATACAGATATGAATTTTACCATTCTTCTTGAGAACAGGGATTATGTTTGATACCCTCATTGAATAATCTACAAGTTTGAGGGCCTCGCAAGAGTTTCATAGCCTCTTCTTTGACCATCAAAGCCACTTTTGGATTCATAGGTCTTGAATTTTATTTGATGGGCTTGGTGTCAGGTTTGGTTATGAGATTGTGGATCATGAAATGGGAACAATTCCCATCATCTCTTTGTAGCTGAATGCGAAGGCTTTTGAATTCTACTTGAGAACCTTCATATGAATTTCCACTTCTTTCGGAGTAATAGAAGAACCAAGTTTCAATACTTAGGGTCTTCCTTTGTTCCAATATTGATATCGATGGTCCCTTCGATTAAATATGTATTGCATTCTTCAAACTCGAGCGGGGATGGAGGTATTTCTAGTTCTCCTTCCTCCTCCACTTCATAGATCTCAAGGCCTTCCAATGAGGAAGGACCCATCATACGATCTCCAAAATAGGAGGAAGAGTGAGGTATGAGAGTGAAACCCCTCTTATGATGCACCAGATGAAGGTCAGTGTACGCATTAAGGTAACCTAGTATATCCTCGTCATTCTCCACACAATCTAAAGTGTCAAGATCGTTCTTAGTCTCAACGTATGCTATTATCGATTAGTAGGAATTTTTTAAAATAGGGGTTTGACTCAGATTGAAAAAACGAATTTGGTGTCTTCCAAATCTATGTTTGGACAAAAGCGAGAAGCGAAAGTAGCCATGGAATCAGCTAAAAGGTTCTGTTCATGTGGGATAGCTTCAATGGATATGAAGTTAAAACCTTTGCTCAAGTTAAGTACGATAGTCTTATAGAGTTGTAGGTGCTTTGCTATAGTCCCGTAAACTTCTGAAACATGATTGGTGACTAGTTGGGATTCACCCAAAACTCTAACATTGCAAGCACCCATTCTCTTGGCTACAATGAGACCAAGAAGAAGAACCTCGCTTTCAACACCATTGTTTGTGCACTAAAAATTGAGCTTAAAGGAAAAAGGCATGACCTTCCCTTGCGAGGATGTGAGGAGTATGCCTCACCACAAAACCAAAATGACACTTCGCTCCATCATAGTTGAGCGTCTAATAGTTTCTCAAGAAGATTTATGTTTTATCATTTCTAGTATCTTCTTCCTCCCCTTCGAGACCTTAACCATGCAAATATATTCGGATGGAAGAGATTCGAGTCATAGAGAATGTCTTATGCCCAAGGAGTTAAAAGGGAGGAGAATAAGAAAGTCATTCTCTAACAAATAGAAAATATTAGCCGTGGTTTCCGTTGATATTCTCTCAACAATAACAGTTTCATCTTTAGTTACAATAACCCCTCAATTAAAATGGAGGATTATAGTTTTGTCATGGGAATTAATTTAGATTCGGCATCAGTATCGTTAGGTTTGTTCACTTGATTGGCAAGGGGAGTTAGAATTCAATATGGACCCCATGTTTCTTCTTGAAATTGTCTAGATGAATATCGAAAGGCTTTGGGGCACCCCTGAATGAACAATTTTCCCAAATGTAGGAATTTGACTTCCCGGAACATTGTGAAAGGGATTGCCTTCATCCAATGGATCCAAGGTTGACCAAGAATCATATTATAGTTAGTTTCCCTATCTAAAATATAAAAATCGGTTAGAACTGTCTTGGGCCCAAGAGTAACCAATAGTACTTTGGTACCTATGGAAGTTTCTTTGAGACTGTTGTAGCCTCTTAGTGTATTTCTAGTTGAGGAACAGTTGGTTTCCCCGTAGCCTAACTTTTGGAGGAATGAAAATGGGACAATATTAACAACTGCCCCATCATCAATCATTGCTCATTTAACATAATTATTATAGATCCATACCTGTAAATACAACGTCGGGTGACCTCTATGTGCCGACTCAACATCGGTGGACATCTTACGATGTCGAATACGAATCCAACATATCTTTCAGCTGCCCCCCGAGGATAGATGTAAAAGTATATGTGGTTGACTTGTGCTTCTTGAGGAGGGGTAGCATTAATCAAGTGACCAAGAACTCGATGCTTCTAAAAAAATAGCTTGGTGAGTGGGAGAGTTCTTCAACAAATCTAAGAAGGAGATGTGAGAAAAGGTCTTGGTCAAATCCGTAATCAAATCAAATGCCCCTACCGCCTCAAGTATTGGAGTGTCATCTCGACATAGATGGGTATATATGAATAGGTTGCGTTGATTAATCACGAGTTATTATAACTACATTAATTTGAGTTTCAGTATCCAATTTGATGAGACCCATAATATTAGTTTGTTCTGACCATCCAAAAAGGCGCTATCGGTGGGTTTGAAGAAGTAGAAGCTTCGTGGTTGTTGTTTCCCACTGGGTTACCCTTGTTTGTGCCGTGGGGGTTTAATTTTCTGTTGTCAAGATGCATAGGAAGAGGGCCACTAAAGGTCATAAGAGGAGTGTTTTGGGGGGCAATAGGCCCCATGCTAGCATTTTGCATTGGCGCCATAGGATTTTTCGAAACATCTCGATGAAGAGTTACCTTTGGTCCTCGGGTAGGTGCTATATGAACTTGTTACAGTCACGACAAGTTCTAACATCATGCCCTTAGACCCTATGGAAGCCAAAATAAAGGTTAGGATCATAATCCCGAGGTCTTTGATTCATGTTTTGTTGTGGTCCAAATTTCTGGTTGTTGTTTAACTGTTGGTTGTTATAATTAAAGTTTGGAGGCCTTTGCCCTTGGTTTTGATATTGATTTTGATACCCGTTTGGGTATTGATTAGGCCTTAGGCTTGAACTTGTTGTGGAGGTGGAGGATGGTTGAAATCCACCACGTTGATGGAAGGAGTGAAATTTTTACTCCTTTGATTATTTCCATTCGCGTTGTTATTGACATTTTTACACTTGAAGTGTTAACAACATTCACTTTTGGCTTGATCAATTACTCCGTCTGTTGTAACACCACGGTTCTTTTTGAGGACCTTGGGAGCTTGATTATTTTTGGAGATGATGGGGTAATTTGAATTACCTTGGGAGGGAGTGATCAGTCTCCCATTTGAACCATAGGTCTTTTGAATGCTATCTATTACCTCTTGATCAATGTGGAGAGCACCCTCGAGTAGCTCTTTGTATCTCATAAAGGGGAACTTTTGGAATTCTTCCTTTGTTTCCCGATTAAGGGAATGAAGGAATAGATCGTAATGCTTCGTCTGATCCATGGTGGGAGAACTCGCCGAAGTGTAGAGGACTCCGCTGCCACCTCTGAATGAAATGGGCAACAGATTCGTTATGCTCTTACTTTATGTGAAGGAATTCCTTGATTCCTATTCTTAACAATTTGTTCATATCAAATGCCTTTATGAACTTAGATACGAGTTGCTTAAAGGAGTGTATGGAGGCTTCAGGTATCCTATAATACCAATCAAGAGCGATCCCTCAAGGGTCTTAGGGAAGATATTAGCTACAACCGCATCCCATGGAAGTAGCTCTCTGACGGCAGTTGTATATGCCTTAATATGTGCATTTGGATCCTCCTCCCCTTTAAACTTTGGCAAGTTAAGAAGTGGTTGCGAAGCATTACGCTTTGTATAGTAAATTCTAAGGGCTCCTTAAGATATTCAAAGCATACGTGCCCAATGCGTAGGACTCTACTATGGATGACCCTTGATGGGGAGGTGGAGTAGGCATATGAGGCTAATATGGCACAACGTAAACATTTGTAGAGACATAAGGCATCTTTTGTGGCTGAGCATATGATCCAGGAAAAGAGAACATGCCCCCCTGCAGAAATTTGGAATACATGTGCAAATACAGGGGAATATATGTTTGGTATGGAGTGGGAGGCAAAAAACTAGGGAACGTCGCATTTCCATTTAGGACGGTATTTGAGAATGCATTTCGGATGGTGCCTGTTGAGGGTATCTGTACGAGGTGTGAGGGGGCATACCTAATATGCCCAATCTAGTGAGGAGATCTCTGGGGCTAGGAATGCCCATGTAAACCAGAGGTGGTGGTGGTGCCAATGGTACATGGCCAAAGTTCTGTGCATGCTAGGGAATCATGCCTTTCCCTATGAAAGATGTAGCCTGAGAGGGATGAGAAAGCTCCAAATCTCTAACCCTATTTACCAATGTTGAAATTAGATTGCTTGCATACGATGTTGTGTTCAACATGGGTACATTTTGAGCATGGATGGGAGGAAAAGGTACGTGATGTGCTGCTATAGCTTGATCTTCGGGTAATGCCACCCCTCTCTTTGGATGTGTTTCATGTAGGAGGGTTAACAAAGTCATTCTAGAGAAGAACATCAACATATTATTCCATCCAATCCAGGGACTGGTCTATATTCTCAAAGTGTTACTCTCTTTGAGCATAACATGTTAGGTATTCCTCATCTAAAAATGGGAGTGACTCAGTCTGCATACTAATTTTTGGTCTAAACAAAATTTGAGGATTAAAACCTTTCTCTTTAGTGAATGTCATGTTATTAGAATTGGAGAGTTCAGGCTGTGGCCCATGTGTAGGTTGATCAATGTCCTCGATCCTGACCAATGAACCATTTTTGTCCCTTGAGGAGGAGTATGAGGTGAAGGGATATTAGTTGAGTAGTTGTTAGCCCACCCAGATAGTGAGGGTGACTGTTGCATACCCATTTAGTAGTAATATGCATCGAGACCCAAAATGGGCTGATTGTATTCTGTCTCGACATATTCGGGGGTATATGAATACCCAGCAGAATAATGGGAGAGGGGGAAGATGGATGAAATAAGGTAAGACAATGGAAACGAAAAGAGACTAGTTCTTCACGTCGGGTTCACCAATTTGTATGACTGAAAATCACCACGTGACCTTCAGCGCACTCGACCTCCCAAGGTCGTGCCGGGATAGCTGATGTGGAATGAGTGGATGGATATATGAAGTAGAAATAAGTGAATATGAATAATAGGTTATTAGGAAACCTAATGTCCTCTACGGAAGCCAAAGGTATCTACTTGTCAAGGGCAATAAAAGCCTCTCTAACCTAAATGGGTGTGATGGTATGGTCAAGAATGATACACACACGTAAAATTCTATCAATGTATGTGTGTGAAACTCTCTCAACCGGTTGCAAAATGTGTGGAAAGTGACCAGTGGGCACCTTGTAATGATGTCCAAACAAGTTCATGGAATAATCGAGAGGCATGGTTCCGCTAGATCTATGTGCGGTGAGTCGTTCAAGATATAAAACATGAAATCTCTATAAGCGTCTTTGTTCAGGACATTCAACTGTCTGAAAATATCTGGTGGATGTGGGGATGTTCTAAAGACTAAGGAATGTAATCCAAAGATCTAGATGTGTGAGTTCTTTAGGCACGTTCAGGTTGGGGACCACAGGATCACAACCGTAAACTCTCTCTTGTTGTGGTCCGGGAATGGTCATGTGTGCATTTGTGTAATTTAATCTATGAAAGAAAATAATAGGCTAATATAAATAAATGAAAGCTAACTATGTTTTTTGTATTTTCCAATATAGAAGAAATAAAGAAATAAACAACAATCTAATCTAATTTAAACAAATCTTTTTGTATTTTCTAGAGCTTTTTGGAATTAACAGAGGAAATGAAGAAATGAAGAAATGAATTGCCTCTAATTATAATTAACAAATCCTATACAAATAAATAGTCGGATGTAACTATTTATCTATGCAATAGTATATTTAATCTATCCTAATTAATTCAAATATTTTTCCAATCTATAATTGTGGAATTTTAAATCCTCTGCCTACTTCGAGACATGTGAAGAATCAAACTTCTAAGAAGATGTTTTTCCATATAACTTCTCGGATAGAATATGAGAAGATTTAATGGAGACCACAATTTGGAACGAGTTACAATTGTCTACAAAGTGACACGTAAAGCCTTCCTCCAAATATTATTCCTTGCAATCCACGGGGATAGGCGGGGAAGGATCTATCACTAGAAGCTTCTATAGAAGAAATGAAATCTTTTGGAAATGATCTTCCTAGTTTCAACGATTGAAATGGAAATGACCGTAGACACCAAAATTGGGTCACACTCCCCTTGGTCCCTTTTCAAATAGCCAACTTAAACATATTCACCTAACCATGACCCTTTTACCCCACATTAATATTAATTTAATTATTTACAATTAAATTAATACCCATGCTCACAATATTCATTATTCAATTACCTTAATTAAAAATAATTTCCACCTCACCTAGATACCTCATCCCACCACCTCACCTATACACCTCATCACAAACCTATTTTTAGCATATTTCCCCTTTACTAGGACTCAACATTCACTCACCATAACTAACTAAGACTTAGTCCTACCTACCTTAATTAACTAAGACTTAGTTCAACCCTAAAATCACATGCCTATTCTCCCTCTAACCACATTCCTACTTATTAAAACATAACATTACATTTTGATCCGTGAGAATAGACAGAGCTAGCCCAAATATTGCCAAGATCTGTCATTTTTAGTAAACCTAGGATTTCCCACCTTAACCGATTTAGTCAACCCGAAATCGACGCTAGTCACCCTAAACCATCATCGGTTACCATATATTCACTTTGGTAACCTTTTTGGAAGGTTGGCCACATTCTCGAGTTTTGGAACAAAGGAGATTTGCATGTAAGCAAGAACCAGAGCCCTTTTGCACCTCCAAACAACCATAGCCAACACCAAGACTGATATGAAGGTATTTGCATTCACGGTAGCATTCCGGAAGTACTACTGTGGAACCGAGCATTATTTCACGATTAAACATCATCAACATCTAGTCATAAAACCTGCGCAACACCAGTAAGTGTGTTTATAACCCGCATCATTACATGTTTATTCGAGTTTATAAAGTTTCTTCACTTCTATTTATTAGCCTCTATTTACATTTTTATCCCACAAATCTTACCTCCATGTGAATCAAACCATTCCATTATCCACAATTGTTTGATCACTTGTACTGATTCTGGATATCTCCGAGTACTCCCAACACCTTCACAGACCTAACCATTCTCCTTACCATTTTTGTTCAATCTCGAAAAACCCCAAAACCAAGTTTTTATTTAGTTTTTATCATCTCGCCTATACCGACACTTTGTCACCCTAAACCGCTGTCGGTTCTCTCTAAATCATCATCGGTCATACCTGACTGACGTCGGTCTCTATGTTTTGTAATCCTGCCAATAACAAAAACCTAATAACCTACATCTAAGTAACCCAAGCTACCCAAAATATGACCCTGACCTATTCCAGCACCTTGACTGCTCACCCTACTTCCAGATCTGATCATAATCTATCCTGTTATATTAGATTTACTTATTGTATTTGGATGAGATACCTAAATCATGTTAGCTATAGTAGGATATCATTGATTCGTATTACTTCTTGCATTAAGTTATTTTAAACAAGTGGATTGACAACAAGGAAGTATCACACTTCCGGATCTAGCTCACGCTAGGTAATCCACTAACCTTTTCTATTAACTATGTTTTGTGGTCTTGCTTTGTATTTTAGGTAGTTCCTCGCAGCCAAAAGGAAGCTCACACAATCAACATTGGATCGAGAAGTAAGAATGCGCGCATAACCTCCAACCGACCATCGCAACAGGTATTCCTCCTTGGCATTTCTACCCTTATCTATTTCGTCAAATCCATAAAGAAAATGGTGAAACATTTTGGCATGCCCCTGGTGGGACCCATCAGGGGTTATTTTGCATTTTATTCATTCTTAGGTGAAATTTGTGTGTTTTTTCCCTTTTGAAAAGCTTCCACATTAATTTTCTTCTTTGGAATATTCCCCTTCTTTCTATTGTCTAAAAGCAATCATGTTTTTGGTGCTTTAAAAAGAATACATCTTTCTTTCATTAGCATTGCATTAGTGAAAGAGCATCCCTCTTCCTGTTCATCACTTACTACATCGAATATCACATTTTAATTTGGGTTTAAAACACTTGCATGGAATTCTGATTTGTTGCATTATATCTCACATTAAAATTGAGGGCAACCTATATGCTGGAAGTCATGCCCAGCTAATGGTTGACACAACTAAATTGTAGAAAGCACATTCTCTCTTCTCTCTCTTTGCCAAACTGCACAAATGGAAATTTACACATCTTCTTAAACAAAATCTTACCCGAAAGAGACTGTCAATGATCACACGATCAAAGGATTGACAAGTGGGCACCCAACTAGTTATCTCTATCCAGTCACCCATCGAGAAATGGCCCGCCCCCACCAAAACATAACCTGAAACCTCACCTTTAGAATTTCCTTCTTCATAGGAATCCTTCCCAACCAAAAACTCTATTCTAAATTCATGAGTCAGTCTTTAAATAACATAAGCTAAACACACTAAATTCACTTGTAGGATTACGTGTTTTTCTTAGCTTTGTTCTTGACTTGCGTTTTGAGGTGTGAGGTCGTATTCTCCATTTTTCTTTCCTTTCACACTCCATAATCATAGTTGGTGTATTCCAACTATTTTTGAGTGTGTCAGACTCATTTTTACCATATTCAAACTTCTGGGTTGGTGTCTCATTCAAATTTAATTCACAAAAAGAAAATTTTCTTCATTCTATAGATTTCATAGTAACCGACATCAGTTTATATCTGACCATCATCGGTTTATCTGATCGGTGTCGGTTTCCTGTACTTCTGGTTAGTTTACCCAAAGAGCACTCATCTCATCTTCTTCTCTGTTTAAAATATCTGGATATCACCATATCCTCTGCATTATGATATTATTGACTAAATATAGCTTCCATAGTTGACTTTCCTCATTTTCTGTCTCACTTTCTCAAACTGTTACTTTCCCACAATAACCGACATCGGTTATTGTGACCATCATCGGTCACTTAGTAACCAACATCAGTTGGTCTAACTAGCGTCGGTCCTTCTATTTTGATTTTTAATCAAAGCACCTACCAGTTCACCTCTCATAATCAATTATTTTCCATCCTTGCTGTTTTCTGTGTCATTTAAAGAATATAATCTTACCAGGTCAACACTTATTCACATGGTGTTGACTCGCAGCCAAACTAATGCCCTAATATTTTATGCCACCGTCAATCACTCCCACATAGTCCATCACTACTATCCATCTTGTCTACGATGGATCTGACTCAACTCATCCCCATTGCTACCAAAGATGAGGAGTTCACAAGACTCCTTGATCAGAACCCCGTGGCCCTACAATATTATCTCACCCACTCATCCACCCGGATGCCTCATGATAGTTATTATACGACATGCCCATATCTATCCCTCCTGATCTCACCCCATTTCTATGTTAGCTAGCACCATCTTAGTGCTACTATCATCCACTTTACCACATGTGGTGTCTCAACTAGGTCCCACATCCGCTATAACTATAGTGTCTATGTCATCTATCGCACCCACGACGCCGCTTGTCCCTCCAACATCTCGCTTAAGTATAGCCCCATTTTCACCCGTTACCTCACATGTACCTATTACATTGCAACCACCTCCGGTGTTGGTAGGTAACACCCCTTTCTAGAACCTTGTCCTTTCTATCCCGCAATCCTTACCCCCAATCACCACTAGAGTTATTACGACTACCCCACCCACTTACACATACTACCAACAACCCTTGACCTCATCTATCGCTTATTCTGGCTATGTGCCACCTACATCTATTCCTCCTACGCAATTCTCATACTCAGCACCACCATACACTAGCATACCACCCACCTCATACATTCAACATCAACCCCTTTTTCTACAGGGGCACCCATTCATCACAACCTACTAATGACCTCATTAAAATGATGATGGAAAATATGCAAACCTTAGAAGCATCTATTTTTGGCTCCCGTAATTCTTTAACTTATGATGAAATCTATAATGAGCCTATCCATCCATCTATTCCCATTCATCCCTACCATGTGCATTAGGAAATGCCTAAATTCAATCACTTCAACAATAAAGAAGACCCATAACAACACTTGCAGTCATTCAAACATGGGTGCTACCTAATCACCCATGATGACACTTTGCTCCTACGAACCTTCCCAATGTCCTTGACAAGACCAACATTGGATTGGTATAATGGACTGCCTAGACATTCCATTTATTCCTTTAATCAAGTAACCCAAACTTTCTTAAACCATTTTTCAATCAATGTTATCAAGAAATTCACCATGACCGATCTCTATTCAACCCAATAGTATGAAAATGAATCTATCACAAATTTCGTTGCCTGATGGCAGAGTCTTATAAACTAATTGACGTTTAGGCTACCTCAGATTGAACTTATTGAGTTGTTCACTAGAGCTTGTGCCAGAAACATCTCACCAAATCTGCATGTACAAACCTTCAAACCTTTGACAAAGCATTTACTATGGCACGAAATATGGAAATTCATGCCATTAAAGAAAAGAAAATCTAATTACAAAACAAGAATGCCCCATTCAAATCAAATGACTCTTCTTCATCTTTAAAACATCAAAATAACTATTCAAAGGCTAAGGGATCTGCCAACACGGTAGTCCTCAAGGTGGGTCCATCTCATCCTTCTAATCAAGCCCAACCTTCTTCCAATATTTCCCCTGTCTAGGCCTTTTAGCTCCGGTGAAAGCAGTGGAAGTACACTTCAATTGGAGATCCCTATTCTTCGGTCTTGGAAAGATTCTTAAAGCTGGAGCCATTACACTTCCTCCCATAAAACCTCATATAGGTTTCGATCTTGCCCATCCTATGCCTGCATGGTATAAAGAACACAACTACTATAATTACCATCGTGTTAAAGGCCATAGTGATGGTAACTACATAACTTTTAAGAACATTTTCCAAGAGATGATAGATAATGGAGACCTTGTCATGGACAACCCAAATGTACCAACAAATCAAAATTTGCACATCTTTAAAAATCCATTCCCTAACCATAAACCGTCATCTAATCAAAATAGTGAACCTTCATCCAATGAAAATAATGTTTGTGAAGTCCACATGGTTTTTGATATCATACCGACCGTTCCTCAAATCCCACCTATTTCGTCTATTAAGGAAATTCTTGCACGAGCCCCTCTACCCACAGAGGAGCATACACCTTCTACTCCTTCACCCATAGAGGAGTCCCCTCATCTCCCCCGATCTCACAAAGAAACTCACACTTTCTACTGGAACCATTTCAACATCTATCTCACAACCTACCGAATAGTCAACGCTTTTAATTCTCCCATCCATAGGAGAATCATCATCACCTTCTCCTCCACCAAGGATGAAGTCTACATCACCCCACCTATTATCTCTCCTACCCATGGGAGATTCGTCAGACATGCCACTACCTGTGGGGTGGTTCCCCTCGAATCCCGAACCCCATTGACATGATCTCAAATATTTTAACTACAGAATCGAGACTAGCCATTTTACCATCTCACAAACATATTTTACAGGGATCGCCACCAAAGCAATTCCATCCTCCTCTTCGATAGTCCCGTTTTCCACAATTTGGATGATCACTTGGATTACGTTGATAATTCCATGCTCTAGGGACATCTTCAGCTCCCCTTTTCGACCCAAATGCAAATGTTTCCTAAAGATACTTCCACAATCTACCCAAAGGTATTTTTGGCAACCGATCAACATTAACCATGCCTATTGAAATGACTTCTTCTTCATCATCTCTACCTACATCCAAACCTTTACCCACAACCAAAACCATTTCAAAACCTGAAATCCTACCCACACCTATGTCTTCATCTATAGCTAGACCCATCACTACCTTGGGTGTCATACCGACATCAAGCCTTACTCACCCACCAGTCAAATTGGACTTAGCAACATCATCTCAAACCCACACCAACATTATCCCTCCACCTAAAAGGAAAACCCAACCTTCTAGCCGCATACACCGGTCTCACCTACCACACCTTTGTCACCTTCACCCCCTCCCATCTATCCTAGGGCCCCATCCATCAACCCTAACCAAACAATCTCCTACCCAAGGCTGGTAAAAAGATAAAAAACCTATTACTTCATCACGATCCTTCGTTACACCTCATCCACCTAAAAACAAAACAACCTCACCCTCACCATGCGGTTCTTACCAACTATACCTCCACCACCTACTATAACCCCAACCTTTTCTATACGACTTGAACCCATACCATCCACCCAAGCTCTACCACCCAAGCTCTACCAACCAATTCTACCACAACTCAGTTGTCCCCATGGGTAACCCATCCTCTTCCACCATCTGATTTCCCTTCAACCCTTTACCCTCGTGTCACATTTACCCAAGAAGGTGCAACCCAAGGATAAAAATCCAATAAGGTAGTCAAATAAACAAAATCTCCTAGTGCTAGCCCATTTACTAGGACTTTACCTAAATAGATACCATAAAATCCTAAGATGATACCACTTACCAAACCAGTGGGCCAACCCATTCCCCCTCCTATAAATCCTCTTCCCTCACGATCATCCACACCTTTACCCAAACCCACACTCACTTCCCATTGTGATCTATTAGCGGGGTCCTACGCCAACATTTTAACCAATCTCTTAGAGACTTCCATCATCACATTACCGCTTTGAAACCTTACAATCCTCTCAAAACCAAACAAAAAGGGTTTTATGAAACCAATATTTGTGCCTATCATCGTGTGCAAGACATGATGTAGAAAATTGTAAGGCTCTAAAAACCATTCTTCTCCAACTTTTTCCTCCTGAAAAAAAATTTCGACGATGATGACCTTCTTGATGAGGACCATGTTCCACCTTCACCTATTACCACACATCATCATCCCTTGCTTTTTTAATGACATGCATCTCCACCCCCACAACCATTTTATCCACCTCCAAAATTTGAGATCAACATGGTTCGTGTCAGAGAATTGGTCAAATCACCACCCAAATGCCGGTGTGCATAACTCACTTCACATAGTTTTTCCCCACCATTAGGTTTTTGTCCATCATGCCATTACACTACTCATACTATACCTTCTCCATTTACTATCTCCCCTCATATTAACATGGTTCAGGAGTTGCCACCCGCGCCCATAAAGACAGAAAATAAAGAGCAACTAACCCATCAACCAACCCCGTGCCTAATATACCATCTACACCCGCACCCAAAATTACCATCCACAAACCTACATACCCTATCTCTAACGGGGTCACCTATTGCGCAATGATAAAAAATTACATTAGTCCCCTCTAAAGATGTCTTTGTATGATCTCATCCAAACTTTTGAATCTCATAGACAAGCCCTTATTGAGGTTTTACAATCCATTGATGTTTTACCCAATGAATCCAAACCAATGGCATCTATTATCACCCCTCACCACATGGCCTCGTTTACCAAATAATCTCCTTCTTCTATCCCCATGCCCACTCCTCAAGTCACCACCCTCATCTTCTCTGATGAGGTGATTGTACCTCTCTAGTCATATGACCGTGATCCCGCACTCTTCATCTCTCAGTATATATTGATAACATATGCATACGATGCGTCATGATTTATGGTGGTGCTAACATTAACATCATCTCATCCTACACATGCAATCAAATTCGTATCCCTTATAACTATATGCATAATAACCTAGTTATGCTATGCTCCTTTAATGATGTCATCACCTCCACCCTTGACACCATTATCCTTCACGTTTGCGTAGGCCCTCGCACTTTGTCCCGGAACTATTCTATGTCTTAGAGGGAGAGTTTCAATATAACCTATTGCTCGGTAGACATTGGATTGACGTCATGGGTTGTGTTCCTTAAAATTTACACCGATGTGTAAAATTCAAACATGAAGGACATAACTATACCATCCCCGCCGATGCGTCGCCATTCAAAACTTATAACATGTTGTACTGACCAAATGATGTACTTGTACAAGTCAAGGCATCTACCACTACCCCCACTTTTCCTTCACCCATGAGCCCATCCACCAATGCTTGTCACCACCTCTCCCACATTGAAATATTCTATTCCTATTACCGCTATAACCTCTACAGCCAACCCATCTACTTTCCAACCAAACAATACCCCTCTACCCAATCATCTAATGAATCATCTATCCTGCTACCCACATATCGACTACTGATCCCTTAGAAGGTGTTTTTCAACACCTCACTCTGGGGGAGTACCGCCTATACAATATCGACACATTCCTCACTCCACAAGAGTATGGAAACTTGCACCAACACCCTAGTTATGACTACCACGTAGGAGAGGTTTTCCCTTATGGTCCTCCCCACCTTCACACTAACCTAATGTATGGGGGACTTGACACTACGCCACCTATTCACCCGAACCTCCATCCCAAACATGACCATTTTCATCTGACCTCAAATCCCTTACTAACCATTGCTTCACCCACACTTTCCTACATCACTACGCATGGAAAGGATTTGGCTTTGGTTTCTATGAACGAGGTGGCCATACCATCATTTATTGTACCACACATAAGCACAATGACTGTAGTGGCATTGACTTTGCCACACCACCTTCAAAGAAGGCCCGTGTCAACTTCATCAAGGAAGAAAAATCTTCTCCACCTCATTCACCAACGTCACCACCTTCACCCACGGAGTCCATAGATCCCAAATCTATCCCTCCTAACTTTTTTTTCGTAAAAAAATTTCCCTAGGACCCCTAGCCTATCAATGTGATGGCAAGGCTCCTCTTATCTTCCCTACTCAGATCTCGACATGGTCAATGACGATACACCTTCTATTAACGTCATTCAATGTCGGACAATGAGTCTATACTAACCTCCTTGGTGCGAAGATTCTTACATTCATCGGTCATTACCTTCGAGATGTAAACCATGTTGAATGAATCGAATGTCGAAATCAACATTAACACTCAAGACACCCACACATTCTAAAGATAGGACAATCTTTAGATGCTACTGAACAGGAAGATTTTACTTCTTTCCTCCAAGACCATAGCAACGATTTTGCTTGGTCCTATGCTGATATTCCTGATATTGAACCAAACATTGTGGTCCACAATATCTTAACCAACCCTGATGCCAAACCCATAAAATGAAAGCTGCGTAAAATGCATCCTCACATTTCTCTTATGGTGAAAGAAGAACTTCAACGCCTTCTATGAGTTTCCTTCATCCTGCCCATTAACTATCCCCAGTGGATTTCTAACATCGTTCCTGTCATAAAAGCAATAGGGGGCCTCCGCATTTGCACGGATTCTCGTGACCTCAACTTATGTTGCCCCAAAGATGAATTTCCTCTCATCAGGACATTAACCAACCGGGTTGATCGCATCTTCGATCATGAGATGCTATCACTCATGGATGGTTTCTCGTGTTATAGTCAAATATTAATCACTCTAAGATCAACAAAAACTACCTTCATCACTCCTTGGGGACCTTCTGCTATCGAGTAATGTATTTTGGCCTTAAAAACTCTAGTCCTACATATCAATGAGCCATGAACTATATCTTCCATGAAATGATGCATCACATATTGGAAGATTACTTAGATGACCTTCTTGCCAAATCCAAACATCGAGCTAAACACTGATAAATCCTTAAGGTCATCTTTGATCACCTCATCCAAGATGTGTGTTCACGTTCAACCTAAGAAGTGTGTCTTCGCGGTGCTTTCAGAAAACTTAGTTTCATCGTTTCTTAGCGTGTCATAGAAGTCTATCTTGCTAAAGTAAATACTTTTCTA
The DNA here is from genome assembly GCA_018340775.1 of Taxus wallichiana var. yunnanensis. Lineage (NCBI taxonomy): Eukaryota > Viridiplantae > Streptophyta > Pinopsida > Cupressales > Taxaceae > Taxus > Taxus wallichiana. The sequence goes on along the minus strand of CM031243.1, from coordinate 185,566,821 downwards.
GAAATGCCTCCGAATACTAATCTCCATTTACTTGAAGCTTGCAAGATAACTTATAGTCTATTTGTTGTTTTATCTTACATATTTCCAATCGCTACCAACCATTTCATCATCTCTTCAAAAGGACATCTCCTTCAAATGGGATGATGAATTCCACAAATCATTTGATGCCTTAAAACATACCTTCTTCAACCATCAATGCTCATTCCTCCTAAGGATGACCAAAGCCTTTACCTATACATTTCCTTGCCACCGACCATTCTTTAGGTTCCATGCTCACTCATCGCAATGAGAAACATAGAGAGCAAGCAGCTTTATCACATAAGCGTTACCCTTTTAAACTATGAAAATAGATACACCCATGCCAAAAACTCTTCTTAGCCTCGCTTTTATCACCACCAAGCTTCGTCATTACACCGCTCAACCACAAAACCTTTGTCATCACCAATAGTGACCCCTTACGTTACATGTATGCCAAACCCTACCAACATCGATTGCACCGCTGGCGTTGGATCATGCTTCACACATACCTCGACCTCAAATTCATTCATAGAAAATACGTCAAAGGCCAAGCCATTGTTAATCAACTATCGACACACCTCTTTCCCAGAAATCAACCCTCTAATTTTGATTTCCCCAACGAATCCATTCCCACCCTCTCTTTAGATGATACCATTTACTAGATGACCTTATTCTTTGACGGCTCCAAGTGTTAGCGTGGGGGTGGGGCTGGTGTTATCCTCATTCCTCTTGATGGTGAACCTATGCCTTTATCTTTCAAACTTGATTTTGATTGCACTAACAACATCACTGAATACGAAGCACTCGTATTGGGTCTCTAGGATGCTTATGCCTTAGATGTTAAATCAATTAATATCTTTGGTGATTCCCAACTGGTTATAAACCAATTCAATGGTATATACCAATGTCATAATGAAATACTTGCAAAAGTACAAATGTCATGTTGACAAGATTTTGACTACCTTTGACCGTTACAAACTTCAAACCACCCCATGTTCTACCAATAAATTTGTAGATACCATGGCCTGTCTAGCTTCTCAGATACCTACTTTGCCTGCTGACTCCAAAATCTTTGTCACAATACAACGGTTGTAGTCACCCTCTAATTTATCTGGTGAGGTCCACTTCATCATAACCGTTGCACCTGACCCACGTGACCTTTGGTATAAATATTTTATAGACTACCTTTCCCTTTCCATTCTACCTCCTGATCTCACTCATAATGGACAACACACATTTCTTAAAGGTTTCTCTTGCTATGTCATCATGGGTGGTCTTCTTTATAAACTCAACATTGAGGATATTATTTTATGATGCCTTACAAGTTCTAAAATTCCCTACACCATCAAGGAAGTTCACGACATAATTTGTGGAGGTCACTTTAGTGGCTTAGCTATTGCTAAATGCATTCTTTGCCTAGGCTATTATTGGTAAAACCTAAACCATGACTGTGACTATGTAAAACGTTGTGTGAAATTCCATCAACATGCTAATCTTCATCACACACCTAGTCATGCCTTACAGGTCACACGAGACCTTTGGCCTTTCTCTCAATGGGGCTTGGATCTTGTCGGAGAGATCAATCCTCATTCTTCACAATGCCATCAATGGATTATAACCGCTACTAAATACTACACTAAATGGGTAGAATCCATTCCCCTCATTTCTACAAAATCTGAAAATATGTGAATTCATCAACCATCACATCATTTGTCGCTTTGGTGTCCCTCACTGTCTCATCACTGATAACGGAAAAAAATTTAAAAACAAAACCCTATGAAAGTTGTGCGACACTTTTGACATTCAACTCAGTTTTTCGTCACCTTATTACCCACAAACCAATGGCCAAGCAGAATCAACCAATAAAACCTTGAACAAAATTCTTATGAAAGTAGTTGACGATATTGGGAAGGATTGGCATATGCACATTCCTTTCACCTTGTGGGCCTACCACACTAGTATTCACACTTCGACTACTACCACACCTTTTTCTTTGGTCTACGGATCGAGGATGTCTTGCCTCTTGAAGTCCAAATTCTATCTCTCCACATCTCACTACAAGATATGCTCAATGACGATGACTTTCTCTAAGACCGTTTAACATAACTTGAGTTTTTAGATGAACGTCATCTCAATGCTCTTGACCATCTCCAAATCTACAAAAACGTATTAAACGTGCCTCTGAATAAACATGTCTATGAGTGAAACTTCCAGGTTGGAGACCTTATCTTGAAGGAAAATAAACATGTAACCAAGGAAGAGAAAAGTAAATGGGGTTCCTCTAATCGGCTTGGACCCTATATCATTACTCATGCATATGGATCGGTGCATATCATTTGACTTCACTGGAAGGTAAACCCAAACTCGAGCCCCTCAATGCTTTGCATCTTAGACCATTTTATTTTTGAAATCATGTCCTCTATCACCTTCTGTCTATTGACTACTCATCCCTTGAGCACCGTTCGCCCTCCATGTTATTCATTTTGAGAATCAATGACTAAACAAGAATCATGTGATTACCCTTCACCTTTTAGCCTTATCTTCAATATGAGTACCATGGCTCTACTCATAACATGATGCTCATAGATACTTTTCTTATTTTTCAAAGATGGAATCCCATGGTCATTCGTCACTTGAAACCATCTTTTTCATAGTTAACCTCTGTATGTACTATGGTTTTGTCTTCTAAGAAAGAAACTAATCTTCCTCTATAGTCTTGTCCATGACTTAAAAACGTCCAAAAGAAAATGGGATTCAACTCCTTGAGTCAAACTTATAGCAAACAGATGACTCCCTTAAAAGGGACATCTCTTCTCTCTACCTCGCTACTATAAATAGACTGATCCCTTAAAAAAGCTATATACATACATTCCCAGGTACTAAATACTATAATCGGTATAATGGGTACTAAATACAACTAAGGACAATTGCTATAATCGGTACTAAATACTACACTAAATGGGTAGAATCCTTTCCCTCATTTCTACAAAATCGAGAAAATATATGAATTCATCAACCATCACATCATTTGTCTCTTTGGTGTCCCTCACCGTCTCATCACTGATAACAGAAAATAATTAAAAAAACCCTAGGAAAGTTGTGTGACACTTTTGGCATTCAACACAGTTTCTCGTCACCTTATTACCCACTAACCAATGGCCAAGCTGAATCAACCAAAAAAACCTTGAACAAAATTCTTATGAAAGTAGTTGACGATACTGGGAAGGATTGGCATACACACATTCCTTTCACCTTGTGGGCCTACCGAACTAGTATTCGCACTTTGACTTCTGCCACACCTTTTTCTCTGGTCTATGGTACTGAGGATGCTTTGCCTCTCAAATTCCAAATTCCATCTCTCCACATCTCACTAAAAGATATGCTCAATGACGATTAATTTTTCTAAGACCATTTAACATAACTTGAGTTATTAGATGAACGCTCGCCTCAATGCTCTTGACCATCTCCAAATCTATAAAAATCATATCAAATGTGCCTACAATAAATGTGTACACGAGTGAAACTTCCGGTCGGCGACCTTATCTGGAAGGAAAATAAACATGTAACCAAGGAAGAGTAAAGTAAACGGGAATTTTTTTCTCCTAACAGTTGGACCCTATATCGTTACTCATGCATATGGATTAGGTGATTATCATTTGCCTTCATTGGAAGGTAAACCCGAACTGAGCCCCTTAATGCCTTGCATCTTAGACCATTTTATTTTTTAAATCAAGTCCTATATCAGCTCCATTCTATTGACTTTCGCTCATCCCTTGAGCACCGTTCACCCTTCATGTTAGCCATTTTGAGGATTAATGACTAAACAAGAATCATGTGATTACCCTTCACCTTTTAGCCTTATCTTCAATATGAGTACCATGGCTCTACTCATAGCATGATGCTCATAAATAATTTTTTTCTTTTTCAAAGATGGAATCTTATGGTCATTTGTCACTTGAAACCATCTCTTTCATAGTTAACTTCTATGTACTATGGTTTTCCCTTCTAAACAGAACCTAATCTTCCTCTATAGTCTTATCCATGATTTAAAAACGTCCAAAAGTAAAATGGGATTCAACTCCTTAAGTCAAAATTATAGCAAACAGATGACTCCATTAAAAGGGACATCTCTTCTCTCTACCTCGATGCTATAAATGGACTGATCCTCAAGGAAAACAATATTCATTCATTTTAAAAATGCAATAAAATGTTCGAAGCTTCCTACATCGATCAACTTCACAAAGACCTCAAGGAGATACTATACTCATCCCATATAGACTTCTCATATTGATCGATCTATCAAAAACAAAAACAAATGAAGTAAATGATAATGTTTTATCATGGAATTACTTATTTTTGATCATAGGTTTCTTGCTAGGTAAAAATGCTGTGTGGTACATAAAGTTACGCTCAACCACATAAAGTTACTTGTTCTATCTTTTCAAGGGACTTGTTGCAATCGCGACACTTCATGATCATGTGACTTTTTCACACTTAGCATATTTCATTATACAATGCCTTCGTGGTCTCATGTTCATAAGCCCATCTTAGGTATGGTAGACTCATTAGGATCCTTATCAATTAAGCAACTCTTTTACCACCTCTTACCATTCACCTTCTTTGTTACTTATTGATTATCCTATATAGGACCAAACCATCAACACATAAATGTTAAAATATTTCCACTATCACCTAAGACTCAACCATGCCTAAAACCAAGACTCCACCATGCCTAAGTGACCTAACAAAACCATGCCTATCACCTAAGACTCAACCATGCCTAAAACCAAGACTCAACCATGCCTAAAACCAAGACTCAGTGCCTAACCTAACTCAACCATGCATATCACCTAAGACTCAACCATGCCTATGACCTACACCCAATCATACCTAAAACCTACCAACAAATTCCTCTACCTCATCATATTCTTCCCTCATTTATGGGAGAACTACATCGGCTTGAGGCCCCTTTTTCCGGGCTATGTAGGAAGCACTCCTAGGGCATGAGGCCCTTAGAGGTTAGCTTGGCCACTCTTTACCCTAACCTATTTTCCCCATTTTCCTATTCATATTCTATCTTAGTTTCCATTTTATACAACACTTGGAAATTAATACAAACATACATATCTACCATGTTATCACATCATAACAACATCCAATCAATCATTTCACATTTCTATAAAATCAAAGATTTTGGAAATCTACACCATAACATACATATAACTCATCATTTATTTCCCATGTTACCGATAACTTGGACATTAAATCAAAATTAAAAACAAGACTCCATCATGCCTAAATCGACCTAACTCCATCATGCCTAAACCGACCTGACTCCATCATGCCTAATCCACCTGGTTTTCACCCATATGTATATAACAATGAAATTTTGTACAACATAAACACAACATCATACCATAAATATCACCATCTCTATATAAATCATCTAAATCTATGTGTCCATACATATGTGCATAGAAGCATAATCAATACACATGCCTCTCATATACAATCTCAACATCTTCGACACGCAGCCAGTATAATAATCAAAAGACTCAAAAAATCTCATGTACATCCTTGTTATCTTTGGCACATAGGCTGGTATAAATAAAAATATACAAAAATCTATATCCTGAACATATATGGTGACTAATCGTCACCCCACCGATGTCCAAGATGGTCTCATCTATCTCCTCCCCCTCTCCTCTAGCCTTGTGACCTACCACTATCTATCTACCATGTACGGTTTGGGTATTGCCTTTGCCTCGGCTGTAGCTGGGTTTGACCTCTCGTGAGCTAGTGGCCTCTCCCTAACCCCCGTCTCTCGGGATCACCGGCCCCGTACTCTCTGCACTATGTGTGTGAGATCTATTCCTCTCACTCGAGCCCTACTTTACCTTGTACTTCGCATAGGAAGGGATGTCTATCTTGACAATAGTCAAATAATCATGGTAGTACCTAGCCTCATTCAGGGCATCCATGAATCTAGACATCGACACTTTGTTTGAGGTGGTGTCATGGGTCTTGCAGAAAATTGTGAACTCCGCCCCTACTATTGGTGGTCTCGGCCCCTATACCAAATGCACCTCCCCTCTACTACTACTGGTGGTCTCAGCCCTTATACCTATGCACCCTACCCTCCTCTTTGTACCAAGGGATCCTTTCCCGCTGGTCCTTATACCATGGGACCCTACCCGAGAGCCCGAGGTGCTACCTGTGCTATAACCTGGGCCTATAAGGTCACAATATGTGCATGTGTAGTGGATAACTAGCCTAGTAAACTTGCTACATGTGCATGTAATGTGGTAACCTCTACCCGTGACCCTACCAACTACCCCTGTAAACCTATAATCTGGGCCTGTAAGGTGGCCACATGTCCTCGCAGATATCAATCTAAATTGTGAGGGTAGCCACGTCTAGATGCCCTGGCCTAGGTGGTGCTTCTCGTAGTTGGACCACCCACCACCATCTGTATGCATCCGTACAACCCACAACATCAATCCTTCGGTCCACTACCTACTCCTCCTACCCTGTCGACACTGTCGGCTATCATAGAGGTATATGCCTCTCCACGTCATCTCTCCTATACTAAGGAAATGGTGGAGGCACATCCTGGGGCAGCCCAAACTGCCATCAGACCCTATCTACGGGTATCATCTCATGCTCTTTGACACGATACCTCTTTATTCATCTGAATAGATGTAACTCGTCTAACTCTACTACCATCTATCTGTAGGAAGGGAAGCCCACATACGACCTCCAAATAATGTCCACTTTGGAAAACCCCTCTAATATATGCCAGCAGTATGCTACATCATGTGTATCCCATTCACCTTGCACTCTCTAACAACAAGCCCCCAACACCTATAGCCAACTCTAAAAATCCCCACCTCGAATGCATCGGATCGGGGCATACCAACTAGATGCACACATATGATGTGCTCGTATGCCCAATAGTGAAGAAGAAAGGTACAACACAAGATGAACCTCCACAACCGGCCGTAGGCCCATAACTCCTTGTATAACTACACCAAGTATGCTTTGGTGCCTAAGAAAAATGGGTCCTATCCTCCATCATGTCATGGAGATCCCCCATCAATGCCCATGGGAATATCCCACCATCTACATCTAGGCATCACAAAATAGTACACTTTGCCTCCATGATCAGGACCACTAACCTCATCTCCTCGGGATGGGCCATGTACATATCTCCATAGCTCAGGATCTTGCTATGGAACCTCATCTCTGACATCACCTCTCCAAACACCATCAACATCAACTCCTCTGATGCCTCTGAAGAAATATAATACACCTACATCCCCACTATTGGTAATTGTAAGATCCTGTACACGTCCTCTAGGGTGAGTGTGATCTCACTCGTTGGTAGATGAAATGTGTTGGTTGCTGAAACCATTTGTCGATGAGTGTGACCATCAAGCTTGGGCTCCTAAACTATGTGTCTATATCATCTGACCCCAATAAGGTTGACATCTGTAATGTGCCACCACTCCTCTACTGTCACACTCCCTCATACCACTAATAATAGAGGCGGTACCCTATCTCTCATCCATAACTAGTCCCTAGCTTGCACCCAACAAAACCACACCATTATTAAATCTTGACCATACCTAACATATCACTTACCTGACTAACCTATTCCCAAAATTCTTATTATTTATTTCCCCACAACCCTAATGACCTACCCCTTTCCCCCATCCCACTTTCCCACCCCTCAACTCGTATCATATATACCTTTTACCCTACCTATTCTCAACACACTTACATTTATACCTCACTACCTCAATTTCTCTTTAACTCCCACCATAACCCTATCTTGACAAAATTTTCCTCAAAAGCCAATCGACACTTTGGTCATCGGTGATGACATTGGTCCATCATGACTGACATCGGTCACCTGCTATTTTGACCAATATCGCCTATGGCTGACCGATATCGCTACCCTTGATCGATGTCGGTCTACTACTGCGATGCGACGACCAAACCTGCAAAACCATCCCCATTTTTTCCACAATTTGACCATATTAACCTATAAAGCTACCCTATCCTACCCAAACCTCCACTAGCTTTCCCCCTACCCATATTTGACCCACATTGGACTTCCTACCCTTCCCATTTCATCAATTTTACTTCCAAATTCAAATTTAATTCCTACCCAAAACCATTTCTACCCAAACCAATTTCTACAAACTATTTCAACTAACAAGCGTTAAATGGGATCAAATCTTACCTCATCTCGGTTATGTCGCGTGGTGGTGTACGCTCGACCCCACCGTACTGTGGCCCACCCAAGCCGTCTCCTACCTCGTGCCATGTCCTAATCCACATCTCACCTCCAACCAATCACAATCAACCACACCGATCTCGTGGACCCGTCTACTAGCTCTTGTCACCAACTCATACTCTCCACCTCATCCCGGTACGATGCCTTGTCCTTCTCTCTCGAAAAGGTGCAAAAGGTCAAATGGCTTTGTCGTTTTCTCTAAAGTCACAACACAACAATGATTCTGTAAAATATAGAATTTTTATTTTATAAACCCAACCCGACCTGACCGACGCTAGTCATATTTGTTCCCTATCCAACCGACGTCCATTATCCTATAACCGGCATCGTAAACCCTTATAACTATTTGGCCTTGCTAATCTTCCTTTTTCCTACAACCATTAGTGATCACACACCTTTTATCATTCCAAACACCTATGGAACCATACCTACAAGCCCACACTACCCCTACATTTCCTTTGTTACATCTTGGGATTTGTTATTTTACCTATACCTTGGCCTTACCCATGCCATGACCTATTTACTTGGACCTGGCCTACTTGGTGTGACCATTGACCTTATGTACTCGCTTATACCTTGTGATGCTGTTACCTATGTTGTTTTAGCCTAACAACCATACCTTGCCTATTTCCGTGCCATTTATCCCGACCAAACCTTTGGTGTACCAAAACATACCTAAACATTCCTACACTTGACCTACGTTGTGTTTTCGGACCATATCCTATACCTTGGATACCTGAATCACCTCACCCTTGTTTGGATAAACCTATCGACCTTAGACAATGTAGAGTTTGCAAGCTCTTCAACCTAGTACCATGTTACAATCTATATGTGTGTGTGCATTTGATTGCCATTACCCATGACCCGATTTTGACCCCGGCCTATTACCTATTACCCGAGTTGACCATCACCCTTTCCCATAGTACTCATACCCTTCCCCACCTATCTTCACCAACTACACATTTATCAAACCACTCACCGATTCTGTATTACACCTCATCAATGTCTGGTTTGAGGGGGATCACCTTCACCCACACATGGGGCAATCACTCCTATTTTTTTCAGTGTCACTTACCAATACAAGCTATGCAACACAAAGGGGCAAAATGTAGATACCAAAATTGTGCCACTCCCCTTGGTCCCTTTTCGAATAGCCAACTTAAACATATTCACCTAACCATGACCCTTTTACCCCACATTAATATTAATTTAATTATTTACAATTAAATTAATACCCATGCTCACAATATTCATTATTCAATTACCTTAATTAAAACTAATTTCCACCTCACCTAGACACCTTAGCCCACCACCTCACCTAGACACCTCATCACAAACCTATTTTTAGCATATTTCCCCTTTACTAGGACTCAAAATTCACTCACCATAACTAACTAAGACTTAGTCCTACCTACCTTAATTAACTAAGACTTAGTTCAACCCTAAAATCACATGACTATTCTCCCTATAACCAAATTCCCACTTATTAAAACATAACATTCTATTTTGACCGACAAGAATAGACAGAGATGACCCAAAAGTTTTCCAAGATTTGCCATTTTTAGTAAACCTAGGATTTCCCACCTTAACCAACGCGATCACCCTAAACCATCATCGATTACCATATATTCACTTTGGTAACCCTATTTGGAAGGTTGGCCACATTTTCAAGTTTTGGAACGAAGGAGATCTGCATACAAGAAAGAACCAGACCCCTTTCACAGCTCCAGACATGCCATAGCCAACACCAAGACTGATCCAAAGGTATTTATATTCATGGTAGCATTCTGGGAAACTCTGCCATGACACCGATAATTATTTCACAGATTAACCATCATCAACATCCAACCATCAAACCTGTAACACCAGTAAGTGTGTTTATAACCTGCATTATTTCATTTTTATTCAGTTTATAAATTTTCTTCACTTCTATTTATCAACCTCTATTTACATTTTTATCCCACTAATCTTACCTCCATGTGAATCAAAACATTCCACCATCCAAAATCATTTGATCACTTGTACTGATTCTGGATATCTTTGAGTACCCCCAACACCTTCACAGACCTAACCATTCTCCTTACCATCTCTTTTCAATTTGAGACAAACCCCCAAAACCAAGTTTTTATCATCCCGCCTATACCGATTCCGGTCACCCTAAAGCTGTCATTGGTTCTCTCTAAACCATCATCGGTCATACCTGACGATGTCGGTCTCTATGTTTGATAATCCTGCCAATAACGAAAACCTAATAACCTTATCTAAGTAACCCAAGCTACCAAGAATATGACCCTAACTTTGTTCCAACCTTGACTGCTCCCCTTACTTACAGATTTGATCATAACCTAGCTTGTTATATTAGATTTGCTTATTGTATTTGGATGAGATACCTAAATCATGCCAGGTATAGTAGGATATCATTGATTCATATTACTTCTTGTATTAATTTATTTTAAGCGGTGGATTGACAACTGTCGAGGAAGTATCACACTTCCTGGATCTAGCTCATGCTAGGTAATCCACTAACCTTTTCTATTAACTATGTTGTGTGGTCTTGATTTTTATTTCAGGTAGTTCCTCCTAGCCAAAAGGAAGCTCACACAATTAGAATTGGATCGAGAAGTCGAATGCACGCATAACTTCCAACCGACAATCGCAATGATATTCCTCCTTTTCCTTTCTACCCTTATCCGTTTCATAAAATCCATAAAGAAAATGATGAAATAATGATTTTTCTAGTCTAGTAGATAAGTGTGAGTACAAATTAAGAAATAAAGAAACTCAATAACAACCCTAACTTGGAAATTGCAGTGCTGAGGCAATTCCAGTTGTGGTATCACTTTGTGTCCCCTCAGTTATATTTTCCAATCTTCTATGTCCACATGAGTCCAGGGAACTAGGAATGCAAAGGAAGCAAAGAAGAAGGTGCTAGAGAAATGGTGGCTTGCAAGTGGTCTAGTAGAAATGTAGGTAGAAGAAGAAAAACACAAGAGAAAAATGCTTGGTTGTGTGGTCTCTAGCAAGATTTTAATAGCATAACAATGCAATCACAATAAAAATCTCCAGCCATTTGCTTTAGAAGAAGCGTTGGTTTTAGAACATGGGATGGGAAATGGTCTAAGCCATTTGGTAGCAATGGGGTGCCACATCACAAGGAGGGGCAATTTAACTCTCAATAAACAATATAAGAGGAAGAGGAAGTTGGTACACATTATTAAAGCCTACAAATAGCTAATTTGACAATGAAACGTGTGCTTAAAATCACATTTGAAAATGTGGACACATGTTCAAAACACACCAAAAGAGGCTTTGGAAAAACCACACGCAATCGCTTTGGGCGTGAGGCTCACCAGTGTTGTGTAATTTAAGGAAAAAAGCTGTGAAAAGATAACGGAAAGTAGGAAAAGCAAGGAAATGGCTAAGTAAAGTATTCTAAGATATAAATATACATTGCAAAGAGGAAAAGGGTCTCAAACACCTTTGGAAAAGACATGAATAATTATAGCGGACTTTCAATCATTTCCGTCAATGTAGCACGTGAAAAATTGGGTGCATACAATTTCCTAGGATTTTGTCCATAACACTCACCAATTCTTACCTAGAGGAGGCACACACTTCTAGGATTTCTCCTAGAGAGGTGGACTATAACCCCAAAATCAAATTAATGAATGGTGCCCCATACGGGTAACATGAAGCTTTTCTCACAAATATTTTAACTAGTGAAGTGGGTAAGTGAAGCACTTCCTATTTTGTGCACCAATTCCTTTAAGTCATGGAGTACTTTAGGATTCTTGGGGTAATCCTCATATTTAGTTTTATGGCTTATGCCAAGGTACATCCCCTAGTTTAAGCGGATGAGTGTAGCTTTTAACCGAATATGCAAATATAGTGGTGTGTTTTTATTTTTATATTAGTTTGTTTTTGGACACCATTGACAACTGTAACAAAATGTATTAGTATTGGTTTAGATCCTAATTCTTTGACAAGCAAGTATCAGTCCTACATGCGAAGGTTAATAGTTTTGCATAAGTTGTAAAACATCATAAAATAAGATTAAATGTTGATTTTTATCCTCAAGATCGTCCTAAGACACAAGAGAAGAGCATACACAAGTAACCCAACTATATCAAAATGGAAAAGCTTGTAAATCAAAGGAGTAAGGCAGATTTTTTTAACCAATAGTTTTTCATTCCCTTAACCATGAATTTAATGAAGTGTTTGTAAATGCAAGACATTTTAGAGTTGTTTCGATTCCCAAGATCACCTAAAAGGTGCAAGGGAAGAGCATACAAAACTCTATCCTAAGATATGAAAGCATGACATTCATTAAAGATCATCAAACAAGTTAACAAAGAAATAACTTAAACACCTTGCAAATAAAATTTAGCATTAAAAACCTAAAAAAAATGTTAGAAATACCAAAGACCAAATCCTGTAAAACCTTGAGAATAGAGTCAAATTGAACATAACACACCAAGACAGGGCCTTTCATCAAAAACATGCCCTTAGCAACAATAGCATGGTCTTAATGAAAACAACGTGGCCCATAACATATAAACACAGTCGATAGAAAAAACAGATTGACAACGAGACATATATGACAATAACATGGCTAGAGAGATGTATACAAGGTCCTAGTGACAGAAGTACGACGACCTTGAAAGCAAAACACAAAGCTAGAAACAATGTTGTGGGAATGCGGGGGGGAAAAAAGTGCGGGGGGAGGGTATCACATGAGCATAGGGGTGACACAAAGAAGAAATCGATAGAAAAAAGCTTCACAGTTGTCTCGATCAAAGATAATGGTAATGTAACCCCTTCAATAGTAGTGCAATCCTTTACACAAGAGTGCCGCCCTTTCAACAAGAGCACAAATGGTTTACTTGGTAGCACGGGGTAGCATAACACCAATGCGGGGTACTATAATGAAGTCATAAAAATGTGAATATGACATAGACAAACTCAAAATGGTCACTAATTTGTCATCTTAGCCCAAATTTAGTAACAATCCATTTCCTTTGCAGAACTATAAGAGACTCAACACATGTAAAGTTAACAAAATACATCAAAGACTTCAATTTATTTAACATGTGCATAATAAGGGTTAGCCAAAATTGAGACAAAACTAAAAAGCTTCAAATCAAATGTTAAGGACAATGGAGTAATTCCCACCGGGAGTGCCATATGTGAGCATAATAAAATTGCAATGCTAATTAAAAGAAAATAACACCTATTAGTTTAAAAGCAAAGCCAAATCTACTATAGAACCATAAGATAAGAGCTTAAAGGAAAAAAACTTCTACAATGCATAAACAAGATAAATCCATTAAATGCCAAACCATTTCTAATCTTTGAGATTGATATCTAATGAATGAACCTAATTAGATCACATAGTAATCAAATTGGTGTTGTTTCCTCAAGGATTGAAGATGAGATCTCACCAAGAAATGGCTACAAGACCATTTTTAGATCTTCCCATGTTCTTCTATTTGAGATAATGGATGGAAGATGAAAAAACTATTTCCAACAATGGAGAATGGCTCAAATCAAAATTCCTGTAGTTTTCACTACTACAAATGAGGTGTAAGAAGAAAGGGAAGGAGGGGGTTATTTATATAACCTTCCCCGTTTGAGAGAGCGTGCATCTTAGTGCATGTGGGATAAGGGAAAATCAAGATTAGAAATGGATAAACATGCTTTAGAAAATGTAAGTTTGATTTGGAAGAGTTTAATTTGTCACTAGTAACTCATGAGAGTTTAGGGATGTTTTAATAAATTAGGTGTGATTAATTAATATGTAGATGTAAGCTTATGGAAGTTAATTAGAGGAAAATTAGTATGATTTGAGGGATTTAAGAGAGGAATTTGATCCAATAAAATAGGTTTATTGATTAAAATAGAAGATGTAATTAACTAATAATGTTTAATTAATCACTTAGAAGTGGATTATAACTAACAAAAGGTCGTTAAATGACATCCGAGAGATGGGGAAGGGTTAATTAATTAAAAATGTCATTAATTAATGAATAAGAAGGGGAATGTTAGCCAATAAGTGGAAAAACACTAATTTTTATGGAAATGACGGAAAGAGAATAATCGGTGCAATTTTACTATCAAATCTGCGTAAGCGGATTTTAGGTGTCTCACAGCACTCTTATTACTCTCTTTGAATCTCTATTTCTTCGGGTTAGCTTGTAAACAACTTCCTCATCTTCATTCTTCTATTGTGATGTGTTTTCTGAGGATCCCCACCTTTTGGTTTTCGTTATCAATCATTCTACCGTGTTTAGGACAAGTTTAGCTTTCCTAAAAAGGTACTTCAGATGAACATGTATTGGGCCTATGTACCTTTCCTCTCCATTTTGACTAAAAATTTCAAAAGGAAAATATATTTGAGTTAGTTTTGGTACTTTTGAATTTGAATTTGTGTCAGCTTGTGTGCTAAAAGTTTCATAATTTGAGATTCATCTCTATTAATAATATACATAAAATTATTTAAGGAGGATTATCGCAAGATCTTATCAAGGGCTAATGTCTCATGAAAATTATACCCATGTATTTTAATGTTTGATTTATTTCATTGCTAAATATGAAGTACTCTTTTACACCTTTTATCATTTAGGTCTAAGGAATGTCATGTAGCTTTAAATCATATTTACATGTTCTCACACACCTATTTGGTGGGATAACTACATGGGTCCTGGGAATTTTCAAAGTAGTGTTATCTAGGGAATGCTTAGAAATCAAGGGGATGTGATAAGGCAACATGAATCAAACAAGTACTAACCCTTTTTAGGTTATAATCAAGGAGCTAGGGTTTCAAGGAAAAAATAGTACTTTTGTTGAAACAAGAGCTTTATCATGCAAGTAAAAATGAAAATCTAGATCCATAAGTACATACAAAGAAGACCCTAAAGTTATACCGTGGATCCTATTCCTAGAAGACATTTTTAGGTCCTAAAGATAATCCCTAAGTGAATATGTGTCTAGTTGGGTGAAATTGTCCTTTATTTAGTCAGCAGATCCAAAATTTTTATATACATCATTATGACACCTTATATAATATATTTAGCTAGTTTTAGATTAGTGTTACACTCATGCATTTGATATAATAGTGTGTTCCTTCTAGATATTATTCCTAAGTTCTAATATCTACTTTTTAAAGTGTGTTTGATTAAATATATCATCCTATTACAATTCTAGGATTGTTTATTGAAAATGCATTTTGTATTATCTTATCACACACTATTGCAATCTCTTATTTAGATTAACCTTAGTTTTGGTATTAAATTGAGGTAAATATGATTTATCTATTGATTCACACCAACCCAAGGCTTCATTCCTCACCTACATGCCTTCAACTTAAATTTTTTAGGGTTCATATTTCATATATGATATAATATTATTTCCATTTATCCTATTAGGGTTTGTGTTATTTTTATTCTAATATGTGTAGGTTGTCATGTATTCTTTATCTATTTGGACCACCCACACATTTGTGAAGTGTTCAATGAGCTTATGAACAAGATGTTTAATAGAGATGCACTTGATGGATACAACTACATTATATGAAGAACCTAATCTTACATTATAGGAAGAATATGTAAAGGACTATAATTATCCTTTTATGTGGAATTATGATAGCCCACATGATTCCCCTCCTATTTCTCCTCGCTATGATATTGTAGTAAAAACTAGCTATCCAAAACTCGAGAATACAAATGAAGTTGTTTGCTTTGATAACCTAAGACATTATTTTCTATTAGTATGGATGTCTCGTTTTGCATATGATAACAATGTCTCTTTGCATCTGGTTATGATCCTTCATGTACAAATTATAATTCCATTTCTTTTACAAGCCATGACCACATTTTAAGTAATAATGATATATCTTTTGTAAATAACATGGTGGATCTTATGCAGGTGATAATGACATCTCTTTAGATCCTCATGTCACAAGTGTATATTTAAAAATAACTAATGTGATAACAATAAGTCTTCTAGTGCTATCCCTAGGTTATTTGTTGGTACACCACCTATACCAACATGTAAGACTCATAAATAATCATAACCATTTATATCCTCTTCCCAATATGTCAACATCCGTAATCAACAATTAAAATTCATGATGCAAGTCATACATGAGTTACAACATGAAGTAAAATATCTACGTCTATCCTCTATAGCCATTACCCAATTGAATTGATCACAAATAGTATACCTAACTAAGTAGTAACTTGAAAAATTCATAAAACTCCTTTTCCACTAGAATTCCACATGCCTACATTTAAACTATTCATTGAGCAAGATAGTGCCCCTCAACACCTATCTTATTTTTATAGGTGTCTAAATCCATATGCACACAATGATAAGATCTTCCTAAAAGCATTCCCCTCAAGCTTAACAAGCCCCACATTAACTTGGTTTCATGTACTACATGATGGTTCTTTCAATATCTTGTCCATGTTACAAGATCAATTAATCATATAGTTTAGGTCACATGAAACTCCCAATGATACTATTGATAACCTACAGACAATATGAAAACAACACAACCACTCTATTCAAACACATGTCATACACTTAATGGTTATTGTGTTCTAAACTAGATTTCACCTTTGGATCAAATAGAAATACAATTGTTTTGCCAAGTTTAATTATCTCCTTTGCATGATTCAATACTTGAGAAAATGTATGATTCCCTTTCTCACTTAGTAGATATAATAGTGTTTCATGAGGAGGTGCATCCTATGACCATTATGAACTAAACAAGACATTTAATTCTAAATCCATTAAGGAGTCATTGTATATGTGTTATTATATGCATGTGACCCCCTTCCTCAAACATTTTTTCTAATATCTCTATCACAATCAATGCAAGCCACTCAAATTATAGTAAAGAACAACACTTGCCCAAGAAAAGACATACCCAATCAAGGGTCCCTCGAGTTAATAAATTTTATCAAAATAAAATGCAATATACCTAGAATAATATTAAAGAGATTTTTTAACAAGAAGATAATGACATTATATCCCATTTGGTATAGACCGTAACCACAAATAATTTTAATATTAGACCCCTAAAAATTTCTATAATATCCCGACGAATCCTAGATAATAGGAATAATTCCATTGGCTAATCTTTAGAAAAATTTCCACACATGTAAGGCTATTCTATTAGCTCTTAAAAAAACTTATGACTATTCGGAAAATGTAATATAATATTCAAATAAATTTATCATGACATGCCACATATTGTATGTATTACCTTTTCTAACAATGGCATATTTTTTCTTACTAGTGTTTTTAATTTTCTATAAAAGAAAAGGTTCTTATTATAAACAAAGGTTATGAGTTGATTGATGTCGTTATTTAAATCATATCCTTAAAAATTCCTAGAAAAATTAAAATAACCACTTTTCTTACGTATATGATGCTTTTAAAAAAATAATATCATACTTGATGTATTTTTATACTAACTTTCTACATCTTATGATGTATATTACCTTTCTTTTCCATCTTCTTTTCATACTAGAGATAATAATATAGTGGCATGTTTAAATTTCAAATAATTATTTTTTATATGAACAAGCTGCAAACTTTCTCCATGATGTTTTCATATTCCATTTCTAAAATGCTATAATGAAGATAAAGATGAATGTAGTTATATCTACAAAGTAGTGCATGAGTAGTTTAAAGTAAATTATAATTGATAATTGTTTCAACACATGCATCGTGCAGATCCTATAAAATTACAAATGAAAATATTAGTAGATTCAAACTCTATATCGTACCAAAATGAAAAAATATCTAAACTTTATGCCATGTATTAGAACTCAAAGGTAAACACCAATTATACTCTCAAATTTCAAGCCACTTTGCGCAAATAATCAAATACCTAAAAGTATTACATAAAATTCAAGATAGAAACCAAAGAGAAATTTGACATAAATTGAAATATTTTCCCAAATATAAACACACCTTACAATGCCTTCTCTATTTTGAATGAACATCAACATCGATTGAAAATGCAAATATTGAACATTTGGTAAGAAAATCTTGTTGGGGATTAGTAGCTTGACAATAATATTTATAAGAAAGATATTTCAAGAGATAAGTGAATCCACTTCCACATCATGCCTTGTCCTACCCTTCCCTAAAAATAGGGATTTGTTCAAGATGTTAAAAAATATAACAAAATAAAAAGATTAAAACTAATTCTCTACGAGACTCGTAGTTATCGAAAAATATATTTATAAAGGACATGCACAAAATGGATTTGTTGACAAGGCCTTGGAAACTTATAAGAAAGTGTAACTAGACATTGTAAATTTTGCAACCATTTCCAACATCTTATCAAAAATTGTGAATTGGAGCTTTAAATCATCCATGAAATTAAAATGGAAAGTATTTTTAAGGACACCAACAATCTATTTATTTGTTGCACATGAAAATAAAAACTCAACCTCTTACTCATCTAGTATATCGTGACATGCTCCAACATACTCCCAATCTAAACAATAATAAAATATTTAGAAGAGGGTAAGGATATGCATTAGAAATTTCACATGAGGTCGTAAAGTACACTAGGAGGGATTGCAATGTTTAATTTGACTTTATTTTCTATATACTAACTTGTTTTTAATTTTCCAATTCACGTGATTTCTATACGCTTTCAAATTTTGTATACATCTATAAATAATTTACAATGACATCTAAGGATAAATTATTTATTTATTTTTATGGGTCTCAGTATACCTTATTTGACCAAATCTCTAACTTTGGTTAGTACTTGGGAGGGTGTTGAAAAAATTACAGATTTGGGATTTGTACTTGAAAAATATAATTTACTATAATTATCCAAAGATTTATATACTATTTTTTTTTTTTTCGTATCCTATAATATTATCTTTCCATAACGCCAAATTTAGTCAAGGTATTTGGTCAAATAATTCATGTGATTTGTGTATACTCCCACATTTTTCCTACATGTCTATCAAGGTAGTCGACACTATGATAGTTAATAAAACATGCTTCAAACTTATGTATGACCTTACTTCTTTTATTTGATATTTATCCTAAGGGTAACAACTATTATGATCATGGTTTACCATGCTTATGAAAATTTAACTATATTGGAAATGTCATTTTATGGATCCACCCTTGCAAATTTCATTACAAAATTTGTAAGACTAAATTTTAAGCTTAAGATTATCTCAATGGTAAAGAACTAATATGAAAATATTAAATTATGGTTTGATTAGACAAAATAAAACCACTGTAATAAAACACCGAATATGAAAATATTGCAATATAATTCATTTGGGATGATATTCATTATTAAGAGATCACATATAAATAGGTAAATTACATCCTCAGTATAAGGAGTCAAACCATATCAATTACCCAATCTCCACTTATCTCTCCAACATGATTCTCTCCACCTTTATTTTCTCACAGCTATCTAATAGTGAGTTGTTCTCACAACTCACATACACCCAAATATAATATTAATATCTCACACTCACCTAACTATTACAACTTTATATGAGTTGTTTATATCACAACTCATAAATTATAAACACACATATAATTAATGTTCACACTATGAACACTAATTTCCTAACATTCACCCCCTTAGTGTGAACATGGGTGAGTTCTATCTAGTACTTGCTCATGTTCTACAATTCGATGATTTTCAAAGAGTACCATCAACTCCAACAAGTTTTCTAGTGGAACCATTAACTACTCTGTATGTGATTTTCTAAGAGATTCACAAACTCTCAAATTGGTTTTCTAGTGGACCACCAACCACTTTCATAGTAGTGTACATGTTTCCCCACTCAAATTTTACAAAAGGGAGTAATATATACGAAAATATGTTCCTAACTATGAACATGAATGATCCTTCTGTTCTTTATTTACTACCGCACATGCTAGAAATTAAATACCCCGAACAAAATTAAAAAAACATGGCCACCAAAGAAATATTGTGGCCTCATTGATGGTGCCTGATGAGAGGTTGCTAAAATGCCTCCTTCCTCCATTGCCTCCAGCCTCCATGTGTGATGCTACTTAGTTAGCAAATGTAGCTTTTAAGCTCATTACACAATTTTTCTAGGTGTCAGATTCAACCGATAATGCACCCCCTCACTATGGACATCGCGTACAAGCAAAAATGCGTCCAATTTTTTAAAAGCGAGGAAATATTTTTTTAATATATATTTCTTTTTTACACTATTTATAAAAATGAAAAAAGTAATTTTTAGTTCTCGTAGCGAAAGCGCAGGATCAATGCGTACAGCTTGAAAAAACACACATTACCAGCTGAAAGTTATGACACTTACAAGTTCTAACTCCAACATCTTTCCGGACCCTTTCCAAAAATGGAAATTTATTTTTCTATACTTGTGTTTTTTTATAAATCCAAAAATGGAAAAAACAAACGGATAAGGGTTACCTCTGTTGTAACTCGTGATTTATCATGCATGCATAGGTTAATGCAGATCTGAATATTGGAGGAAGTTGTGTATTAGAGCCAAAACCAGAAGTCCAAATCACAGTTTTAGAAGGCAACATATGACTTTGGATTCACTCGAGAGAGGTGATGCCGTTTGGAGTAGACAAGGATCCAATACCAATAGAAACACTCAATGCATGTCAATTAACATATCTTTTGATATTTTAAATAGTTGAAACCGTGTTCGATTTAGCCTATGAATTTTCCTCCTCCCATTATATCTTCTAATCGCCTTCTATAATTAGAGATTGACACAAAATTGGAAGGATTTTTGATGCCAAAATGCACTGCAACAGAGTAAAAATGGCTAGTAGTATCTTGAACACCACAATCCACAATAAAAGCACAAATGTGAAGCAATATTCTCTAGAAAACCTTCTCTCGATACTGGACATTAAATTTTGGTTTGATTAGACAAAATAAAACCACTTTGTAATAAAACACCGAATATGAAAATATTGCAATATAATTCATTCGGGATGATATTCATTATGAAGAGATTACATATAAATAGGTAAATGACATCCTCAGTATAAGGAGTCAAACCATATCAATTACCCAATCTCCACTTATCTCTCCAACATGATTCTCTCCACCTTTATTTTCTCACAACTATCTAATAGTGAGTTGTTCTCACAACTCATGTACACCCAAATATAATATTAATATCTCACACTCACCTAACTATTACAAATTTATATGAGTTGTTTATATCACAACTCATAAATTACAAACACACATATAATTAATGTTCACACTATGAACACTAATTTCCTAACAGAGAAACTAAATCCAATCTCAAAATTTGATCTCTTGCTAGATATGCATCACAATTAAACTAGTGCAACTTAAATGTTATGAGAAAATATAGAAAATTGAGGGACAATGGAAGAGGCATGGAAGGAAGCATACATGTTCAATGTAAAAGGAATATAGGAAATTAAGGGGATAAACAAGATACATGTAAGGGAACACAAAAATATAATTTAAATAATAAAATTTCATGTATAAAAATTTGGGATGGTCACACCAAGAGAGAGGAGAACAAAATATAAGAGTGAATAATTTCAATATAGATTTCACAAAAATATTTGGGAATTTCCAGGTAAGGGAACAAAAAATCTATAATTTTTAGGAAATGGCAAGCAACAAAAATCTTGTAAAAAAATAGAAAACTCAAAAACTTAGAAAATTCATTCAAAAAAATACTATAAATTTTGTAAAAATCTTTTAAATAGTGTTGTGCAATTTAAAATATTTTGTTTAGAAAAATTTATGAAGTTTCCAACACCTTCCCATAAATTCCTAGAATATATAAAATAATGATACTATTTCCTAGGGTCGAGTTGTTGATGTATCTTCTAGTAATCACTCAACCAAAAAAATAATGTTTTGTTGAGCCATTGGTTCTATGTTCTCCTTATAAAAATAAAATAAAAAGGGAACACCATACCATAGAGTCACACAAACCTAGGTTTATACTCCATACTATTTATAATGATTAATAAAAGTGTCATCCTTGTGAGGGTTAGATGACCTATGCTAAATATGAGAGATAATAATTTTGAGCCATCATCAAAGGAAATTTCTCTTCCAATCTAGCATTGAATATTATTTTCCTTATGCATAATTTTTTTCGGGGCTTTGGGGCATATGTTTTGTGTCATTTTTCCTTTGAAAGGAAAAAAAAAACTCCAATTCCCTTACTACAAAATTTTTATCCAAGACATAAATTCTTAAAATATCCATTTAAAAATTTGAAGGGTATTACAAGGCTAATGTTACCTTGATGAAACTTAAAATTTATATGATAAAAATATGAACAAAAGATTCATTTATATGAATATAAAGAAGAGATGGAATCTTATTATTGCTATATTACAGAGCATGCGAATAATGTGGCTTTTTGTACCCTAAAATATTTTTTTCTCATAAATCGAATAAAAAAACCATGCACATGTATTTCACTCTAGTCCAAGTAGTAAAACTACTTTTTCATTCTTACTTCACTAGGTTTTTATTACATAGTTCTCTTATTGTATCAAGTAGCACAAAATTTAAGAGATTCAACCTATCAAGTTGAAATCCCTACAGATTTAACCTAACAAATACATCTCAAGATCTATAATGATGGATACGATCTACATGATTGCAACAAAAACCTTAGATTGGTGCACATAACAACTTGAACCATTTAACTATAAGGAAAAAGAAAATATGATATCAAATTTGATATTTGTAAGAAGCGATGAAAAGTTGGCTCATACATGACACCCTCATCTCTTAATTTAATACATTCATTTCCATAAAAGGTTAAACGTTTATTTATAGAAGACAAAAATTAGAGATGATTTTTAGAAAATAAAAATGGAAATGGATTTTTTGTAGATGATATAGATGCTATAAAATATCATCCGCTCGTGGTCCCTTTACAAACCACACCATTGACCACGCATTTCATGTATTCTGTACTCATCATCATCGTGATGATTTCTAATCTCAATGTGATTGAAATCATCAATACCAACAATCTATAATTTTAGGCCTTTCCTCCCCCTCTTTTCATCTCACTTCATTCATAAATCATATGTGACATGAATGTTAATTTCAAATATAATTTTCATGTTGAATATCTTCATTCATATTAAGCAATTTTATCAAGGGTCCAAAAATAATGGAATTGATCCACATGGAATATATATTTGGAACTTTAAAACCTATGTGGAGGATCCAATTGAAAATTTATAAGCTATACATATTAAATAGTACATAAATCTTAAACACGCCTATTTTAAAAACACAAACATATATCAATTTCATGGCTTTTATTTTGATTTTTGTATACCATATTGATTAACAATTCTATTATCTTCTCCCAAAATTATATACTAACTATTGATAAATGGTATCAATCTAGTTGAAACAATGCATTGGGCTCAAATAAATGTTTGTAGGTAAAAAAGCTCCACACTGTACCATATGGCCCAAGTATTATGATGTTTCATTTGGATTCTCAAAGTAAAAGAAAATTATTCTAGTTGATGGTCAAATGGACAATAAATCTAATATTACACTTACCTATGATGGTCAAATGGTATTCAAAATTAAGGTCCTCATTAATTGCTTATCCGTATACATTACAACCCTAACATCATGATGCAGGAGCATCATTTAGATTCACTTGGAAGATTCAATTTATAGGTTTTAGATTTTGAAAGAGTCTATCAGATCAGGAATAAGCCATATGTGGCCTATGTAGAATGCTTTTTTTATTTGTGTCTTTGAAAGGTTTTCCCTCTAAAGACCAATTTGAATTTTAGTATTGTTATGTAATTTATTAAGTACAAGCTCTATGTAAATGGAAAGTATGGTGAAGCGTCATATGTTTCTAAAGGATTTAGCACATAGATTTGGTAGTTTCTAGTTTATAGGGGATATGGAAAGTCAATATGGTTTGTTGTTTGTGCATTAGTGAGAGAAGAAATCATCTCCTACATTCTTAGTAGGGATTTTAGAGAAAATATCAACTATGGAATAAATTAAAAGATGGAAATATGAACTAATAAGGTTTATCATCTTTCCTAGATATAAAACATTTGAGATAGCAAGAAAGGAGGAAGAACAGGTTTAAAGGAGAGGATACATTCACTATTTACATACTATTTTAAACACGTAATGTCTACAATCAAGTCATAATGAAAAAGTAGTGTGAGTGGCTAAAATTTATATGCTATCTTCTATGTAATTTCATAATTGAGATCTATCAAGGTATGAAAGAGTGTAAATTTGATGATTTTGATATTATTATATTTTCCAAATGAGACCCGCCATGTTCTAAGTGGTTTCTTACATTTTCGGCCATATCTTGTTATTATGAGAATATAGAGCATCTACAAGATTTTTCTACTAAAGAATAAACTTAAATATAGTTACCCTAGAGCTTATTCAACAAGTTAAGGAGAGTAGATAGGTTTGTAATCAAGGATAAGTCAATTTTTCTCTATCGGGCTTCTTAAAACCTGTTTTAGGTTCGTAACTCTAAAACCCAAATATATCAACTATTTAATCACCTCCAAAGAAAAAATTAGGAAGAAATCATCTATAGATGGAGTGTTACATGTTCAAATAAGTTTAAATGAGTATGGATTTGATACATGTAAGATCTATCTGACAAAATCTTTTAGAGAAGACTGTGAAACATATATACTTAATTGGTCAACACCCTATAACGAAATAGGTAAAAATGATAAATAATTGATCTATAAAGCTTTGGAATTTATTCAAACACAATAAAGGGTATTTGAAACAAAATATATAACTCTAAGAATATGAGTTATAATAAAATTAGGTCCAAATTTGTCTTAATACAAACCTACTAAACTGTGACAACAGGACAAGGTTATAGTAGATATAAGGAAGATCTTGAGAGTTAGACTCCACTTTATTTTTTAACTAAGAATACATGAAAAAGGTATGAACAATTAATTAGAGTGTGTTAGATATTTGTAAATATCAAGTTTTCATATTCTTGGCTCTCAAGTGGAGTTTAGGCCTTAGTGTTGATTCACTAGAGAAAGAGCATTTGATTGTTGAGAATTAAAGTTTGAGAACATAGAAAGGCATAAAATATTAGTATCAAAGAAAAAAAGGATTGAGATATCTATTAAAGGAGTGAAGAAAATTAGGAGGTAGTCAAGAGAGTCAAAATGGGAATGAGAATAAGAGGAGGAAGAAGACAACCTACTCAGACTATGCTAGTTTAAGAGATAAGAGATCTCATGGAAAGACTATAAGAGGTTGAATTAACTCAAAGGAGAGGAGTTGAGACTAGAGATATTAGTGATAGAGAAGAAGAACCTAGAGTTAGACCAGAAGAATTGGTAGTAGAGGAAGAAACTATAGAAGACAGATTTTCTCAAGCCATTGTGAAAGCCACTTCTAAACCAAAACTAGAAGTTCCTATGTATGAAGGGAGCTTAAATGTTGAAGAGATGATAGATTGGATCAATGCCATGGACAAATATTTTGAGTATGAGAATGTGGATGATGATAAGAAGGTAAAATTTATTGTTACTAGGATGAAAGGTCATGTGTCTCTTTGGTGGGATGGATTGCAGGAAGAAAGAGTGAAGAAAGGAAAGACCAAGATCAAGAAATGGGATAGGATGGTGGCTAAACTGAAAGGAAAATTCATGCCTAAGGATTATTAGATAAATATTTTCAAAAGGTTGTAGAATCTCAGGAAAAGGGAGATGTCAAATTAAAGGATTATACAAAATATTTCTATAGATTGACCATTAGAGTTGTTCATATTGAGGATTATGCTAAGAAAGTTTCTAGATACCTCAATGGATTAAAACTCACTATCCAAGATGAGATCAATATTTTGATGCCTACATAAATCAAAGAGGCATATCAATATGATTTAAGAGCATAAGAGAAATTGGAAAGAAAAAACCTCAACATGCAAGAGTCAGGTAAAAATCACATAGAGGAAGATGATAGAAAAGAGGAAGAATGAAAATGTAGATCCAACAAGAAGAACATAACAAATCACAAAGACCAGAACATTATTTAAGAGGAAGGTATTCTTTCATAAGTAAAAGACATTAATAGAGGTAGAGGTAAAGGATTCATTGGTAGATGTTTTAAATGTATAAATTTTGGGCATAGATAATATGAACTCCCTGAGAATCCATCTATAAGTTAAGGAAATGTTCATTTATCTCAAGTTGAAAAAGAAGAAAGTATGAATCTACCTATCCAAGATGATGTTCCAAGAGTTGAAGAATCATTGTTAATGAAGAGGATATTTCTCAAGCAAAATAAAGATATCCAAGTACCACATTAGAGGAAGACACTTTTGAAAACAATATCCAAGGAAAAAGGTAAGTGTTGTCAAGTGATTATTGTTAGTGGAAGAACTATAAATATCATGTCTATAGAGATGGTTAATAAGCTAAATTTTATAAAGGTAAGCCATTCAACTTCTTACAAGGTCATAAAATCCTTGTTAATGAACAATGTAAAGTTGAATTACATATTATAATTTATAAGGATGAGGTTGTATGTGATTTGATGACTATGAATGTGTGTCATGTTCTCCTATGCAGACCTTGGAAATATGACATGAGGGAAATACATGATGGTAAATAAAACACTTATAAATTTGAAAAGGATGGTAAGAAACATGTTCTAACTCCATTAAAAGAAGAATGTGTAGATTTAGAAGAGGGCTCTAAGATGTTGATAACTAATGGTGAAGATTCCTACAAAAAATCAAGAAAGAAGAGGTCAACTATGCAATCATTGGTAAGATAAAAACTATCATCACTACTGAAAAATTGAATAAATTACTTAATAAAATTCATAATTTGTTGAATGATTTTGTTGATATTGTTGTCGATGATTTTAAAAATGAGTTACCTCCTAAGAGAAGCATTAGCCATCATATTGATCTCATACTAGGAGAAAGTCTTCCAAATAAGGCAACTTATAGGCTAACTCCACAAGAGAATGAAGAAATCAAAAGGCAAGTTCAAGAACTTTTGGATAAAGGATTGATAAGAGAAAGTTTGAGTCCTTGTGTAGTTCCAACTGTTCTATCACCAAAGAAGGATGGAGGATGGAGAATGTGTACTAATTCTAGAGTTATAAAAAAATTAGCATCAGGTATATATTTCCTTTACCAAGAATAGATGATCTAATGAATTGTTTGAGTGGTGATAGGTACTTTTCCAAGATATATATGAAAAGTGGATATCACTAGATAAGAATAAGGGAAGGAGATGAATGGAAAATAACTTTCAAGATAAATGATGGTTTGTATAAATGGTTGGTAATGCCCTTTGGATTGAAAAATGCCCTAAGTATTTTTATAATATTGATGAATGAAGCACTCAAACCATTCATAGGTAAGTTTTTTTATTGTGTATCTTGATGATATTTTAATTTATAGTAAAACAAAGGAAGACCATCTTGAGAATTTGAGAATGGTTTTAAAAAATTATAAGAAGAAATATTGCCAATCAACCTCAATTTTTTTTCATTTTTGAAAATAGAGCTAGTTTATTTGGGTTTTTTTATCTCAAAAGAACGAATAAAAATGGACAAGGACAAAGTAAGAGCCATAAAATAATAGTCTACACCCAGAAATCCATTTGAGATAAGAAGTTTTCATGGTCTTACAATTTTTTACAAGAAGTTTGTAAAGATTTTCAGTTCCATTTTGCTCATAATGTGGAAACTATTAGAGGAAGTAAGCAACCCTTCAAGTGGACTGATACTGCGGAAAAGTGTTTTCAAATTTTGAAAAATAAAATTATAGAGAAACTTATTTTAACATTACTTGATTTCGATAAATTGTTCCAAGTTGAGTGTGATGCAAGTGGAACTATTATAGGGGCTATTTTGAGTCAATAAGGTAAGCCAATTACATATTTAGGTGAAAAACTCAATGATGCTAAAAATAAATATTTATCTTATGATAATGATTTTTATGTAATAGTACAAGCCTTGAAGAAGTGGAGACGTTACTTAATGCCAAAGAAGTTTATCTTGTATATCGATAATAATGCTTTGCAATTCATTAGTAGTCAAAATAAATTGAATCAAAGGCATGTTAAATGGGTTGAATTCCTTTAAAGTTTTTTTCTATCAAACACAAGAGTGGTCAATCTAACAAGGTTGTTGATGCCTTAAGCAATAAGAATATGATTTTACAAGAACTGTAGGTGAATGCCACAAGTTTTTACATGTTGAAGGATTTATATAATGAAGATTCAAACTTAAAGACGCTTATGAGGCATGTAAGAATCCTATAAGCAGAAGTGATAGAAGTCCTTGGTTAGAGTATATGTTGCAAGATGTTCTATTATTAAATGGTAATAAATTGTGTATTCCAAGAGGATCTATGAGATAAAATTTGATTAAATAAAAACATAGTGACAACCTTGCAGGTCATTTTATATAAGATAAGACACTTGCACAGGTGAATGCATTCTCTATTTTTGTCTAGGTATGTCAAGGGATGTGAATAAGTTTGTTGAGAATTGTATAATTTTATAGTATGCAAAGGGGAGAAGTCGAATACATGTTTATATCAACCACCGCCTACTCTAAATAGACCTTAGGATTTAGTAAGTACATATTTTGTTCTTGTTCTACCCAAAAATTAGATACAAAATGATTCTATTTTTTTAATAGTTGATAGAATATCCAAAATGGCTCATTTCATTCCATGTTTTAAAAAAGTGATGCACGTCACATAACAAATTTGTTATTCAAATAAATAGTGAGGTCAGTGCATGGATTACCTAATAGTATTGTGCCGTATAAAGTACTAATTTTTTTGGTCATTTTTGGATAAATCTTTAGAAGAAATTGGGCACTAATATGAATTTTAGTTCAATACCACCCTCAAACATATGGAAAAATATAAATGTAAGTGCACATTCCAAAAAAATGGGATCAAAGATCAAACAAGCCAAATTTTCATATAATGACTCACCAAACATGAGTACATGTATGAGTCTATTTCAAATTTTTATGGTATGAATCCTAGGGGTATATATGAATTGAGAAATTTGGGTCAATAAGAAAGAAGTGCACACGGTGAAGAATTTGCAATAGCTATGTAGGAGCTCTAAGAAGAGGTAAAAATGAGACTAGAAGTAATTTCAACTACGTGTACATAAAGAGTAGATCTGAAAAGGAGAGAGGTACAATTTGAGGTAGGGGATCTTGTTTTAGCTCACTTGAGAAAATAGATATTCTGGAAAGGATAATACAATAAGTTTTGAAACTAAAAAGAATAATACTAAAACTAAAAAGAATTGGACCTTGCAAGACACTTAGGAAGTTTTCATCTAATGCATATGAATTAGAGGTTCCAAAGGACTTAGTAATTTCTCCAATTTTCAATGTTGCTGAAATATATATATATATATACACACACACACACACACACACAAAGGAGAATACTAAGAATTGATACTCGAATATGGATCAATTATGACCATACCTTGGGAGGAACAATTGCCAATATATATATATATATATATATATATATATATATATATATATATATATATATACAAGAAAGGAGAATACTAAGAATTGATACCCGAATATGGATCAATTATGACCATACCTTGGGAGGAACAATTGCCAAATAAACCAAACTATTAGATAAAACCATCATAGATCAAAAGGTAGTTAATAAAACAAGAGGCAAAAGATGTTGGAAATATTTTCATTGATGTAAAAGGAGTCATTGATGTCAATAGATAATGAAAATTTATCAAATGGAAAATAACAAAGATCGATTGATGTGTTACATTGATAAGATTTAATAACATTGAATGTAATAATTGTATACCAAAATGTGTAACATTTATTCATGAAAATTCGGCTTGTTTCACCATGATATGAAATACTTTGGGTCATATCCTTTTCATTGACCCCCAAACCATTGATTTCACGCACACAACCTTCGCCAGAATCCTTGTTGAGCTTGACACATCCAAAAATCTCCCTGCTAATATAGAGCTTAAAGTCCAAAATAGAACTTGGACACAATCTTTAGATTATGAACGCTTGCCCTTTAGGTGCAGAAAGTGTTTTGCTACTGGACACACTGCTGATGTTTGCGGTATGGAAAAGTGAAAAAATGGAAAAAACAACTGGTGGAAAAATGCACTCTCAGAACACCTGATTTTCAAAGCCAAAGAGGATTCAAATACTGATACTGAAGATGTTTTTGTCCCAGAAACCCCTCTCTCGGAAATTCCAGTTGTTGAAGGTGCCAATGAATCTCATCCAGTTGGCGATGGAAAGGAAAATACAAAAGATGTTAATGATTCCGCTGCCCCAGTTGGATCGTTGGAGGATAAGGAAAATACGCCTCCTTTTTTTAATCCTCCAATCGCGGAGGCTTCTACAGGCTGGATAACGGTGCGCAAAAAGAAAAAAATTTTCTCCAAGAATACCGGTTCTCCACCTTGTTAGTTTCACAGTGTTGCACGACTGCTTTGTTGGACATCAGCTGTCTGATCACTGTAAATTAGCTGTTTTTATGTTGATTTGCTGTTGGTTTTGGGTTTTATTCTGAGCAGGCTGTTTCCTGCTACTGGGCTTTCATGTTTTACCGCGATCTTGTTCTTTTTCTTTGTTTCTAATTTGTTCACATCTGGCTTCTGGAGCCTTCTTGTATAAGGGTATAGTCCCTTTCAAAAAACTATTTGCCAATAATTAAAAAAACATTTATTCATGAAGGGACAACATTTATGTAATGGTAAAGCCAACCTCCATTAAGATTAAATGATATGTTTTAATGTGGTTGACCTCCCTTAAAGAAGGCCGACCCTATTGGGTGAAGTTTCATGACCGTTTGAAAGGGAATTTTGGGCTATGATAAGAAGATTTTTTGGATGGAGGAAGGGTAGATTTTGAGTGAATATCATTCAAGAAGAGAACATTTTTATAAGTGTGAAATAAGAGTTATATCTCAAGAAGAAAAAAATATTTATGAAGAGGAAATAAAAGTATCCATCATTTGTTCAAATCAAAACACTATGAAGGTGGTATTGTTATCATTTTGAAGGTTGGTGCCTCATAATATATGAATAGATTGGTATCTCTTGTTGAGTTGGTGCTTGAAATAAAATTTTGGTGTCCGAATTTCTAAATTGGTACTTGGAATTGGGGATCGGTGTCTCTATTAGGTTGTTTCATACACAAGTTTATATATATAAGAAAATATTTTGCCATGGTTTTTTCCCGAAAGAGTTTTTATGTAAATATTGTGTTCCTCTTTTTGTTGCATAATTTTTAGATCTTGTGAGATTTCTATTTTTCCGACTATTAAAGTTTTGAATTATTAAAATTTTATCTTATAATGATTGACCCCCTCTCGTAGAAGTGTTTAAAAATTGGTATCATGTCCAATTCCTTCAGAACAATCTATTTGATGGAAGGTAGATCTCATTAACACACCGACCAGTAATAAAGTACTAGAGGGTTTCTCCATAAAAAAGGATCCATTATTCGACGAAACAAATTATGATTTCTAGAGCATACAAATGAAAACCTATCTAATGGCTCTAGGGTATCTATATTTTGCAATTGGTATGAATCCGAAAGAGGGCTAGTGAAAACAATGCCAAATCCTTGAACGCAATATTATGTGGCTTGTCTAAATGTGAGTTTGTCAAAGTTATGCATTGTGACACGAAAAAGGAGACATGGGAAAAGCTATAGAATATATATGAGGGAGACACCAAAGTAAAGTAGAATAAGCTCCAAACCCACAAAATGAAGTTTGAGAGTCTAAAAATGAAAGAAGAAGAGAATGTCATGCAACCAGTCTTCTTGGTGTGGAAAAATTGTGAATACCATCGAGGGCTCAATGAAAATATAAAAGAACCAATAATAGTACAAAAGTTGCTAAGGTCTCTCCCCTTAATATTTTATCCCAAGGTTTCGCAATTGAGGAAATAAATGATATAAACATGATAAATATGGATGAGTTACATGGAATCCTCACAACATATGCAATGAGGCCAAAAATAGAAAAGCCTTCAAAGTGAGAAGCTGCATTCAAAGCTTTAAAAGGGTCAAAATTCAAAACACGAGTCAAGTGATGAATAAGAAGAAGAAGCTCTTTTTGTGAGAATTCTAAAAAAGGGATATGATAAGTATAAAGGTAATATTTCTTTCAAATGTTTCAATTGCGGTGAGATAGGGCATTTCAATGCTAAGTGTCATCATGTAAAAGATGATAATAGTGATGAAGAAGAACATGATAAGGTAGGAAAGAGAAAACATCCATAGAAAAAGAATTATAAGATAATAAATATGAAAAGAAGAAAATATATGACATGCATAAGAAAATCCTCTACACCAAGAAGGAGAGTGTCTTATAAGAAGAGAGTTATAAACATGAAACTCTTTTTATGGGAACATAAACAAATAACGATGAAGACTAAATGTTTCGGAAGAGGAAGAAAATTTTGAGGATGAAGGAGAAGTGGATCTGGAAGTATAACTTGTCCGTGCCTTGGGTAAAATAAAGAGGCTTAATAAAAATAACTTGAAGAAAAATTATAGCTTCATAATATGAATAAAAAGGTGGAAATTCACAATCAAACATATCTCAAAGCTTCACAGTTATTCTCAAAAGATTATTATCACCTAAAAACTCAATTAGAAGAGGCTAAAAGAATTGAGGAGGTAGTAAAAGATCAATTGAAATCAAATGAAGAAAATTATTCTAAGCTTGAATATGAAATTGTTGATTTAAGAAAGGAATTGGATAAGTTTAGTGATAAACTAAAAAATAGCTTAAAATTTGAAAAGAGCATTAATGTATTGATAACATGCTTAATAACCAAAGGTCATCATGTTTCAAGATGAGTCTTGGATATGAAGAAAAATAAGGGGTTACTAAGAAGGATTCAAGAATATAAGAATCCTCATAAGAAAAATATTCCTCAAAAGGATAAAAATATGAGAATAAGTGGCATAAGGTTCTTGAAAGAAAATTCAAAAGACCATTCTATAAAAGGATGCCTTACATGATCATGTATCAAAATCCTTTTATGGATATTGTTTCTTGTGCAACAATTTTTCTCATAAGGAAATATATTGTCGTTTCGAGCAAGGAATAATGGTTGGAATAAAATTTCTTATGGTTATTCAAGTAGAAATCATAACTCATTTTCTACACTATCGATTACAATATATACAATATTGTGTGTTATAAGTGCAAAAAGTTAGTCATATAACATGATAGTGTAGAAGTGTTTATTTAGAGAATTCAAGAAATCTAAGAAAGTAGATACACTAGCCAAATAGAAAACATAATATTCAACAAATTGAAAGAATAAATAAAAGGAAGATAAAGAGAAATATATGCTTGTTCAAACTGTTTTTCATGTGTAAAATGAAGAGCAACATTGATAGTGGATGATCGATCCATATGAAAGGAAATAAGAGAAAGTTACATTCCTTGAATAAAGTAAGTAGAGGAAAAATAAAATTTGGAGACAAAGCTACAACAAGGATAGCAGAAAAATATAATCTTAGTTTCAATGATGGAAAGACCAAAATTGAGAATGTGTTATACATTGAAGGGCTAAAGCATAACCTCCAAAGTGTTAGTCAAATGTGTGATCATGACACATCCTCACTTTCCATCCTCAAGGTTGTGAAGTAAGGAAATATGATTTAGGAATATTAGTTGCGAGATGTAACTAGAACCATGATTAACTTGTATGTGCTCAGTGAAGTTAAGAAATAAATATGTTATATGACACTATAATAAATGATAAGAAGATTTTTTCAAGCCGCAAAGATATAAGATGATAATAACACATCACATTTAATAAGTTGAAAGGAATTCAATAGACTAACCTTACAAAAGGATTTACAAACAAAGATTTAAAATATCATATATGGAAATCCATCATAATACCATGAATTAACTCAATAATTAAGATGTACATATAGGAGGAGGGAAGTGAAACTACTACCTATATTAGTGGTGAAGAACTCCCACTAACTGATATTGGTAGTTAAGATAAATCCATAAGACTAGCAAACTAACTCCACATAACTAGCAAGATAACTCCACACAACTAGTACACATAAGAAAGATAACTCAAAAAGTGTAGAGATAACCTAAGTACAAGAATTATCCTAATAAAAAATAAGAGGATAAACAATAACCTAAACTAACACCCCCGTAAGTTTATTTTAGATGGGTGGAAAATAAGGCGAGTCTTGGCAACAAGGCGTGATGAGGTACCCACGCACAATAATTGGGAAAATGGGAACACTACAAGGTACCCAAAATGGTAATAACAAAGTATAAATATAAAACCACCGTAAGGCATCCCAAGAAGCTATTCTAAAAAATCGTAAAATGTCAAGAAGTTTGTTGTGCATTTTGGTCTAAATCCACTTCTCGATGACAAAAATAAAATAACAATCGACACTAGGCTTCACAAGAATAACTCCATACAAGAATAATATCAATGGAGTCACGTCAAAAGTGCAAAAACAAAAAACATAATTTGATCTACTACAAATAGGTGTTCCACAATCGAGGAACAAAACCAAGGAAATAAGGCAAAGTAAGAAGACCTAAAGAATCGGATCGACCCCACATCCTCCCATACTCGCTGAATGGGTGGAGTGATGCTACAAAATCTGTATGAATTTTCAAAACAACTACTTGAACAATAAAAAAATAAAACTTGGATTCATTAGAATAGTTCCATACAAGAGAGGTTTTTCAAATGTAAAAGAAGTTTTGAAAATATAGATACAACATCTCTCAAAAAACAAAAGAGATACACTACAATTGCTAAAGAAAAAATCTCAAAACAAGGAGCATTACACTATAACCGATATAGAAATTAGAGTAATAAGCCAAATGGTGGAGGAGCCATTCTTGTAGATTCCTCTCAAAGAAATGCCTATGTCACCACCATGAGTGATTAGGAATCCACCCCAAATAAATATGGATGGATGATGAAGATGCATGCATATGATTCAAAGGTATAATAAAAAAGTCTCATGCAAAAGAACATTAGAGTGTGTTCCAGGTTGATAATGTTTGACAACCGAAATCTTAGGTTTCTCAAACTTGAGTGAAGGTGCGAACTCATGTGTAGCTAATGATCTTTGGAAATATTTAAATGAAAAAAATAGGATCTCTGTCAATGTGTGATCCCAATGAATCACCTACTTGAAAACCAATACCACGGTGATAATGCCACTTTACAAGATGAATAGGGAAGTAACACCATGTGATCAAGTTTTCTAATATGTTCGCCAATGAAACCCATAAAACAAAGCATGTGAGAACCAAAACTAGTGGTATGATTCTCAAAGGATCTAGACATGTTAGTAGAAGGAGGTAAAGTGAGATACATTGGGAGTGTTACTATAATAGGTATGTGTGTGGAAGTAGAACATGCAGTAATAAATGCAATAGGCTCAAGAGCATAAAAAACAAGAGTATAAGAAACTCGAAAAATCAAGATCGTAGGTGTGGGAGTAAACAATAAGTGAAATAGGAACATGGGAATAAGAGTCCATAATGTGATGATGATGTTGTAAGTGAGCAAGTTTTTGCTTTAGGAGTGAATGAGGTCATCTTTGTTGTGAATGAGGTTATGTAGAAGTGAGTTTTACTTATTAAGTGATCTATTTTCTTCTACAAATTTTACTATGTCCTCCTGAAGTCCACACACTTTAGAGAAAAGCATCTCATTCTTTGATGGGTAAGAATCCATGATAGTAAAGAAAATAAATAAATTAGGATGTCGGGCTCAACCGAAAATGCATCCACATGCGATTACAACACCCCCTAGATTTTAGAACTTTATGAAGTAGTGCATTTTATAAATTAAATGACATAAATATTAAGACCACAAAAATTCATACAATTTTGCAAAAAAAACACTTAATTCTGAGTTACTACCAAAAGTTATGAGAGATTTAGTTTCCGTTAGTAATGGTCCATTTAAATTAAAAATACACTCTTTTTGTAATTTAAAAAAACCTATTTTTGTAAAAAAAATTTGTGGACCGATAAAAAAATCTTTGGGGGGATACACTTAAGCACCCCACTAGTAGGAATCACCCATGTTAAGCCCTCATGTGACCTCCCATGTGACTAAGAGCTAAGATGTTTTGTGAGCATCTCAATAATCGTGGATGTACATATACGAGGAGGAAAGTGCAAATACTAGCTAGGTTAGTGGTGAAGAACTCCCACTAACTGATACTGGTAGTTAAGATAACTCCACAAGACTAGCAAGCTAACTCCACACAACTAGTACACCTAAGCAAGCTAACTCAACAAGTGTAGAGATAACCTAAGTGTAATAATTATCCTAATAAAAAAATAAAAGAATAAATAATAACTTACACTAACATAAATAATCGACGAGAGTTGGTTATGGAGCAAAAGAATGGGCAATATGAATTTTGACAATTTAGTGAAAATTAGTAATAAAAAATGTGTGAGTGATATGTCAAAAATTACGAAGCCTTCAAACACCATTTGCAAGTAATGTCAACATGAGAAAAAACTAGAGGCAAATTCAAATAAAAGGAATATTCAACAACGAATCCTTTGGAATTGATTCATATAGACTTGTGTGGGCCCACAAGAACTCAAATTTTAAAAGGTGAGAGTTATTTTATGTTTTTAATTGATGACTATTTTAGAATGACATGATTTTCTCTTCTAAAAGATAAATATGAGGCATTTGAGAACTTTTATTTTTAAATCATTAGTAGAAAATGAATCTAGGTTGAAAATTAAAAGCCCGAGATCGAGATAGAGGAGGATAATTTATTTCAGACCAATTTAGAGAATTTTTTGAGTAACATGGAATAAGAAGATAACTCACAACTGCATGAAATCCATAAATAAATGGAGTTACTCAAAGAACGAACTGAGAAATTTAGGATATGGTAAGGACTATGTTAAATGAGTCCAAATTTTCAAATAGGTATTGGGAGAAACAATTAGGACAAAAATTTACATCCTTAATAGATGAAAAATTATAGTAAAAATTACCAAAACACCTTACAAACTATGGAAGGGTAGACCAAATACCGTTAAATAATTTTGGGTGTTCGGAAGCAAATTTTGTATTAAAAGAAATGATGAAGATTTGGGAAATTTTTAATTTAGACCTGATGAAGGTATTTTTCTTAGATACTCCTCAAGGAGTAAATATTACAAATGCTATAATAAAAGACTTCAAAAGATAGTGGAAAGTTCCAATGTAAGAAATGATGAGTTAAGAAAACATAAGGTGACCACACAAGTAAGTGATCAATCGAAGAATCAAACAAAAATTAAGCCGAGGCGAAATAGAAGAAGAGGAACGATAAGATACTAAGGTACCATTGATATTTGTTCAAAATAATCATGGAGAAATTTTGATTCTTGGCGATAAAGATGCTACGGTAAAAAAACTCGATGGAGGAAAAAAATTACATATGAGATATTCAATTTGTCATTGTTATAAACAAAGCCTAAAAATAATGTAAAAGCTAGTAAAGATGAAAATTGGGTCAACAACATGGAGGAATAATTTAATCAAATAGAAAAGAATAAAAGTTGGGAACTTGTTCCAAGAGCAAAGGAAAAATGTGATTGGTACTAAATGGGTATTTAGAAATAAGTGAATGAAGGTGAGAATGTAACCGAAACAAGGAAATGGTAGTATGTAAATTGTATTCTCAAGTAGAAGGTATTGATTGTGAAGAAACATTGCTCTTATTTCTTTATTAGGAGCCATTATAATGTTTTTGGCATATGTTAGTTTTAAGAATATTAAGGTTTATGAAATGGATGTCAAATATGCAATTATAAATGGAAATTAGAGGAAAAAGTTTACATTGAGAAACCATAAGGTTTTCTATTATTAGAAAACAAGGATTTTTGTGTGCAAATTGAAGAAGACACTATATGGGCTAAAAAATCCCCTCGAGCATGATACTCAATACTTGACACATGTCTTCATCAAAAAGGGTTCAAAAGAGGAGTAGTAGATAATAATATCTACATTAAGAATGAAGGTAATCATCAATTGATTGTTGTTATATATGTAGATGATATTATTTTTGAAGGAGATGATAGAAAAATGTACCAAGAGTTTGCTAAAGATATGAAAAATGATTTTGAGATGTCAATGCTAGGAGAATTGTCATTTTTCCTTGGTTTACAAATTTATCAATATGAAAAAGGGAATATTTATCTCTCAAAATAAGTATGTAAAGGAGATGTTAAAGGAGTATGAAAAGGAGGATTGCAAACTAGTCATCACAACTATGATTACAAGATGTAAGCTGAGTAATAATGATGAGTCTTTTGAAGAAAATAAAACTCTATACAAGTCAATTATTGACAACTTATTGTACATAACAACCTCTAGGCCGATATCATGCAAACAATGATTGGTTTAGTTACACATCTCCAAGCAACCCAAAAAGAAACAAATGTGCAAGAATTTAAGAGAATATTTAGATATCTAAAAGGAAATTTAAATTATGGTTTTTGGTACCCAAGAGCTGTAGATTTCACGTTAACAACATATATAGGTGCATATTGGGAAAGTTCCATGGATGATAGGAAAAACACAAGTAGAAGAACATTTTTCCTTGGTGGAAATTTAGTGTCTTG
Source organism: Taxus wallichiana var. yunnanensis (assembly GCA_018340775.1). NCBI lineage: Eukaryota > Viridiplantae > Streptophyta > Pinopsida > Cupressales > Taxaceae > Taxus > Taxus wallichiana. The sequence continues at coordinate 185,527,770 of CM031243.1, read as the reverse complement.
GTTGAGCAAAAATAACCTTCTGCTTTCTTTTTCCACAATGGAGGTAAAATACATATCAATAGTATCGTGTCAGTGTTACATAGGTTATATGGATGAGGAAAATTGTACAAGCTATTAAGGTAGTAAATGATGATCCCATTTCTATATTTTGTGATAAAACAAGTGCAATTAACATTTCAAAGAATTTGGTTATGCACTCCAAAACTAAGCATATTTCAATTAAATATCATTACTTGAGAGAGTATTTGAAAATAATGTTAATCTAGAATGCATTTACACCGAGGAGTAGATAGTGGGAATTTTATCAAAGACCCTCTCATAAGGGACTTTTTAGTACCTTAGACACAAGTTGGGTGTGATACCCTTCTCATCAAGTCATTAAAGAAAGGGGGAGTAGTACAAAAAGGTGAATAAGTATAGAAAGGGAAAATAATATGTTTTGAAGATGCTTATTTATTTGTAGGGTTTCCATCAATGACAAAGGGGGAGATTGTTGGAAATATTGTCATTGATGTGAAAGGATTCATTTATGTCAATGAAGAATGCACAATGATTAAAAGAAAAATAACAACGTTTTTGTGGTGGATTTAAGTTTATTTATTATGTAACAAATCATTAAAATAATTAGAGTATAGTAGGGTTTAATGATACCTACCTCGCCAATAATGTTGATATGTATGGATGCAAGATGGGAACATGAATCCTCCTTCCAAAGTGAATGAATAAACTGACCTGAGATGAAAACTAGGCAAGATATATATAAGACAAATATATGACAAGTTGCTCAAAGAAAGGCTGATCTCAAAACCAGAGGGCTTCCTCGAAGGATGTCATTTTTTTAATAATCAAGTGATAATGATATAAAGATGTTTGATAATGAAAATATGATTAAATATCTAGAGGGATAGAGAGTTCCTACTCCATGTGGTAGGTGGCTCGGTATGGGTTATGACCATCTCGAACTCAAATTATTCATCCTAGGCTCGCTCAAGAGCATCCTGTTCTTCTCGTATGAATTAAAGTTAATGTTTTATGTCTTCAAACTTTGGTGTTAAAGTGATGGCACAAAGAATTATCTTATGTGTAATGTCTAATTACTCACAAGAAAATGAATGTGAGACAATAGGAAAGTTGTATATGCTTGTAATAGGATGTGCTTGACTCAGTACAATCATCTACAAGCAACAAATTAGAAATAGATAGATTAGAAGAAAAAAATTGATATACGTACTACAAATGTGGTTGATTTGTAAAAATATAGGAATGTCTAGAAATTTAGTATGGTCACTGGTGATGTGGGGAAAATCACTTACGAGTCAAATGAATCGTTGGCGATTCAGAAAAAGGTTGCTTCTTTGATAAGATGAAAATTTTATATGAAATGAATGATCTAAGGAATAATATGGTATTTAATATTACTAATTGATAAACTGAATATGAAAATAAGTGACAAAATCTTGCCTTTAATAAAAAAATTGTAAGAAACAATTGTGGGGAAATATTACAAGACTTTTGAAGCTTCCAAGGACGTGAAAATGATGCAAGAGATGTCAAGATGTCTGTAGTTATGTCATTTAATTTAACAATAAACTAGAGATTCACTACCAATGCCATATGATCCTTATTCATGAAGTTTAATGATCCTTAGATAATCACTGGTGTCCTGGGAAAAGTGGGGAAACCCACTTGGAAGTGGTTTCAACCACTTCTAAAAGGGTTAATTTGGGTATGGGGATGAGTGAAGATGGTTAGGAATGTGTTGAGGGAGTTGGGAGGTTATAAAGTTAGGGCTAAAATGGGTTAGGATGAGTTTTAAGTGGTTTGGGTGGTTTAAGTCATTTAGGGTGGGTGAAATAAGTTTTTATCATAGATAAAGTGTGATTTAACAGGGGTGAGTGTATGTTTTAGGAATAATAAGATAAGTTTAATATTTTGAGTGTGAATGTGAGGAGTGTGGATAAATAATGTAGGGTACCAAAAACATGTGTCTACATTTTCCCCTTTTTTTCAAGTGGTTTGTGATGGAAAAGCCACTAGAAAAAAATGAGTGGAATGATTAGATTTGTGTTAGATAGGTGGTCCCCCTCAAACTGGGGGTCATTACAACGAAGTGAAATGATCACCGATTTGAATAGGTTGTTGGATGAAGTAGGATTATGTTATAATTTAAGATACCCCAAGACCGAGCATGAAATAGATTTCCACAAAGGTGGGCTTGTGTGACCAAAAAGTTAAGTGATAGGGGAGCCAATGGGTTCTCAACCTATAGGCATATGACTTATAAGGAGCAACAGGAATTTTTTTCCCAAAACTATATAATATCCATGAAGTATTAGGATACGTACAATCGATATAAAGGATGTTGTTATAGAGGTGGTCTTATATGACTAGGAAGTTAAGTGATAGTGGAACTAATGGGTTCTTAACCTATACATGTATGACTTAACAATGGCATGAGGGAAAACATTCCCTAAAGGATACAAAATCCAAAATGGATTTGATAAGGACATGATTTATATATATATTGATTGTTTTTTGATTTTAAGAGAGTATTAGGGCCAAAAAAGGAAGCATTTGCTGTAAAAATGTGCAATTATTGATATGGTATGATTAGAATGATGATTTGATAAGGTTCGAGAGGAAAATAATGCTGTTTTGGATAAAGGGGAGGAAATGTTTTGCCATCACTCTTGGTTTCGGAAATTTGATGAAAATCATTGGTGATTAGCACAATCACAGTGATTGGGTGAGAAGGAAAAATATTGACATAAAAGGTAGTTTGGGCGCCATTTTTCACCATTGCAATCAAGAGCTTAAACAACAAAAAACCCTAAGTTTTGAATTTTTTGATTTTTTTAGTGAGATGGAGGTAGCTGGAGGTGTGGAGAGGAGATGGAGGCCCGATCGTGCTTTGAGAGGAAGGTGGTGTTTTTAAAATTTGTGTTATTTTGTATTAGTTTTTTTCTTAGAAAATTTAGAATCACTATGAAACCGCTAGTGATTTAGGGGTTATTGGTTATTTTGATGGTATCTCTAGTGATTCAAGTAAAGTCGCTAGTAATTTGAATGTTTTGATAAAAATTTGTGATTGATTATTTTTGATAGTGTGTTGTTTCATTGTGGACATAGGATAGAGAGAGATTGATGATACAAGAAATGATCCCAAAGATACTAGATGATGTTTGTGATCGATTATCGATGATAATTGGAGGCACCTTGAGGAGGTTGGATTGGGAGGGATGCATCATTATAGGCACATCCATAGAGACATGGGTTTATTATTAATGTTTTTCGAGAGATGGGACCATGTCACAAGCATATTCTCGACCGCCTCTTAGAGAGATGATGATTACACCGGAGGACATACACATGATCTTCTCGCTTATCGGTATAGGGTGAGAAGGTGTATGCGATTGATGAGGTAGGGGGTGCTATAATACAACAATTGTATGGTGATGATGTGGGTAATTTGGTTTAATCTTCTTGAGGAATTTCATATGGGGCTTTATATAGTGATGATGAGGACAAAGTTAGGTTTTATTAACGTTGATGATTATGGGTATAGACTATTATGTCGTACATGATTCATCCAGAGGTAGATTTTCATGGATGTTGATTGAAGTGGTAATCGACATGATGGATTATAAGACCGGGTTTTCTTGGGAATTTGCTTTTTGGCACATATTTATAGGGAGCTATGGTCTTGGAGGATTGGACCCGATTTGGAGTGGATGTATCATTTTATTAGAGTGCTTTGGGATTACGAGAACATTGTAGTGGCTTGACCGAGGGGGTGCCATGAATGAGAATAGAAAATGGAATCACATCACCTCTAGATGTCATCATAGGATGCCTATAATAATAATAACAATTGTACAAGAGGTTGTAAAGTATGTTGAGAGGGATATGATTGTATAATTATCAAAAATGTATTCTTTCAATATGTATTTTCCTTATAGTATAAATATATGCAAACAAAATTTTTGTTTGTTAAAATAAACAAGTCTAGAGTGACGTATTTTTATGGATGCATAAAAATTTAGTTAAAATAGTTTTATGAGATTAATGGTTTAAACTGTTAGTAATTGTTAATGTAGTGTAAGATGTTTAAAAATGATTTTAGCTTATTTTTCCCCTAATATTTATATATTTAGTTAAGCAAGGGTAACCCACCACCCTTAATGAACTATATTTATCTTGAACCTATGATCCAACATATGACATGCATTAGGGATATAGTTAGGCCACAACCCTAACAAAAATTATTGAGAATTCCTGCATATATGGCATTTAAAAAAGAGAATATGAATATACATTAAATTTCCTATGGTTGTTTGATGATGCGAGATGAATGAAAAGTATAATATTCAAATTAAAACAAATATATAATATCTACCCATTTAAATGTATAAATATCATACTAGATTAATGCATCACAATTCATAAGCTATTAATAAAATTTTATTTTTTTATCCCTCTATAAAACAAAATTCAAATTTACCTTTATTTTTGATGAAATTATAAAATACTGATATGTGTGTATATAACACACACATATATGCCAATTTAAAATAATACATATCTAGATATGCATGCATGTGTGCATGTACACATGCAAGTGTGTGTGTGTGTGTGCACATTTATATGTGCACATGTACACATGTGCATGTGCATGTGTGTGGGAATGTGCATGCATGCATGTGTGAGTGTGTGGGTGCGTACATGCAAGGGTGCACACACATGTTTGGGTGCGTGTGTAGGTACATGTTTACACCTATGTGTGTGTGTGTGTGTGTGTGTGTGTGTGTGTGTGTGTGTGTGTGTGTGTGTGTGTGTGTGTGTGTGTGTGTGTGTGTGTGTGTGCGTGCATGTGTGTGCGTGCATGTAATGTGTAAGCACACATATGTGTGTGTGTGTGTGTATGGGTGTGTGCATGTGTGGTGTACTTGTGCATGTGTGTGGGTGTGGGTACAAGTGTGTGTGTGTGTGTGTGGGGGGGGTGCATGTATATGCACATGTCCACATGTGTGTATGCATGTATGCTTACATGCATGTGCATGTATGTGTGCATGTGTCTACACATGAGTGTGTATGTACATGTGCACACATGCACGTGTGTGTACATGCGTGTGTGTGATTGAAGATTTAACATAACTAACACATGTCTCACATAATTTCTAAGTAAATAAGACCCACCCACGAATAGTAAGCACGACAAAACTATGTCCCAAAATAGGTAACAATATATCTTATAGGGTGATTATAAGTAGGAATATATGACATTAATTAAAATCTAGGCTAATAAACCAATCCAAATTTTCACGAATTATCCATTTTCAAGAGGATTTTTTTCTTTGAGTTAAATGGTGAATATAAGCCTCTAAAATTACCCTTTTTCCCAAAAAAAATCATCTCATTCAACATAAAGGAATCACATTAATGGGAATGGAACAAACAAGTTCTCTACCTTACATAATTACATCATGAACCTAATCCATGAGCACACTACATTTGTGGAATTTTAGAAAACAAATATACAAAATACATCACATGAACATGATAAAATGATTGAGAAAACAAGACACTTGAGAAAGTTAGCAAGGCACCTAAGAAAGTGTTTGAACACGTGGAAAGTCTCCTAAGTTGGTGGAAACACCTAAGAAGGAGTTCCCAATAAATGAAGAGCCTCAACTTAAAGTCTTATATATGAATAATTGAGTAAATCCAATGTTCATATGTGTATTTACTAACAAATAATATAAAAAGAAGTTATAGACCTAATTGATTAACTTGTATACAATGACAACAAGTTTGATCATTCCTTACAATATGAGGGTTATTTGGGACACATCACTCATCCGATGGCAATATGACCAAGATATATTGATAAAAATTCTTTATCATGCCTAGTGCTAGAAGATTTTAATAGAATCTTAGGAAAATAGTAGCAACCAAAATTGGAACAATGCTGAATAATGAAAATAAATGCATTAGATTTTAATATGATAACAATGACACGAGATGATTCATATGATAACAATGAGTTTCCAATAAAGGATTAAAATTCTATAATAATATCTACATCAGAGAAAGTTCAAGATTCCACACCTAGTGATAGTCCATTTATCAAGTAGAAAAATAAGCAATTGTTCAATGGGGTCATTTGCATGATGTCATATCTCTATATCAAAGTGTATCTTATCTTGGTTCAAACTATAAACTGTATCCACCTACGACATCTAATTTGTGAGCATATCAAGAATATGATGACTATTTGGAAAAATATAGATAACATGAATGTCTCAACATCAGCAGACAATTACTTCATTATAAAAATGATTTAATATTTAAAAATTAAAACATAGTTCCTTCACATCTATTCCACATCCACTCAAGGATTACTTATTATCATTCATCAATAAACTAATCAAATTATATTTACATGTCAAATAATGTGAACTCATCTAATCATCCAAAATGAAAAACATATGTAGACCATCATTAATAACTAACCCATAACATTAATGCAAGAAGTACAAAATTGAAATCAAATACACTAGATGATTAAGGTAAAATAATATGAATCACATATATCTATATATCAATACAAAAGATCAATATATCCAAGTCCAATACAAAATAACACTAGGGTGAATGATCTCCTAGATCCTTAATATTTAGGTTCATATATATGAGAAATACCTAAATGTTTTTAAATTGGAACATGAGCATGGATGCTAACGAATGCTTCTCTTGCTCATGGTACACTGCAAGGTATGCATTTGGGAAGTCTACCCCAGTGTGACATAGTGTGTAAAAATGTTCACTCCAAGACCATTATCTATTGGTTTTGGTGGGGGCATGCCCTTATCTTCCAAATGGAGTCAAAGTCTAATGAGATTATCCTCCACCTTAACATGAGATTAATGAACTATTTTTTATAATTTACTTATGCATGCACTAAGTGTTTTAGCTCATGGTTTTACCCTTATGATTTGATCATGTTAGATAAAGAATTTTGAACAACATTGGATAAATTCCAAGTGTGGGACTTGAAAATTGAAATAATCCTCTAGAGAAGGCTAGTTCCTCACCCATTTTAACGCTAAAACTACTGCTAGAATAATCATACTCTAACATATATAAGTAACCAAGGAGAGAGGGACAAGGAAAAGATAAAACAACTAAGCCTAAGAAATGATGCAATAACACCAAAAAGGGGCTGATCACTCTCTCTTCAAGTTTAAGAGAAGGAAGGAGATCAATTATAAGATAGAAGGTGCAAATTCTTGCCACTTTTTGACCTTGTAACAAAATCAGCTCAAAACCCTATTTGATTACACACGATTGACGTTAAATTTTTCCAAATACCATATACAAACAATCAAAATTATAAGAGAAGAAGGAAATAACATAATGATAGACACGAGGGGAATATTCAGGCCACACTTTATATCATATTACTATTTTTGTATGCATAAAATGCTACAATTGAGTTTGGAGGTAAAAATGCTTCACAAAATACATGCCTAGGTCTAGAAATCCTCATTTATGTCACAATTTTGACATTATGACATTTATAAGCCAGTGAGGGATCGTTACAATGAAGAAACATGCAAATTTTTTATAATGAATGATAGGATATGGGATTAAAAGATGCTACATGATAATTGATCTACCCAACCTTGTGACATTTCTATGAAACTCCCCATAACAGACATTTCATTACTCATGATGGCTCATACTTTTGGATCTCTCTTAGCTTGTAAGAAAACTCTTAATATATAATTATGGTCAAGAACATCCTTTAGATCAATGAAAAACTGTAAAAACTAGATATAGATACAATAAAGCATTGTTAAATGTCCAAATTTACTTGCACATGTTAGTGACCATCATTCCAGTTGGGAATGGAGGAATAAGCTATTTTAGAGGACCCCAAGATGAGAGAGGATCACAACAACATCATTTAACTAAATTTGGCATTTGTTTCCCTTTGACATTACGTGAAACAACCCCCAAATTCATAACTTTAATTTTTCAAACTACTCCTCCATTCATCGCAAACCTTATATCCTCTAAATTCTCTCACCAAGACAATGTTAACAAGACAAATTTTATCAAATTTGGAGTTCAAGAGATGAAGATATGGCCATTTGAAGTTTTGCAGCTTGGGAGGAACAAACAATTTTTTCTCGTGACATGTGGAAGCCCTTGATTTTCTTTGCAATTGCTACGTGACACTTTATGGTTTTTACGGTGTCAAGTTTTTCGTATGTGTGTAGCCTAATTTTTTACCTTTTATAACTTTTCCTTCAACCAACATGTCTCCTATACAATTAGGCATCAAGGACCCGAGTGTAACTTGCATAGTTGCGGGAAGGATGGCAGACTTGAAACTTCACTAAATCCACTATATTTTAAGATCTTGGAGTCTTTCGACACATTTGCTTTAGAAAGTACAAAAATGATGACACATGTCTCTCCTCGATGTTTGATATTTAACTTTCACCAAAGATTTGAATTTCCTTGAACCTTCCATGGAACTGAAAATTTATCCTCCTTGGTTTGTTCTGGGGACTTGGAGTCCAATAGGCACATCTTCCTAAGAAGTTGATAGAATACTATTGCGTGTCCACCTTTTTAACATTATATCTACACCACGTGTCGATATTGATCCATCCCTACCCCGCCTTTGACTTGTCTTGATCTACCAAAAACATGAAATATAATTAAACTCCACCTCATTCCATGAACTTGAAGTCTCATGGAATGTAAATTCCTTAAGAAGGCCCAAAATGTTGACACATTTCCATATGTCTTCCCATGGGTTTTTATATGTTAGTGTTCCTTTTGACTTAGCGGATCTCCTAAACTTGACAGTATACCAAATTTAGCACATCCATCTAAATATTTTAACCTTTGTTTCGTGGTTTTTTGCAATGTCCCTTGGGTTTAATGAAACATTTGAATATTTAATGTTGGAGGTATTTTTAAAGGTTTGGAGGTCTTTACTTTATCTTGTGGGTTTTATTAAATTTGCATAAGTCCATGATGGGATTGAAAGTTATCAAAATATCTCGGAGGGGTTATTTTAGATAACATTTTGGTGACCTCCAAGGGATATCTACCTCGCTAGATAAATGACTTGTTTCCTTGAGCACTCATTAGGGATGGAGTTGAGCCTAAAAACATGAAGAAATGATCTAGATCTTAAAATATCTTATCCCCGAGCCATATAAAGCATAAAATGAACTTAACATCGAACCGGAACCATTTTGGAATTCTCTTGAAGATGATTTTTGGGTGTTTTTAATGATCTTGCAAACTATCCCAAAACATGGAATTTTTAACCAAGAAAGGAGGCATCGAGATATCTTATTTGTGGAGCTACGAATGAAGCTTAGAAAACTGATCCATTATTTTATTTCATCACGAAACCTTCTCTCAAATATGATTTTGGGAGTTTTTGATTAAAACTTGTGAATTGTCTCAAAATATTGAATTTTAAACCAAGGAAGAGGCAATGAGAATTTTGATCTTTGCAACTGATTTTGGGGCTAAATGATTGAACTTTATAAACTACCACAACCATTGTTTCCTCCATGAATTTTTTTGAACCAAATTGTGTAACAACAAACATATCCCACAAAAATTATGTATAAAATTTGAAAATCATGCATGCTTCAAGGGGAAACATGCAGAGTGTACAAAATACTTCTTTTGCAATAAACACACCTAAACTACCCTACTCTAATAAAGGAAAAGGAAGCTAAACAAAACCAACAATTGGTTGGGAGAAATAGCTCCCTTTCCTTACAAAATTTGACCATGTAATTAGTTTGACAATAAACATGGTCTTTAATGAGAGTGGAAAACTATCTTGAAACCAATTTTCCACCCCATTCTTCAAAGTATCAGCTGAAAATATAAAGAATGCCTCCTTATTTTGAGTTGCACTTGGTTCTTAGATGTATTGCAGTTGGCTTTTGGTTCTTTGATGATATTAATCATACTATGAAGTGAGCATGATTAGTGACAACTATAATTTTGGCTCTAAAATATCCAAATATTTGATCGGGCATGTAACCTTAGGAACCGATAGATTGATCTTTGTGATTTTCCCATTTTCTTCATTCTTAGCTCTAAGGATGGAGTTGGTAGAGACTCTTTCCTAGATGGATGCAAGATAATTTTGGCATCATGTCTTTTTCTCTTACACAAACATATATTTTTCACCTTTGTATTCTCATGCTCTTCTTCCTTAAACATGAAGGTAGGGAACTCAAAAATATCATCCTTAAAATCTCGAGGCCCTTCCAATTTCATTGCAAAGAACTAATGATGCTCTTGGTGTGTCACCGTAATCCTTCAAAAGGGTAAAAATTATAAAAATGCAGAGTAATGAGGATTATTGAATTCAATTGTAACATCTTTCTCACTTGGAAGATTTTCTTTAGCCTTGTGCTCCATAGTTTCAACCTCCTTTTCTTCGGATTGTTCAATTAAAATAGTAGGAGGTCCTCTAAAGGATTGAGCCATATCTCCATATTTTATTTCATATTCATTCCATTCTTCAACACTATTTCATGATTTTAGTAGTCACCTCTTACCCTCTAATCTCTTTTTTAACCTCAACCATTCCGACCTATCACCCAACCCCGAATGGGTGCTCACCCAAGGCACGTGTAGGTGCTGAGCTCCTCTTTATGTGAGCCTTGTAAGAATTCTTATCATTAATGGAAAAATTTTTACGTAGACAAAAGATACATGCATCCATCCCTAGAATCAAGATAAAGAACTAGACCCAAGCACAAATGTACCAAAACATGGAAGTACACATCACAACACCATGCGAGAATCGATATAAACCATAAACAATATAAAGAATGCAAATTTTTGGGCCCATAAACATAGATATACAGAACAATCCATTATCTATTGATTCATAACTGTTTACAGTAACTAAATACATCAAGTGACTCATAACTAGACCAAATATATTCACAGGGTCTCAATACTTCTTCTACAATGGCTCTATGGCAGGAGTTACAAAAATTTCTAGAACATATCCCATCTAGTCTACCCTACTTCCTAGTTCTCACTCTCCCGCTCAATCCTTACTATCCATCTGCACACACACATTCTCCATATCCTTCTCTCTTTGTTGCCATGTAAATCAATACATAAGAAGGGAATCGAAGGAATATTCTCTAACTGCTTGATCAGCACTCCAGAACATGCCAAATGTCATCATGTCTTTCCATACTCAAGTATCCTCAGCATGTAAATGTCAGCTAACCATAACTAACTCCACCTTTACAACTCCTAATCCTTTCATGATAACCATAATGATACCCAGGAAGATTCTTTCCTTAAGTTGTAAGTATACTTAACTTTATCCATAACTAATTCTGGTTGCCTTTCCATGTGTTCCTCTATCACGAATTTATCCATGGTCCAAAAAGTGACTAAGTCCTCGAACATGTTTTGCCCGGCGTAAACCTTTGTGCCTCCCAAAAGGTACTTTTGCGCAAGCCTTCGTGCCATGCTGTTATAAGCCACAATCTCTCATACCTCGTACTTGGTCATTTTAAGGGATCAACATCACCCCACACTAATTTGATTGCCACCCTCGGAAATCCTCTTAGCTATCCGAAAAAAAATCCAATGATCCAAAAATGGCTAAGGAAAAATGTTGCATGACTTAACAACTCAAAGGACTAACTGGAGGAGTTCAGGAACTCTGAATCTATTTCATCCTTTAGCTTCTTCCACGCCTCCAACTCTACTAAGGCCTTCCCTGGCACCTCCTCTACTATGCTTGGCACTTGGTCTGGTGTGATTTCCTCAACCTTCCCCTTCAGCTCCTAAATGACCACCACTAGTTCCATGTAAACACCCTCAAACTCATCCATCTACTTTGTGATAGAGTCTCATAGTTCACAATTGCAAAAATCCAACTTCTCGTGCTTGGTTTTAATCTTTTCCTTCTACACTATGGTGTCAATGATCAATTGGGTGCAATCAATCTTGGTTGTTAGGAAATTCTTGTACAAGGCCTTGAGAGCAGCCTCCTCCACTACTACCCATTCATCGTAAATGGGCTCACACTTCCTATAGCTATTGAAGACCCTATCTACTAGTATATTTACTTCTTTGAGTTGGGTGAGAAAATCCTCTAACTCAGTGATCTGGGCTTCAACCGTGTGATTTTTTTATTTTCCTTTTCCTTTGAGAGCTCCTAAGCCATGGTCCCTATGCCATTCTTGACGTTGGCCACCAAAATCCTCACCAAGTCATCCGGATACTCCATTTAATCACCATAGTATGTCATGTCTTGGCTCACCAACGCTGGACATTGTCCCAAGATAATTTTTATTAGGCGGAACTCACTCATAGCCCTTCTTGGTTCATGTCTGCTCACATTTTAATCTGTGGCACAATATCTCAATTTCCTTCTCCTTTCTATTATTTTCCATGACCAAGGTCGAACAAAGAGCCCTCATGTATAAACTTTACCTTATAAAATCCGTAGAGACATATTTTGCATTGCATTGCACACCTTCTCGTTAGTGAGGTGGCTTAGATCAATCACCTTATATGTCGCCCCTACCTTCTTCTTTAAGTGGATGGTCTCAATTGTGTGATTGTTGACCTCAAATTTAGGATCCTCTGAATGATAATGCAAGTTCTAGCTTATCATCTTCTTTGTTTTAGTCACAACCCCATCTTGGTCCAACAAATCCCAACCATGTAGATTTTCCTAGGAAAGTGTGCTTTGGAACCTTGCACGCAACACCTTCATGGGATCATCCATGAAGTCCATGTGAGGGGACATAGGTTTCCACTTATTTCTCTTTGTATTGTGATTTGAGCATTGTTTCCTTAGAGTACTTGTTCCTACAATGAACCCTTTATCCTCCTTGATAACGAAGGAGTCTCCCTTGTTCTTTTCTCCTAGGATCATGTGCTAGAAAGGTGAATTTTCTCATGATGAAATCTTCACAAGAAATTTTGCATAATTTTATTTCTCCTTCCCATGCACATGAGCTACTACCTTGGTGTCTGCCTCATCTCATCTCTTTTCTTCCTCCTCGAGTTTTTCCTCGAGATCTTCCCTAAACGCAGCAGTGATTGTTATCCAAATGTATCTCCTAGAAATTTGGTTAACTCACATACACATTTTGGCTCTAGGTTGTTCATTGCAATTTTGCACGCACTCAAGATCACTTGGTACATTCCCTTGGTCATAGTTTCCCTACACACCCCTTTCCTTTCTCTCCTTCCACTTTTCCCTTACACCCATCTTCTATGCATTCACCTTCTTCCTAGTCAGTTTCTTCCCTTTACATACATCCTATAATTTCTCTAATCAGCTAAGCCCCTAACTTCCCTCGCACACCATGCTCATTACTTTGTAATAGTTGTGCCTTGACCATGCATTCTCTGCCCACTAATTTGCCTCACTTCCCCACGTGCATCACACACACCCCCTCTACGCCTTCCTATGTTTTCTACACATGCCCTTCCCTTGCACCCTTCTATGCCATGTCATATTATGACATGCTTGAGTATGCCACATGCAACCAGTCAAGCATGCCAAAAGGGTACCGAATCTTTGCAACAAATTAGATAATCCACATATGCCACATGTTTTGTGTGCACCGATGAATTTGACATCTTCTGACAGCCGTATCTTCTACTACAGATCTCAGATCAATGCATTCCTGTACTTGTCAGAGAGATGCTAACATCAACTACAATGCCAAAAATTCAAATTCAAAATTTGGAGGATATGGTAGGTGAGAAATGTGAAAACATATTGCTAAGTATTAACGAGTAGATCTGATTACTCAAACCACCCGATTTGATATGATCCGCCCTCCTTTCCTCTTTAGCATGACAAACAGGTGTGGGGAAGCATATTTCATAGATATCTAGATAAATTTATAGGAATTGAATGCTTCTTGTTGGTGGTTGTGTTTCAAATTTAGTTTTTCCCTCCTTCCTTTCTTCCTCCATGGATTCATCTATAAATGTAAGAGCAAGGCTCATTTGTTATGTTGGACACTTTGGATCCTTACGTATTTTGCTAAGGACTCCATATTTTATGTATTTTGAGTTGCAGACCTCTATGTTTGGCTCTTACATGTGGATATCAGCCTCCTTCATCATTGTAACAACTTTGTGCATTTTTAGAAGTAATAGAAGCATCGTTTTGTGACTATTCTCTATCCTAACATGTTTATATTCCTTCTTCTTTCCTTTTATTTTTGCATTGTGTGTTGGTTGTGCTATTTCAGGTCCCTTATAGTTCCATATTTAGTTGTGTTCCATGAAAATGATCTGGTGAATACATGTTTCATTGTGCTACTCGTGCCTAGCCTCCTTTCATGCATTTCCCTTCATTTTTGCTCAGAATAGATAGTGTTCATCCCTCTTTTATGGTGCTATCACCTTTTAGTGTAGTTTCCTTTCATGTTATTCTTCTACCCCTGGTCCCTTGGCATTATTAGCTTAGTTTCCCCTTTTCAACACTAGGAGTAGTAGTAGCAGTAGAAATAGATAGAGGAACCGACCTTCTCTGGAGATCCGTCCCAAGCTTGTAAGGTCCCACAACTTGGGGATGGTTCCATTGTGGTCTCAAAGACCTCGAAATTCTGAGATATGAGATGTGGGTGCATGTTTGAGTAACCAATAGTTTATAACATGCCGGTGGGACTAGAATTGAAAGCTCAAATTTCATATCTCTAAGTTCTGGTGTGTGGACTTAGTATTTTAGCCTTTGGAGGCTCATTTCAACACATTTGGTGACTCCCAACATTTTAAGATCTCTATTTCAGCAGATTAGTGCCTTTCATGAGAAGAGTGCATACAAGAAGAAGTGCAGTAGTTGAATATTATTTTAAGTACCTCCAACTATCCCCAAGAAGAGTTCATTCTAGAAAGCTCACACACGCATCTCTATCTCTAGCGCACCATGCCCACTCAACTCCTCCTCAAAATAGATAGCCTACGCACCTGCAATGGCGCATCAACAACCTCCTCCATTAAGAAAATTTGTAAACTTTGCTAGAGGGAGTCCTTGGCTTGTTGGTCAGGCAACATGATATGCCAAATGGCATGCTCAAGAGTATTCCATACTTTACTGGTGAGAATCAAGTCACCCTCAGAGCATATCCAAGATATAGAAAACATGTGTTCACTCTATCTAATCACGAGATGATGATGTAGCAAACAAGTTTCTTTGCACCTCTTTCAAAGGTAAATCTCTATAATGGTACCGAGGCTTGAGACTTGGATCAAATACCACCTAGGATGAGATGGGAACAACTCTTTGTAATTAATTTGAAGATAAATTAGATCACCTATCTCTGGTGGAGCAACTGAAAACAAGGAGGGCACCCAATGAGCAGATGACTAATTTCAACATCAGATTTCAGAAGACTTGGGACAGGATCCCCCTTGTGGTGAGACCTATAACTCAACATGCTTTCTTGTATTACCTAAAGGCACTCAACAACGACATTTCAATTATGACCCAATCCATGGGAGGTAGGACTTTACTAGCTACTTATAGTATTACAATAAGGGTAAAAATAGTCTTATTCAGTCAAAAGCTAGCCCCTAGACCTCCTATGCCATTGTTCCCAAAAATGTCACAGTGCCCCAACCTTCTATGGCCACTATTCCTAAGACTCGAGTAAAGTGCACACCAATGACTCAACATCCTACTCTCCAGCACAATAGAAGGAGGATGAAGAATTAAAGGCCTTGATTAAAAATTTATCAAACAAGGTCATATCATTAGAAAAGCAACAAGCCTATAGAGGCAATTCCAATCAGGTGCATGGACAAAGCTATTAGCCTTGGCGGAATCAATATGGAAATCCAAGATACACACCCAACCAACATAATGATAGATGGCAACCTAATGCACACCTAACCTTACAAGTTATTCCTCCCATGCCTTCTCTACCAAGACTCCAGCGGTGCGATTCATGTGCTTGTTCTAGTTCAGAAAAACTTGGCACAAGAGTCAGAATGGTGCTTCCCTTGCAACATGCCTCATAGTTAATATCATTGTGCTAATGCTGTGCTTGCCCAAGCCTTCATGATCCAGAATGCTTCAGCCTATGAGCCCTCAACAAGTGCCAATGAATTATATAATCTAGAAAGATCAGAAGTTCCTCAGGAGACAAATTTGATGTTATTTGGTGCGGAGGACTTCTGTGTAATCAAACAAGCTGCATAAGACACAAAAAGACTATGCACCCAAGTTTTGGAAAACACAAGATATAAGAAAATAATGTTAGAGTTAGGTGCACAGGTAAAAACTTGACAATGCAAGAAGATCCTTAGAAGAAGAAAGAAGTGGATAAGGCATCTTGCAAGTAAAAGTGCTCAAATCCCTATGCAGGAGGCCCCATGTAAAATTCCCTCTAAAGCTGCACATGCCCCTCCTTTGGTAGGCCAAGCCTTTTCTTCAGCTAAAATTTAGGATTCTACACCTGAACAATCAAGAAGGGATGTTGTTCCCCAAATGCACAAGATGGGGGCCTTCCATTTAGCATTTTTGACCAGATGAAGAGAACAAACATAAATGTCACAATGTGGGATGCCTTGACCATTCCATCTCAACGAGATCTATTTGATGAAGCTCTGGTGAAACTCCTGCATGCTGATCTAGTTATATAAAAGCCACATGCTTCTATCAAAATATGCCAAGAAGAGGAGAAACAAGTAAGTAAATTTATTAAAACCCCACCCTTATATATGTCCTTGATTATAGGCAAACACCTAGTGCATAATTGCATGATTGACTTAGGTGTTAGTACTTCTGTTATGCCTAAGAAAATAGCTAATGTCTTAGGTCTGAAATATAGCCCTTTGTCTAAAGGAGTCCTGCAACTTGATGGCTCAATTTTCACTACCTTAGGAGTCATCAAGGATCTTGAGTTAACCCTCCATGCATGTCCAAGCTTAACAATTACTCAAGATGTGTCAATCATTGATCTGCCTCCTTTGTTTTCCCTATGTCTATCAAGAGAATTTACTACTAAAGTGGGTGGTTACTTGTCTTCTGATTGGTCTCATATGTTACTCAAGACAAGGTATGGTACCTAGTTTACCATACAAGTTGAGCCTATATTTTCCTATCATGTAGAGTCATATGTCCCATCCCTCCCCAAGCCAACTGTCTAATCTAAGAAGAAAGAGCTTCAATTCTTGAAGAGTAGTCTCTTCCACCCTCTGTTCCTAACCTAGTGCTTGATGAATGGGAGAAAAGACACCATAAATTTGATCCTTATGCTAAAGAATTGGAATCTTATGAAACTAGGCTTGGTACTTATTGCATTATAAAAGAATATGCTGTGCTGCCACACACCCTCAAAAAGACAAAGTTCAACATGGTCTATGGAAGTTGTACTTTGATGGATCCAGAAGCAAAAATGGCACGGGAGAAGGAGTGGTTCTCATTTCCCCTAAGGATGATAAATTATTTTTCATGCACAGCTGTAGTTTGCATGCTCTAATAATGTGGTAGAGTATGAAGTGCTAGTGTATGGCATAATCATTGCTTGAGAAGAAGAAAATTAAGGTGCTTTGCAGATCTTTGGGGACACATAATTGATCATCCACTAGGTTACCAAAAAGTTCCAAAAAAATAATAAGCTTCTCAAATCTTATAAATATAGAGTTTGGGACCTCCTTGAGAGCTTTGATGCTCTTAATCTATAGGTGGTGCCACGCAGAATGAACAAGGAAGTTGACCAAATGGCCACACTAGGTTCATAGTTCTCTCCTACGTTGAGGAATTTATCAAAGGAAACACTCAACACATCAAGATGGTGATCATGACATCCATTCCAGATAACAATACCAGCTAGCAAGTGTTTGATAGTGATGCACAGATCATCCAGTTTATCTAGAATGAAGTTGAGTTCTCATCAAGTATGCAAGCTGACTTGCATGACAGCTATGGTGACCAAGTGATACAGCTGAAAGACAAATAAGTTTCCTAAAGGGCTAGTCACCTTAGAGAAAATTTTTAGCCCTGATGATGAGTTCAAGGGTGAAGAAAGGTACATGCGTGCTACATAAGAAGACTACTCCTTTGTTACCATTGCACATCGGAAAGAGTTGTTGCTCACAGAATTTTGTGCATGAAGAAAAGTAGGCCTTCATTTATCTTTGTCAAAAATATAGTGATATCTTCTCCGGGAATATGAAGACCTCAAAGGTTTTGATCCAAGTGTTTCTCAACACTCCATTGACCTTGATCCTGGTATCAATCCCATCAGACAAAAGTAGTGGTCAATCAATCCAAAGATAGAACCCCTCATGAGGAAGGAATTATCCAAACTCATTGAAATAAAAATTATTTTTCCTATCAAATACTCTACCTAGTTCAAAATCTGGTTCTAGTGCATAAGAAGAATGGTGAAATCAGACTTTGTGTTGATTTCAAAGACTTGAATAAGGAATCTCTTAAGGATCATTATCCTTTGCCTTCAATGGAGCAGATTTTACAGACTATGGCTGACACGCAAAGGTTCTCCATGCTAGATGGGTATTTAGGTTTCAACTAGATCCTGGTCAAGGAAGAGAATCAATTCAAAACAGAATTTACAACCAAGTGGGGAACATATGCATATCAGAAAATGTCCTTTGGTCTGTCAAATGCATACACCACATTTTAGTGTACTATGGATATTGCCTTCAAAGGATATATCAATGAGTTCATCCTGGTTTACCTCGATGACATAAAAATCTTCTCAAAGTAGAGCACGGATCATATGATACACCTGGAGAAAGTATTTAAGAGATGTAAAAATTTGGGGTATCTCTTAACCCCAAGAAGTGTAATTTTGTAGTAGTGCAAGGAAATATTTTGGGCCATGTGGTTTCTAAGGATGACATCACAATTGATCTTGAGCACATTTTAGCCATTCTGGATCTTTTCTTGCTAGGGCACAAAACACCCTACAATCCTTCCTTGGTAAGATAAATTTTGTTAGGAATTTTATCCCTAACTTTGCAGGATTGGTTCGGCCCATCAACTTGATGCTCAAGAAGGACAAATATTTCAGATGGACAACATAAGGAAGAGAAAGCTTCAACAATATCAAGCAAGATATTGCTTGCGTGCCAACACTTATCAATATGGATTATTCAAAGGATTTTATCCTTTATGATTATGACATTGATGCAAGTATTGCTGCTATCTTAACATATGAAAATGAACAAGGACTGGAACAACCAAGGCTTTCTTGACTAGATGTTGAATGATTATGAGTTAAATACAGTCACATGGAGAAATAAGTCTTCACCATCATGCACGTGCTCAAGAAATTCAAAAGTATGCTCACCACCAATCATATCAGGTGTTATTCTCCCACTCTTCTATCAGAGACTTCATCATGGGAGTAGAAATTAGTGAGAAGAGAGCACGATGGGTGACCAAAATCATGGAGTATGATGTGACTATTAAAGCCACAAAACTGGTAAGAGGTAGTGTGCTTTGTAAGTAGATTGTTGAGGATGTGCGGACTAGACCTGAAGCTTCATTATTTTTGGATGAAGACCTTCCACATGCAGAGATTGAACAAAATATAGACCCTAGTGCACTCTAGGCGAGATATAATCACAATAAAAAGGCAATAGGAACTTCACCTTATAAGCTTGTCTATGACAAGGAAGCTACCCTTACTTTGACACTAGAGTTGAATTCGTTAGTGCTTTTCCAGCAGCTGGAATTTGAAGGCAAATACCAAAGAGAAATCATAATGATAGATGGTTAATCTTGAATAACTCAGGAACTCTGCCATGATTAAGCTAGAACAACATGAATGAGAAATAAATAAATGGTTTGACAGAAAGGCTAGGCCTCAAGATTTCAAAGTTGGGGACTTGGTTCTAAAATGGGATGCTGACAGAGCTAAACCAGGGCGTCATTCAAATTTTGATGCACTTTAGAGTGGCCCATACATCATCAGTTCCTACAAAGAAGCTAACTCTTTCGAGTTAACTCATCTTCATGGAGGTGTGCTGCAAATCCCAATAAATGGGATCTATCTCAAACCATTCCATTAATTTTGTTGCATCATGTTGTATATATTAGAGTAGTTTCAATTCCTCCATGTGCGCTGTGTGCACATTGTTTTGTTTGTACATAGTTCTTTCTTCTCGTGTGCTTCATGTGTGTGCTCTTTTTTTCTTCTAGAACACAGTCTCTCTCAACAGTTGTAAGAATCATAATAAAGTCAAGAAATGATCCTCAAGTGACTGCAAGGAGCTTCATGATTGCATAAATGAAATCTATGCCCAATGGATACTTTAGGCTACTGATCTCCTTCATATAGCAAGTAGATGGCCTTGAAAGTCACCAAAACTGTTATCCAAATGTCTCTCCTAGTAATTTGGGTAACTCACATACACATTTTTTCTCTAGGTTGTTCATTGTAATGTTGCACATGCTCAATATCACTTGGCACATTACCTTGGTCATAGTCTCCCTACATGCCCCTTTCCTTTCTCTCCTTCTAATTTTCCATTACACCCATCTTCTATGCATTCACCTTCTTTGTAGTTAGTTTCTTCCTTCCCGTATGTCCCAGATTGCTCCAATCAACTAAGTCCCCGACTTCCCGCACGTGCAAAGACTCATTACTTTGTAATAGTTGCGCCTTGACCATGCATTCTCTACTCACCAATTTTCCTCATTTCCCATGCACATCACCACGCCCTCTACGCCTTCCTCCATTTTCTCCATGTACCCTTCTCTTGTTCCCTTCTATGCTAGGTCATATTTTTTCATGCTTGAATTTTCCATGCGTAACTAGTCAAGCGTGTAAATCGTGCACCGAATCTTCACAAAAATCAGCCAATCTACACATGCCACATGTTTTGCATGCACCGATGACTTTGACATATTTTGATAGCCATATCTTCTGCTATAGATGTTATATTGGCACATGCCCTGACTTTTCAGAGAGCTACTGACATCAACTACAATGCTAGAAATTCAAATTCAATTTTGTGCAGATCTTATAGGTGAGAAATGGGAAAATGTCTTGCAGAATAGTAATGAGTGGATCTGATTACTCTAACCACCCGATTTGATATGATCCAACATCCTTTCTTCTTTATCATGACAAACAGTGTGGGGAAGCGTATTTCATAGATCTCTATGCAGATTTACAGGCATTGAATGCTTCTTGTTGGTGGTTGTGTTTCAAATTTGGTTTTTTCCCTCCTTTGTCCTTTCTTCCTCCATGGATTCATCTATAAATGTAAGAGCAAGAATCATTTGTTATGTTGGACACTCTAGATCCTTACGCATTTTGCTAAGGACTCAATATTTTTGTATTTTGAGTTTTATACCTCTATGTTTGGCTCTTGCATGTGGATATCGACTCCTTCATCATCATAAAAACTCTATGCATTTCTGGAAGTAATAGAAGCATTATTTTGTGACTATTCTCTATCCTAACGTGTTTGTATTCCTTCTTGCCTTTTATTTTACGTTGTGTACTTTTGGTTGTGCTATTCCGTGTCCCTTGTATTTCCATATTTAGTTGTGTTCCATGAAAACAATCTAGTGAATACATGTTTCACTATCTTTGCTCGTGCCTAGCCTCCTTTCATGCATTTCCTTCATTCTCACACGTAAAAAAGTGTTCATCCCTCTTTTCTGGTGCTATCACCTTTTAGTGTAGTTTCCTTTCATGTTATTCTTCTACCCCTGGTCCCTTGGCATTATTATCTTAGTTTCCCCTTTTTAGCACTAGGAGTAGTAGTAGCAGTAGAAATAGATAGAGGAACTGGCCTTCTCTAGAGATCCATCCCAAGCTTGCGTAAGGTCCCACAACTTGGGGATAGTTCCATTATGGTCTCAAACACCTTGGCCCTTCTAAGATCTCGAGATGCGGGTGCACGTTTGAGAAACCAACAATGATATTCCCCAAACTTTCCTCTTAACTCGTGACATCATGTACGTTTGGATTTTTTTGTTCTAGCTCTTCCCCATTTGAATTCTTACCTTCCTCACGCTCGGCTATGAAGCCTCAACTCTTCCTTTTTGTGAAGTTCTTACATCCACACCGCTACTTTGGTGGGTGTAATACTTCCTTTTTGGGAAGTATCTAGCTTTCCTTCACTTCCCTCTTCTTCTTCTTCCTCTCCTTCTTCATCCTAGACTACTTTCATTAGCAGGATTGGTGCCTCCCATGGCTTTGGGAAGGTGGAGTATATGACCTCCACTTCAAATCCTCCTTATGTCTTTGGTCTTACCTTTAAAAACACTCAATGGATGAAGCCCTTAATGGTGACATTGACTTGTGGATGAAAATCTAGAAAGTTGAGCTCCTAAGTCCCTTTGTACGCTGGCCTCGAGCCATACTTATAGGTCACACACAAGGTGTGAACATACACATCCACTTTTTCAGCATCAAAATTCAGCTTCATGTGTCCTTTAATTGATTGATGGCACACTTTATGTATCTATAAGTGAACATGAATGAGAGCTTGCACCATGTCCCTATTTCTTCTTTGGCCATCATGAACTTCACCAAGAATAAGTGCAATGTAACTGCAAATTTTACCTAATCACCAACAAATTGTGAAAACTCATGGGGATGCACCATTCATTCTTGAAGGCCTCATGCAATCTCTCATACCATTTGTTCATATGCACCTTATAGGTGTTCGAGATGGACCCATCACAAGTAAATTGTGCAAACTGCACTACAGGAGATGAGTGTGTCGGTGGGTGAACCCATATATTTCCATCTGAGCCCATTTGGGGCACCAATTTCCTAAAATACAATTAATAGGAGTATGGAACCCCATGTGATATTTTCTCCCACCTCATTCTACACTCATGCCTCCTCAATGATACTATTTGTAATAAACTGGGTGAAGTTGTAATGTGCCCTTTTAGATACCATGTATGCAACATACAAGAACCTCTTATAAATATCCTTCCACCGCTCAATTGTGCCTTACTTATAGCTGATGAGTTAGGATATGACCCTTAATGACTAGTTAACAAGGTCTGAGATAACCTGAGCTCTCCCTCCCCTCTCATAGTTCAATTGCTTCGAAAATTCCTTGATATTTGTAGTGGGACATAAATCAAGTGCCATTTCCTCACCTGTATTCCACGTGCCTATTACTATTCTAATCATTTGGCCTATGAGTATCATTCTTCTTCCCGTAAATTAGAATAAGTTCTCGTGCACCCATTATATCAACCACCGAAGAGAGGGGTGATTTTGGCAAATAAGTGTATCTCCCATAGCAGTAAAACCCCGGCTCTATGCAATTCCTTCTATACCGATTCGTTCACCCTAGGGTTTCCTTGCTTGTATAACCCCTGGGATCTCTTTAACTAGATCCACCTACATCGACTTATCATAATCATATGTTCTATGATTGAACTCACCGATCTTGTACTGCATGCAAGTTTGAGCTCCACTTCTCCACCTTAACTACTCTTGGGGGATACTACATTTCTAAGTAAACCTCCACAAGCTCCTCCTTTTCAACCACTTGCTTCTTATTCTCTACCTTCTTAGGTGGAATCTCTATTTCTCTATCCCGTGCCCTAGGTGTCTCAGATTGCTTCCATGTCCACCCGATTTTTCTGACTTCAATAGATTCACTTTCACGCGATCCTCTACTAGCTTATTGTTTCCTTTCCCCTTTGCTATCCCTCAAGATTTCACTACAGTTAAACCAACTCCACTAGTTCATGAAAATTACCCCGCTTCCTTCTCAAACCCTCATCGTACTTTAATCACTTGGGAGCACAAAGATTAAAATTTACAATGAAAAGATAGTTAGAATGAATACACTCACCCCTTATTTATACTTTTTCAACACCTTAACGTCCCTCCGACCACGTGTCTTAACTCCACTTTTCAATAAAGAAAATTTTCCACTTAATAAAATTCCTCAACTTCACCTCGTGAGCTGCATTCATATGCTTATAGAGTATTACCATTACTTCCCTACTATAGAAATCCTCCGCGTGCCTTACTACATCGAAGTACATAACCTCTGTGCCTTCCACTAAGTAATCTCCATGCCTCCACCTACCTTATCTTACGTTGCACAATATTTGTTCCTCCCCTGCATGGTCTATACTCAACTCAACTTAATTCTTCTTCAAGAAACCTTTACAATAGCACAAATTTGAACACCTTTTTCTTTGCACAAACCGTTCTCCTTCCTTTTATGCCAATGATCCCAAAATGAGTTTTCCAACAGTCCAAATTCCTTAGAAACGTGCCAATGATTTTTCATGTTTAGACACTAATGATTTTCCAAATTTAGATGCCAATCCACCCCATACTAAAAGTATGCGTGGTCCTCTATGCATGAAATCACTTATGATGTAATTAGCTACTGCGCGCCAACACTGGACACAATACAAAACTAAAAGGAAAATCATAACAACAATGGATGGAAACACATATAAAGGAAAGTGAATTAAGTGGTAACAATGTATTATTTATGAACACATAGAATACTTATTTATAGTAGGGCTTCAACCTACTCCCGTTAAAATAACCAGCAACCGTGTCCTATACAACACTTATAACTGGAAAATGCCTAAATCAAGTATATAAGATATAACATATGGTCCCAACCAATGCACTTTGAGTTTCCCAGGATGGTGCAAAAACTTTGAATCATACAAAAGAACCATCTACCTAACCTCAAACTTCTTGTTTTTAATATGAAAATCATGTCATGCCTTCTGTCTAGCTTTCTCCATTCTCTCGACTCCACTGGTAATGGATTGTCTTTCGTCCAATATCATAAGTTTATCAATGCACTCCTCCAATGCTTTCTCATCATCTAATCCTCCTACACATGCAATACACATGGATGGTAACATGAATTCTACAGAAAAACACCAATTAAAAGGGTGTAGCCTTGTTCAAGTGTTTATAAGTCATGTGATATGCCCATAACACTGTAGAGACTTTGTAATCCTAGTCCCTACTTCCGACATCAAAAATATTTGTTAAGGTGTGGATAATTTTTTTAAAGGCCTTAGTAGTCCCATTAGCTTGAGGGTGATAGGGTATAGTTTTGTGATGGGCCACCATGAATTCTACCAATAAGATTTTAATGGTTTCATTCAAAAAGTGAGTACCCCTATCACTTGTTAAAATCAACGGGAATCCATACCTATTAATTATATTCTCCCATAAGAACCTAGCTTTTGTTTCCACCGTGCAATCCTTTATAGGCGCTACCTCTTCCCACCGAGTAAGATAATATGTGCAAGTGATAATATAGCGTGAACCTATCCTACGCACGACTGGGGAAATAGGGCCCACAAAGTCAATTGCCCATTTTTCAAATGGATCTGCACTAGAAATAGGTCTTAATGGAATTTCATCTCTCCACCCTGGCTTACCAAGGCACTAAAAATGGTCATAGGCCTTGCAATATTCTATACAATCCTTATAAACCATTTCCCACTAAAGGCCCACCAATAGGATCTTGCGCGTGGTTGTATTCCCTGCATAGTGTCCTCCTGTAATGCCACTATGAGCTTCCTCCATGATTGTAGTACATTCAAGTTCTAGCACACATTTGCACAAAATATCATCTTTACCTAGCTTGTATAGGTCTCCGCTAATCAACATATAGGGCACAACATGTTATAGCTAACTGCTTCTTCTCCAAAGCCTTCATTCCTTCAGGTGCTACACCCGTTTGCAGGAAAACAACAATATCCTCCAAGTCATAGGATGGTAGCTGCAATCTAAACAACTATGCATATGGCATTGTGTCCTCAATGTTCTACACATCCTCTCCTGAGTTAATCCGTGATAGATGGTCAGGTCCCAAATTGCTCTTCCCTGGTTTCACGACAACCGAAAAGTCAAACTCTTGAAACAATAAGACCCAATGACATATACACCCCTGTAAAATGGGATTATTCACCAAGTAATTTAATTCCATGTGGTCCATGTAGAAAATAAAAGGCATTGCTAGAAAATATCACGTAAATTTTTGCAGCGCGTAGATCATCTATAATGCTTCGTGCTCTGTGGTAGTAAAATTTTGTTTTGCTAAAGTTAGCTCTCTACTTGCGAAACACAAGGGGTGATCAACAATCTTATCTCTAGGATGTGATAACACTACTCCTATGGCCATAATCAATGTATCAAAATGTACATGAAATGGATTATCCCAAGAGGGAAAGCACAAAATGGGCATAGTAGTAAGTTTTTCCTTCAATTTGTCAAAAGCCACATACTGTGCTTCACCCCAATGGAATTTACTTTTATGTTTCAACAACTCCTCCAATAGTGTGGCAATATTGGCATAGCCTTTGATAAATTTCTTGTAATATCCCGTGTACCTAAGAATCTGCACATTGTGCTTTGACCGTAGGATCCTCCAACCCCGAGATAATAGAAAATTTAGTAGGGTCTACCAATAAGCCTTCCTTGTATATAATGTGACCGAGTAATGTGCCAAATGAAGTCACAAACACAACTTTCTTAATGTTTAGGGGGATACTTAATAGCTCACACCTCTCAAACATCAATCTGTAAATTGTGACAATGATCTCTTGCTAACCCGTACACCATCCAGTCATCTAGGTAGACTTGCAGAAATTTGTGGATGAAGTCTTGAAATGCCTGAACCATGATGCAAGAAAACACAACAGGCACATTCTTAAGCCCAAAGGGCATAACAATATAGGAAAATATTCCCCACTCCATCATGAAAGTGGTCTTCTCCTGGTCTTCCTTCACAATTCTTACCTGATGATATCTAGAGAATCCATCTGTGAAAGAATAGATCTCTTGCCCTATGACACCTTCTAAGATCTCCTTAGTAAAAAAGTTTGGAAAAGGATCTATCACACATGAAGCATTTAAATCTTTGTAATCAACACAAATCCTTATCCTCCCATCCTTCTTGATCTGATTATTGTAGGGCTCACCCACTCAGATTCCTCAATTACCTCAATGATACCAGATTCTATCATCTTATCAATTTCCTCCTTAACCTTTATGCACAAATTTGGGTTCATCCTGTAAGGTCTCTTCTGAACCAAGCATGCACCTTATTTTAACTTAATCCACATTTCTCCCAATGAGTGATGTACTCCTTTCAATTCGTGGTACCCACGTGGAAACAAATATTGGAATTCATGTAGTAGATCAATGATTTTTGACACTTCTTGTTCCGTCTAGTAATCTCCAATGACAACTTCCTTTGGCTCTGTCTCTATACCAATGTTAAATTTCTTCATTTTCAAGAGCTCATGGTAAGTGCACACTTACTCATATGCATTATCCATGACCTTACGCATACCTTCGATATGAGTAACATTGAAGTTTTCTACCTCCTCATCATCTATCAAGTAGACTAACTTCCATTTTCTTTCTCCAAGTAGGTGTGATCAAGTTGTATCTTATCCATCTCTCCTTCCTCGACTCTTCTTCTACAAAGCATGCCCCCAAATAAGGTTCCCTTAACAACTCTAGGACTCTATCCTTAGCCATGGCACTATCTTCCAAGTAAGGTGCTTGACCACCTACAACACCTCATTCAACAATGGCTTAGGATATTGATACTCAAAAGTCTGGATAATATCCACCATTACCTCTTGCCAATTACCTTTCAAGACAAAATTATAAACGGATATAGCATGCACACACATAACCCTGCAATGTGGAGTAGAAATTATGCACCCATAGTGAAGGAGGCAAGGCTTCTGGGCCTACCATCCAGGATCTCTCACACTCTTGGACGTGGAATGAGGTGAAATCCTTCCCATGATAGTCATGTATTGTAGTAGGTGCATTACTTTGGAGAAACCTAATAGAGAACGTGATTCTCACTTTGCGTCACTCTAGAAGATTGTCTCGATGGGTCGCCCACCAATGCGCTATTATCCAAGTTAGCATATTCCTCCTTTCTATCTGATAGGCCCACTATACCTCTATTACACATAAAAAGACATCATGAATACCCTTCGTAGTGTAACTGGGTAATTTCTTTCCTCCCAGGTGCCTAAATGAATGCGCCTAGGTGATGTGAGTCACAATGCCCTTTAATTATCTTTTGACCAACTCATAGGTCTCGTGCACCCAATTATCACATGCAACACTAGTTGTATCACTCATGGACTAAGCATCTTCCCATTGAATGACTCCTTCTCTTGATGGATGGACAACCTCGGGGTCTCTAATGGTGCGCACATATATTTTATCTAGGTCATCTTCTCCCAAAGGCTCTATATAGGGCATAGACTTCCCATCCATCAGTGGAATAATGACACGCTCCTCTTTGTTCTCAAAACTTATGTACCCTTTGTTAAAGTGCAAGTCAACATTATTCTTATAGCACTAGGGGTGTCTAAGTAGGGCTGGAAAGTTATTTTCCTTGGCAAGTGCTAAGACTTCAAAATCTCCAATAAACTTTTCCCCTTGGATGGTTATGGATGCATCCTTCAATAATCTAATGGGAATAACCTTTGTCCCATTTTTAAAGTACATAACATTTGAATATGGATGTAATGGGGTCTACCCATCTGATTCCATGCATCTAAAGTGAGAAAATTGACCTCAACACGTGTCAATCAATATTTTTCTCAAAATCCATCCATCCACAACTGCATTCAATGTGATTTCTTTTTCATAATCAATACTGTGAGGGGGCAGATTAGCATGCAAGACCTACCTCTCACACTCACCTCCAGTGCATGGTACTTTTTATCTTAGCCACTCTCCTAACAGAGGGATAATATTCTCTTGGCGCAACATCTTACACACTTCTCTAACCTCATCCATGTCCTTTTGAGGGACCTCAACATTATTTTCCTATTCCAACTTTTGTGATTATTCCTTTAAACACTGAATCTCCCCTTACAGTTTCTAATCACCTCTATGGTCTCTTAATAAACCTCCTTCTGATGATTTGGATCATTATATTTCCCATGTAACACCTCTTCTCTTGTAATGAGAGGCCTTTTCTTTGGTATCTCCCAGTGCATGTGGCTTCTACCTATATGGTTACTAAGATATGTTCCAACTTAGAGTCATGTGCTACCCTAGGCATCCATTATGGATCAGATCACTTCAAACTCACCATTCTCATGCCCTTGTCCTTCCTCTGGTTCTGGATCATGTGCTCATATAACTCAGGGAACTCCTCATACTTATACTTCTTCCCGCACCATGAGAATTGCATATAATATGACACTCACGCTTGTAGTGTTCAATAGATCCACAATTGTAACATGTTCCATGGGAAATTCACTCCTACCTCCTTGACCACCATGACCTCTAAATCCTCTGTGAAAACCTCTTCCTTGACCGCCTCCATCTCCATGCCCTTCAAATTGAAAATCTTCATTCTTATAATTATTCCCAATGCTGGTCCTGATGCTGAGCACGCCAATATCAATGACATAATGGATTTGGTATATAAATCAATAGTCATTTGAATCAAGTGTCGTAGATTAGAAAATATTATAGTAAGAGGACACATTGTTATAGAGCGTGCGTTGCAATAATGGGCATCTACTTGGATCATGATCTCTGTGATAGATTTTACAATCCACTGACATGGCACACACCATATTTCATGGGAAAATTTCCTTTATGTGTTCGTCTATCTCATAATCTATGCACCATGGTCAATTACGAGCCTCATGAGCTGACTTCACAAATAATTTATCTAATTGCTTCGTCATGGTAGTGATATGGGCTTTTAAAAATAGGATTACTCCAATGTATATGATTCCAATGGCCTCAAAGTGTGCAAAACATCCTATAAGTCTTCATGCAATCTTGTGGGAAAGGGTGAAGGTATTGTGGGAAAGAATTTGTCTAAAGGGCATGATCAATCCTCCAACAAACCATTGAGCATGCTGAGATGGATGGATATCATAAGACAACTTTGACATAAAAGTCTTAAAGCACACATCATACTCTTGCACACTCTCTGCCATACCTTGTTAAATCTCCTTGAACGAGTTAATGCTCTTTTTATAAAACTCAAGGATGTGGAATTCCTCCAAGAAGTCATCATGTAGTGTAGTATAATCCACCACTGTCATGTGGGGGTCATACTTCTTGTACCAGCTATGCACACACCCTTGTAATGTAGTTCTAAATTGGCTTGATTTCCGCTTTGGGGTAGTGATACTATTAGCACACCATAAAAATTTACACTTGTGTACATGATCCATGCCATCTTCAACACCCTTTTAATTAGGAAAGTGAAGATACATCTCATAAAGCACTTACTGTTGGGGTTGTGGCCCTTTCCCACTAGATATAAGACCTTGATTCCCTCCTATGTTGCCTCCACCACCAGATCCACTAGATCCACTAGCTACTATTTATTCAGATCCACCAGATCCTCCTCCCATTGTAGGTAAAGGGCCCGATGCAAATTTGATCTATGTACACACCGTCATGCTAAATTACATGCCGAAAATTTGTGACGTAGAACCACTTTGAGAGGTGATACCAAAAATCTGTGAACCCACACTTTTACCTAATGATGTGCCAAAAAAATACCTCCAAACACTAGAAATGTATGTGCTGCTATAGAAGAACTAAATGAAAAATTATATATACCCGAGTGATGCTCAACTACCAATACCAATACCAACCGGGTTAAAAATGCTTATCTTAGGAATTGGAAAAATAAGCGTAAGGGTTTGGTCACTTGGTGGGCTAAAATTTACACCTATGGCTCTCCTCTCTCCATACGAAGAGCTATCACTAGAAGTTGAGGGGTTTCTATCTTGTGCTTTCCAAGATGGGGGTATATCTTGCTTAGGTCTCACACCCTCCGTGTGAACCTCAAATCCTTCCTGCAACATCTACCCCCAAAAACCCATCACCCCTGAAACTTCACATTGTATTGCTAACTCCCTCTCTCATGCTTCATTATACTTGAGCCACCTCTCTTCTCTCTCTACTTCCCCTGTAAGGTCCTTCTTCTCTCACCACACTACCTTCCTCACCCCATGCCTAGTGGGAAGTTTAGCTAGCCATAGGAAATGCCTCCATACTCATAGTGATGATCAAGATCTTAATGGCTAATGACATAACATGTAAGAATGATCCTCTTGGCTCCCACAAGAACTCAAACTCAACAATCTCTGGGTAAGAATACATAGAAATCATGTATTCTAAGGTATATCTAGTCAACACTCCACTCCACCAATTATCAACAACATGAATCCAAATCAGATCAACATCATGCAACCTATGATACTTTTCTTAGGTCCAAATATGAGGTCTATAATACCAGCTCTTCCTTGATGCATATGCCGACAACCATTCATACAAATATAGTGGAAAAAAAAGTCTCATAGAGCTCATGATATAGGTTCTCCTCTACCCATTTATGTGCATCAAACTTAGGTCCAATGTTAAATCACTAAGAAAACTCATCCTCCATGATTTTAAGCCAAGTCTCGACATTGTCCAAGGTCAAGCATTCTATCATCACACACCATTCTCACAACAACTTCAAAAGAGGTCCCAAAAATGGAACCAAAATGTAGTCACCTCTTACCCTCTAATCTCTCTTTTAATCCCAAGCACACCAGCTATCACCTAGTCTTGAATGGGTGCTCAATTGAGGCATGCACAGGTTCCGAGCCCCTCTTTTATGTGAGCCTTGTAAGAATAATTATCATTAATGGAAGAATGTTTACACAGAAAAAAGATACATACATCCATCCCTAGAATCAAGATAAAGAACTAGACCCAAACACAGATGTACCAAAACATGGAAGTAAACATCACAACACCATGCGAGAATCAGATCTGAACCATAAACAATATAAAGAATGCAAAGTTTGGGCCCATAAACATAGATATACAAAACAATCCATTATCTATTGATTCATAACTGTTTATAGTAACTAAATACATCAAGTGACTCATAACTGGACCAAATATATTCATAGGGTCTCAATACTTCTCTACAATGGCTCCATTATGGGAGTTACAAAAATGTTTAGAACATATCCCATATGGTTTTCCCTACTTCCTAGTTTTCACTCTCTCGCTCATTCCTTACTATCCATATGCACACGCACATTCTCCATATCCTTATCTCTTTATTTCCATGCAAATAAATACATAAGAAGGGACTCAAAGGAATCTCCTCTAACCACTCCATCATTACCCAAGAACATGTAAAATGTCATCATGTCTTTCCATACTCAAGTATCCTCAAGCATGTAGATTCCAGCTAGCCATAACTAACTCCACCTTTACAACTCCTAATCCTTTCATGATAACTATAATGATACCCAAGAAGATTATTTCCTTGAGCTGCAAGTTTTTATATTAAACCTTATCCATAAATGATTCTGGTTACATTTCCACATGTTCCTCCATCATGAATTTATCCATGGTAAAAAAAGTGACTAAGTCTTGAATTTGTTCTATCTAGGTGTAAACCTTTTGCGCCTCCCCAAAACTTACTTCATGCAAGCCTTCACACCATGCTTCGCACACCAAAATCCCTCATGCCTCGGTACTTGGTCATTTTAAGGACTCAACATCACCCCACACTAATTTGATTGCTGCCCTCAAAAATCATCCGCGCTCTCTGAACAAAACTCCAATGATCCAAAAATGGCTAAGGAAAAAATGCATCATGACTTAACAACTCAAAGGACTAATTAGAGGAGTTCGGGTAACTCCTAATCTATTTCATCATTTAGCTTCTTCCACGTCTCTAACTCTATTAAGGCCTTCCCTAAAACCTCCTATATTATTCTTGGTACTTAGTATGGTGTGATTACCTCAAGCTTCCCCTTCACTCTTGAATGACCACCACTAGTTCAACACATACACCCTTAAACCCGTCCATCCTCTCTATGTTAGAGTCCCATAGTTCACCAATTAAAAATTTGTCCTTCTACGTCCCCCGTAGTGCCCACTTCCCTTTGACACTTTTAGATACCGATCTTGATCTTGTTGATCTTATTATGTTTTGTTTTAGTATGATGGATAGATGTTAGATCATGGATTATTATTGATCTGGATTCAGTTATTATGCATGATGATTATTAGATACATTTCTATATGTGGATGATGATATACTATTTGACATGGATATGTGATGGATGTTATTCGGCCATATGATTTTGAATATTATGAATAGATCTAGAAAATGAATATTTTATGATACTGATATAGTTGATTAATTTAAACTGAAAATGATAATGTTGATTTCTTGATGTTGTTGTGATTCACATGTTTAGATGATCTTGAAATATTGTTTATATCATTTTGGATGTTCTGATATGGCCATGAGGCCGAAGGAGGTATTTGTGTTTTGCAGGTCAAAATATCACAACAATGTTGGGGGACTGGAGACTAACCATATTGAAATTCTGGGTGAATTCAACAAGGTCACCATGGCAATGGTTTTTGTGTGTGTGTGTTGCTTTATGTTAGGGATTCCCATGGGGGAATTCACCTTTGAATGTGACCATGGGTTTGTGTAAATTATTATGTGGTTTCTTTATTAATGTTGCATGTATTTATTTTGTGATGTGTTACCCCTTTCATTAATTATTTTTATGTTGTGTTAATGTTGTAAATAATCATGTGTTAAAATAAATAAATCAATATGTCATAAGAATGTAATTAATGAAGTTGTTGATCTTAAATGTAATGTTGTAAGAGTGTGTAAGAAATGTTGTAAGAAATGTGTAAGAAGGTGTAAGAGATATGTAAGAGAATGTAAGATAGATTTTTGGAGTGTGAAACACTTCATCCTTTTGGGAAATTCGAATTTGTCCTTGGAGGCTTTATTTGGAGGCTTGTGGGACAAGTTAAACTTGTCCCACACCTCTTAAAATTATTCACCAACCATACCTATGGTTTGGAGGTTAAATTTAGACTTTTTAATGCATTTTGAAATGACTATTTGTAAGTTTTAATTGCACTTCTCTTACATGTTTTTAATTCAGTCCTTTTGGGGTATGGGTTATTTTGGAGTGTGTAAGTTAATTTGTCATTTTATTTATTATGTTTAGGTGAATGATGTTGACTTTGATCTTGGGGTTGAGGAAGAATGATGTGGCATCCCACATGGATCCACATCATCCTCTTCTCTTCCCTCTCCTTTAAAAATTTGAATTTCTTGCTTGTTTGAGGTTGTTGAAACTTTGCATACCTTCCTTGGGGGTGAATTTCTTGCTGATTTTGGAGTTTTGCTGGTGAAAGAAGATTGGAGACCATTGTATGTTGTGTGTTGCTGATTTTGGACTACATTTTGGCATTTGGAAAGCTTGTTGATCTTGGAACAAACTCCATTATGGAGAGGTAGGAACTTGAGCCTTTTTAAAATGCTTCTTTCTCTTGCATGCTTGAATGGAAATGGTGATTGTTGTTATGTGTGTGTTGGCTGGTTGGGTAGACTACTTAGGATATGGTGTAGGAGAAGGCTATGGGGATTTCAAATGGGGGGGCATAAGGGAATGCCAATGGCATCTAGTTTTTATTTGGAGGGAGTTTGGGATTGGGATCCACCATGGAAAATAAATAGCTTGCATTTCTTACTTTGGGGGCATAAGGGAGAAACTTTGGGGGCATAAGGAGGGGTTGGGAGGCATAAGGTTTATGGGATATGATATTTATATTGGTGGTATGATTATTGGTGGATGCCCAATTCCCAATTGGGAGGCATAAGTAGTTTCCCCATAGTTCCTTGCTCTTCTTGGCTTGCTTGATGAAGCCTCAGTTTTGTGTGTATGTGTTTAATGTAGTTGAGAACTACATTCTTCTTGAACTGTGTTATTTAAATGTGAAAATGTTGCATGTTTTTTGTGGAAGCCATTGTTGTCATGTGTTGTATTGCATCTCTTATTTCAATATGGTTGGGGCTCGGGGCCAATGAGGAAGGATGGCTTCTCCCTTCTCATTGGATGTCTTGGTTGGGTGGAGAGCGTTGCCTTTCCCCCTTCCTTGTTGTGATCAAGATGAAAAGATGAAGAAATGGAGCATGTTGCTGTTTTGAAGTCAAGAAATGTGTAGTTTGACAGTCCCTTCTTGTGAGCAAGTTCATTGTAATCCTTCCCACTTTGGAGTGGATGAATTGTATAGCAAATTTGTAATGAGAAGACATTGTGTTGGTAATGTAAGATTGAAAATTGGAATGTGAAATGTAAAGGAGTTCTATTTTACTCTCTGTTTTGAAAGAAATGTAAAAGGTTGTTACATGCATTGTATTTTACATTTGGAAATCAAATAGAAAAGAGAAAGATTGTAAAGTTGTATTAGAAATGAATAAAGGATTGCATTAGTTCTCAAAATTGTAGTGTGTATTGGAATTGAAATTTATTGTGAATGTAACCTCTTTTTGCAAGA
This sequence comes from Taxus wallichiana var. yunnanensis, assembly GCA_018340775.1. Lineage (NCBI taxonomy): Eukaryota > Viridiplantae > Streptophyta > Pinopsida > Cupressales > Taxaceae > Taxus > Taxus wallichiana. The sequence continues at coordinate 185,492,365 of CM031243.1, read as the reverse complement.
AGAAGAATGCGTAAAGTGGAAACTATATTGTAATTGTTCTCCCTTGAAATATAAATTAGAAATGAAATCAGAATTGTAATTTAACTTAGAAATGAATGGTTAATTTAATTCAGAAAATGTATTAGACTAGTTTAGAAACTATACACACATTTAAATGATAAATTGATATACAGATTTAGAAGAAAAAGATCACTATTATAAACTTTACACTGGTAATTATTTTTATAAAAATGTACAGTTCAGACCTGCACTTAATAATTAACTTAAAAATGTTATAAATTAGCATGCTAAGACATTAATGAACCCAAATGGACAAAGAAAACTCAAGAAAACAACTTAACCATTGCCAATTTGAATACAATCTCTCTAATCATTTTTGTCATTTGATGGAAAAATACAAATTTGAAATCAATTGGACAAATAACTTCCCTAAAACACTCTAAACCCTCCTTAGAATAATTCTCCATGTCTGTTTGACATGTTGAGTGAAGGAGGAGATCTAATTTAACCAAATTGAGAAGTTGAAAACTACTAGTTCACTAATTAAAAGCCTGCATATCCTGTTTTACAAAATTGACCCTTAAAAACTTATCAAAAAGTAAAATTTGTGGTTCATGTGCAAAGAGGCCATTGAGAGATTTCCAAAAAGTACCCATTTGCCCAAACCTGAGCTTTTTTAGCTCAAGTTATGGCATTTGAAGTTTTACTGCAATTTGGCATTCAAAATTTGGGAAAAATTTTCTAACGAACTTTATGAAGCCAAAAATTTCTCGTCATTTTTCCTTAGAAAAGTTTTGGAAAAATTATGACTTGGGAAAAATTTCACCTTTTCCTCCACCAGCCCATAACCAATCAAAGGGTGCCACGTGTCCTCTTGGGGTTATGACGGAGGCGTGGTTCCCTTTTGAACTTACCTTTTGAAAATTTTGGGGAAAAAAATTTCATTTTTCCCCCATCCACCAAGGAGTCAATGAGAGGGTGCCACATGGCACCTTGGGGTGGTAGCGTGGGGAGGGGAACCCTTTGTTATTTTGGTTTCAGCCTTTGGAAAATTTTGAAAATCTCTCCGCGGCGCATAACTCCACCTTCCCCTTGGATCCTCTTCTTCCGCGGGAACGTGAGAAGGTGCCACGTGGCACTTTTGTTCCCTTTGTTTCTTTTTTTTGACTCCTCGGGTGCAATGCACTAATTCATCCCATCACTCCGCCCTCCTCTTCATCCTCACTAGTGGCTTGATAAGTTCTACGTGTCCCCAGATGGACCTACGGGTGTGGGGGTGCCATTGACTTCTACTCCTCCATCGGGTGCAACGCACAACATTCTCCCACCCCGATCTGCCCCTCACCTTTCTTCCCCGATGTTATCTCCACGGTTGCCACATGTCCTTGGAGGACCCACGGAGGCACAAAATGTTTTGTGACTTTTTCCCATGTAATGGGAAAATTCCTAAGCTTCATGCCCACCACCCACCAACTTGTTCAAGGCATTTTTCCCCACCTCTTGACACGTGTCATTTTAGGGAAAATTTGACCTAAGAACTCCGCCCGCTCATATCTTGAGTTCTACAAGGAGTTAGGAGGACTTCTTTATATCACCAGAAAGGTGAGAAAATTTCCTATCCATTGGGAATGGTTTAGGGAAATTTTGGAAGCATTAAGTATGAAAAAATCTATTGAAACTCTGAGCCTGTTAGAGAGTGGGTATGGGGGTAAATTACTCCCTAAACCTAACTAAAACATTTAACCCTAAAATTTGAACCTTGTGAACTTGATATTAGTTAATGAAGGAAAACATATGTTGTAGTACATTGGTTTGTTCTGGAACTTGTTAGTGAAAACTGATGTCTTGTAACCTGGTTGTAGACACTTCAAAAAAAAAAAATTATCCCATAATTTTTCTAGCTAACCCTAGGTTGTTTCTTGGGTCTCAAGTGGTTTTTAAACGGGCATCTACAGTTTGGTATCATAGTGGTTCAAAGGCTTGGACCATTGGCACACTAGAAAACTTGAGACATGAAAACTTAAACCTAGTACACTTGTAAATCTAGAAAACAACTTAGCTAAGAATATGTATATTTTAGTAAACATGGAAGTTGTATAAACTTAGCAAATGAACTAACTCTCACTTTGGTCTATGCAGGAGGCTCAGATGGAGCAAGAGGAACCTTCATAGAGACTCAGACTCACCACCACCACCACCACCACCACCACCACCGATCAGGGTGTGGTAACCATTCTACCTTAGATTCTATAGACCCTTCAGGATGTTAATGCCGCTTATACTCAGGAGGATTAGGTGGAGGACATGTAGCTAGTCATGATAGAGCCCCTTCTATCGAGGGTCAGGTATCTCCTCGACTCAGTGAGGAGCATAGAGGAGAGAAATCCCATGTGGAGTCAGTCGAGTAGAGTCACCACCTAGGAGATAGGGTGACAAAGTTCCAGAGCATAGAGAGAGGTCTCGAGCCCTAGGCTTAGGGATGAGCATACTTTGAGAGACCTAGAGGCCGAAAGACCACATAGTGGATCACATTAGGGAGATCCTAAAGCTTTGGCCCTCACATTACTCAGGTGACATGGGTGGATTTCAGGAAGAGGCCTGGCTAGTGAGCTTGAGTGGTTACTTCAAGCTTTGTCCTTGTTCTAGCAACATGAAAGCTTGTGTTGCATGATCCATCTACTGAGGGATGGAGCAGGAGTATGGTGGAGGATAGAGGAGCAGAAGCTCCATGTAGATTCAGAGATAGTGACCTGGGAGCTATTTGAGGAGAGATTCAGGAGTAGGTATTTATCATGGAGGTTCATACAATAGAGGATTGATGAGTTCCATGACCTCCGATAGGCTTCTCTTTCTAGTAGAGTATGAGAGTAGATTTCTAGATCTACTCCAGTATGTAGAGTATATGCAGGATGAGCAGGTGTGGATTCACAAGTTCATCTAGGGCTTGAATTTGGATATCGGAGGTGCAGTGTGGATCCACTATCCACAGACATTAGCAGAGGCCGTCGAGAAGGCCTATATTACAGAGGAGACTTGGGTAAGACCCACAGGCTAGAGACCGAGTCTGGACCCGCATTTATTAGATGGATGACGATGGTAGATCGAGAGGTTCAGTACCTCTTCCTCATGGTGGCTAGGGTATAACATAGTCATCCTTTAGGCCATAGTAGTAGCAGTAGAAATAGTCCCGCCCACCTCATAGACCTCCAAAGAGCTGATGCACAGAGAGGTCGGAGTATGGGGCCTCCTCCTAGGGGTCCCATCAGGACACAGGGTGGACCTAGAGCTCAGTCAATGGGAGCTCACCAGCAGAGACCTTAGTAGACCACAGTTGGATCATCGGGATCCACACCATAGTCTTCCAGGGCACCTACTGGAGGTGCTACTCCTTGGAGAGGATCAGGTGGTTGCTTTGGATGTGGAGTTGCGGGACATTTTTGGAGAGATTTCCCTCAGAACCCTAACAAGGGTAAGGCATGATTTCAGAGCCAATTGTTGGTGACATGGGACACAACCACATGATTTATGTAGTGGTTGAGAACCACTAGGCAGAGCACTAGAGCATAGTCATTGAGACCACAGGTAGCATTGGTGGTATTCCTACCTCTATATTGTTTGATTCTGGTTCTTCTGATTCTTTCATTGCACCATCTTTAGTAGAGTGATGTAGGTTGGTGGCAGTTAGGCAAGGTCTTAGTTGGGATGTCGAGATGGCTTCTGGAGCTAAGATCTCTATGGAATCCTTAGTTAAGGAGTGTGTAGTGGATTTGGGACCTTTCACCACTACCTCAAATCTCTCGTATTCTTCCTTTGGGCTCGTATGGAGTCATTTTAGGTATGGATTGGTTATTTGCACACAGGGCTAGATGGATTGTTATCACAAGACTATATCTTGTGCAGATGATTTGGGAGTTGAGTCGGTGATCTCGAGGGTCAGGAGACCCATTTCTATTCACACCATCTCAGCTATGCAACTTAAGTGGTGTGTGTGATGGGGTTGTCAGATGTATGTTATTACTAGTGACAGATCAGAGGATGGGTCTAGTGGACCATCGCTAGATGATCATCCCATTTTGAGAGAGTTTTTGATGTCTTTCTAGGGGAGCTACCGGGTTACCACCCCATGTGAGATTGATTTTCATATAGATCTAGTTCCTGGAGTAGAGCCTATCTCACATGAGCACCTTATTAGATGACCACCCTAGAGCTCTGTGAGCTCAAGTTGCAACTTGAGGGCCTTTTGGAGAAGGGCCTTATCCATCCTAGTGTATCCCCTTGGGGTGCACCAATGATCTTTGTGAAGAAGAAGGATGGATCCTTGTGGTTGTATTGATTACCGTCAGTTGAACAAGGTAACAATCAAGAATCATTATCCTCTTCCTCACATTGATGACTTGTTTGATCAAATGAAGGGAGCCACGTTTTCTCTAAGATTGATCTTAAGTCAGGCTATCATCAGTTGAGGATTTCGGAGGTAGACATTCATAAGACCACCTTCCATACGAGATATGGGCACTATGAGTTCACAGTGGTGCCTTTTGGTTTGACTAATGCCCCATGAATGAGTTTGATGAATGGGGTATTTAGGACCTTCTTAGATCACTTCATGCTCATCTTCCTAGATGACATTTTGATATACTCATGTACATGTGAGGAGCACAAGGGCACCTTCGATAGGTTCTTCAGTGTCTTCGTGAGTAGTAAATTTATGGGAACTTGGAGAAGTGTGCTTTCTTTCAGATAGAGGTGCAGTATTTGGGCCATATCATTTTTGGGAAGGTATCACCATTGATCCTTCCAAGATTAGAGCCATTATGGATTGGCCAGCACCCACTATAGTGACCAGGTGTGCATAGCTTCATGGGATTAGTAGGATACTATCAAAGATTTGTTTAGGACTTCTCTCGATTACGCACCCTATCACTTCCCTTCAGGAAAGGGAAGAAGTTTGTTTGGATGGATAAATGTGAGCAGCCTTTAGGACATTGAAGGAGTGCCTCACTACAACACCCATTCTTGTAGTGCCGGATCCACAAGGTGAGTTCTTTGTTTACATAGATGCTTCTTTAGCAGGGCTTGGAGGTGTGTTGATGTAAGATGGTAGGGTAGTAGCTTTTGAGTCTCACAAACTCAAGGATCACGAGCTTAATTATCCTACCCATGATCTTGAGCTTGTGGATAGTTGTGCATGCTTTAGTTAGATGGAGACATTTTCTTCTTGGATGGAGATTCACACTCAAGAAATCATTTGAGTCTTCGCCACCTCTTCACACAACCCAATCTCAACACTCATCAGCGGCATTGGATGGAGTTGATTTGTGAGTATGACATGGAGATAGAGCATGTGAAGGGAAGGAGAATGTGGTAGTAGACACTCTTAGTAGATAGAGACATGTGGCTATGGCCACCTCAATGAGCATAGATTTGTGGAGTAGGATTCTTCAACAACTTCCTCTTGATAGCTTCTACATTGCAGTATGAGCAGAGATCGAGTCACAGAGACCCCTTGAGGGAAGTTTGATGGTTTTTCCTTAGAGGCAGATGGTCTTCTCAGGCACAGAGGTTGGATATATGTTCCTCAGAGATGGAGGCTTGAGGTAGGACATCTTGGTAGAGGCACATCATGTACCCTATTCAGCCCATCCTGGGGTGAAGAAGATGCACTACCTTGACAATTATACCATTGGAGAGGACTTTATCAAGATGTGGCTCAGTTTGTGTCATGATGTTTAGAGTTCCAGAGGTTAAGGCAAGCATCAACATCCAACAAGCCTTCTTTATCCTCATGCCATACCGGAATGGAAGTGGGACACCATTTCCATGGATTTCATTATTGGGCTACCTATGTCGAGATATCACCACGACACCATTATGGTCACGATTGATAAATTGAAAAAAGTGGCTCACTTTTCTCCGGTGAAGACCACTTATATAGCTAGAGTAGTGGCATGAGTATATTTGGATGAGATCATCAGGTTACATGGGATTCCGTGGAAGATCATTTGTGACTATGATCCTTTATACACTTCACATTTCTAGACTACCATGCAGTATGTCCTCAAGATGAGGATCAACTTCAGCACAACATATCACCCTAAGATAGATGGATAGACCGAGTGAGTGAATCATATTTTAGAGGATATGCTCAAGGATGTATGTGATGGATCAACAATCTAAGTGGGAGGAGTACCTATACTTAGTGGAGTTTTCCTACAATAATAGTTTTCGAGTTCCATAGGCATGGATCCTTTTCAGGCATTATATGGTAGAGAGTGCAGGACACCTCTTAGCTAGGATAGGTTAGAGGATAGAGTATCTCTTGGACCAACTCTTTTGCAGGACATGGAGCAGTAGGTAGTGTTGATCAGGTAGAGATTACAGGAGGCACAGGACAGGTAGAAGAAGTATGCGGATCAACATAGGATTGACCATAGCTTTGATGTGGGCATGAAGGTGTTCCTTCGTGTTAGACCACATAAGAGCCCTATCCATTATGGAAAAGGTTCTAAGTTAGCTCCTAGATTCATTGGTCCTTTTGAGATCTTGGAGCATATCAGCCCTTTGGCCTACCATCTAGCATTACCACCTAGCTTGTCTCGCATACATGATGTGTTTCATGTTTTTGTTCTTAGGAGATATATTATAGATCCTTCTCATGTGCTGGATAGACATCATTGCAGGTGTAGGATCAGGGGTAGGTGATGGTGGAGCCCATTTGTATCATAGATCACAGGACCCTGGGCCTTCGAGGTAGAGAGATTGATCAGGTATAGGTGCAATGGGATAGATATGATGAGACTGCAGCCACTTGGGAGGATGCCACTTCATTACGAGTGTAGTTTCCACATTTGTTCCAGTGACTTCTAGGAGGAAGTCGAGTCTAAGGGGAGGGGGATGTAGTGCCCACTTCCCTTTGACACTTTTAGATATTGATCTTGATACTGTTGATCTTATTATGGACACTATTATGTTTTGTTTTAGTATGATGGATAGATGTTAGATCATGGATTATTATTGATCTAGATTCAGTTATTATGCATGATGATTATTAGATACATTTCTATATGTGGATGATGATATACTATTTGACATGGATATGTGATGGATGTTATTCGGCCATATGATTTTGGATATTATGAATAGATCTAGAAAATGAATATTTTATGATACTGATATAGTTGATTAATTTAAACTGAAAATGATAATGTTGATTTCTTGATGTTGTTGTGATTCATATGTTTAGATGATCTTGAAATATTGTTTATATTGTTTTGGATGTTCTGATATGGCCATGAGGCCAAAGGAGGTATTTGTGTTTTGTAGGTTAAATATCACAACAATGTCGGGGACTAGAGACTAACCATATTGAAATTATGGGTGAATTCAACAAGGTCACCATGGTAACTGTTTTGTGTGTGTGTGTGTGTGTGTGTGTGTGTGTTGCTTTATGTTAGGGATTCCCATGGGGGAATCACCTTTGAATGTGACCATGGGTTTGTGTATATTATTATGTGGTTTCTTTATTAATGTTGCATGTATTTATTTTGTGATGTGTTACCCTTTCATTAATTATTTTTATGTTGTGTTAATGTTGTAAATAATCATGTGTTAAAATAAATAAATCAATATGTCATAAGAATGTAATTAATGAAGTTGTTGATCTTAAATGTAATGTTGTAAGAGTGTGTAAGAAATGTTGTAAGAAATGTGTAAGAAGATGTAAGAAATATGTAAGAGAATGTAAGATACATTTTTGGAGTGTGAAACACTTCATCCTTTGGAAAATTCAAATTTTTCCTTGGAGGCTTTATTTGGAGGCTTGTGGGACAAGTTAAACTTGTCCCACACCTCTTAAAATTATTCACCAACCATACCTATGGTTTGGAGGTTAAATTTAGGCCTTTTTAATGCATTTTGAAATGACTATTTGTAAGTTTTAATTGCACTTCTCTTACATGTTTTTAATTCAGTCCTTTTGGGGTATGGGTTATTTTAGAGTGTGTAAGTTAATTTGTCATTTTATTTATTATGTTTAGGTGAATGATGTTGAATTTGCTCTTGGGGTTGAGGAAGAATGATGTGGCATCCCACATGGATCCACATCATCCTCTTCTCTTCCCTCTCCTTTAAAAATTTGAATTTCTTGCTTGTTTTGGGTTGTTGAAACTTTGCATACCTTCCTTGGGGGTGAATTTCTTGCTGATTTTGGAGTTTTGCTGGTGAAAGAATATTGGAGACCATTGTATGTTGTGTGTTTGATTTTGGACTACATTTTGGCATTTGGAAATCTTGTTGATCTTGGAACAAACTCCATTATGGAGAGGTAGGAACTTGAGCCTTTTTAAAATGCTTCTTTCTCTTGCATGCTTGAATGAAAATGATGATTGCTGTTATGTGTGTTGGTTGGTTGGGTAGACTGTTAGGACATGGTGTGGGAGAAGGCTATGGGGATTTCAAATGGGGGCAATGGCACCGGTTTTATTTTGGATTGGAGGATTTGGGATTGGGATCCACCATGGAAAATAAATAGCTTGCATTTCTTACTTTTGGGGGGACATAAGGGAGAAACTTTAAAGGGGGCATAACGAGAGGTTGAGAGGCATAAGGTTTATGAGATATGATATTGATATTGGTGGTATGATTATTAGAGGATGCCTAATTCCCAATTGGGAGGCATAAGTAGCTTCCCCATAGTTCCTTGCTCTTCTTGGCTTGCTTGATGAAGCCTCAATTTTGTGTGTATGTGTTAATGTAGTTGAGAACTACATTCTTCTTGAACTATGTTATTTAAATGTGAAAATGCTACATGTTTGTTGTGGAAGCCATTGTTGCCATGTGTTGTATTACATCTCTTATTTCAATATGGTTAGGGCTCGGGGGCCAATGAGGAAGGATGGATTCTCCCTTCTCATTGGATGTCTTGGTTGGGTGGAGAGCATTGCCTTTCCCCTTCCTTGTTGTGATCAAGATGAAAAGATTAAGAAATAGAGCATGTTGCTGTTTTTAAGCCAAGAAATGTGAAGTTTGACAGTCCCTTATTGTGATCAAGTTCATTGTAATCCTCCCCACTTTGGAGTGGATGAATTGTATAGCATAATTGTAATGAGAAGACATTGTGTTGGTAATGTAAGATTGAAAATTGGAATGTGAAATGTAAAGGAGTTATATTTTACTCTCTGATTTGGAAATCAAATAGAAAAGAGAAAGATTGTAAAGTTGTATTAGAAATGAATAAAGGATTGCATTAGTTCTCAAAATTGTAGTGTGTATTGGAATTGAATTACTATTGTGAATGTAACCTCTGTTTAAATGCAAGAAGAAGAAACACGTAAGTGGAAACTATACTGTAATTGTTCTCCCTTGAAATATAAATTAGAAATGAAATCAAAATTGTAATTTAACTTAGAAATGAATGGTTAATTTAATTCAGCAAATGTATTAGACTAGTTTAGAAACTCTACACACATTTAAATGATAAATTGATATACAAATTTAGAAGAAAAAGATCACTGTTATAAACTTTACACTGGCAATTATTTTTCATAAAAATGTATAGTTCAGACCTGCACTTAATAATTAACTTAAAATGTTATAAGTTAGCATGCTAAGACATTAATGAACCCCAATGGACAAAGAAAATTCAAGAAAACAACTTCACCATTGCTAATTCGAATACAATCCCTCTAACAGTCATTTTTCTGTCATTTGACGAAAAATATAAATTTGAGTCAATTGGACAAATAAATTTCCCTAAAACACTCTAAACCCTCCTTAAACTAATTCTCCATGTTTGTTTGACATGTTGAGTGTAGGAGAAGATCTAATAACCAAATTTGAGAAGTTGAAAACTGCCAGTTAACTAATTAAAAGCCTGTAGATCCTTTTTTACAAAATTGACCCTTAAAAAATTATCAAAAAGTAAATGTTATGGTTCTTGTGCAAAGATGGCATCAAGAGATTTCCAAAAAGTCCTTGTTTTCCCAAAATTGAGCTTTCTAGCTCAAGTTATGGCACTTGGAAGTTTTTGTGCCTTGGCGGGAAAATTTAGGAAAATTTTCCTTGAGGGCTCACAAGCCAAAAATTTCCCGTCATTTTTCCTTAGAATTTTTTTGAAAAATTATGACTTGGGAAAAATTTCAATTTTTCCTCCACCGGCCCACAGCCAATCAAAGGGTGCCACGTGTCCTCTTGGGGCTATGATGGAGGTGTGGTTCCCTTTTTGAACTTGACCTTTTGAAAATTTTGGGGAAAATTTTCATTTTGGCCCCACACCAAGCACCAATAAGAGGGTGCCACGTGGTACCTTGGGGTGGCAGCGCATGGGGGGGGGAAACCCTTTTTATTTTGTCTTTGGCCTTTGAATTTTTTTGAAAACTCTCTCCTCGGCTTGCACTAACTCCACCTTCCCCTCAGATCCTCTTCTTCTTAGGGCATGCGGACTCCGTGCGTTCTTTTGTTCCCTTTTTCCTCCTTGGGTGCAATGCACTAATTCCTCTTGCCAGTTTGACCTCCCCTCTTGCCATCACCAAGTGTCTTTTCAAGCACCATGTGTGCCTGGATGGACCCATGGGTGTGGGGGTGCCATTGAATTCTACTCCTCCATCGGCGCAACGTGTGACATTCTCCCGCCGATCCACCTCTCCCTATCTTCCCGACATTGTCTCCAAGCGGTCACCAAGTGTCGTTGGAGGACCCACAGGTGAGGTGTGGAATGTTTTGTGACTTGGAGCCCATGTAATGGGAAAAATTTCCTAAGCCACCCCGTGACCCGCCAACCCATTCAAGGCATTTTTCCCCACCTCTTGACAAGTGTCATTTTAGGGGAAAATTTGACCTAAGAACTCCACCCGCTCATATCTTGAGTTCTACAAGGAGTTAGGAGGACTTATTTATATCACCGAAAGGTGAGAAAATTTCCTATCCATTGGGAATGGTTTAGGAAAATTTTGGAAGCATTAAGTATGAGAAAAATCCTGTTGAAAATCTGATCCTGATTAGAGAGTGGGTATGGGGGTAAATTACTCCCTGAACCTAACTAAAACATATAACCCTAAAGTTTGAACCTTGTGAACTTGATATTAGTTAATGAAGGAAAACATATGTTGTAGTATATTGGTCTAGTTCCGAACCTGTTAGTGAAAACTAATGTCTTGCAACCTGGTTGTAGACACTTCAAATAAAAAAAAAATTATCCCCTAATTTTTCTAGCTAACCCTAGGTTGTTTCTTGGGTCTCAAGTGGTTGTTTAATCGGGCATAACAGTCCTAAGATACTTTTTACTAGGGTTATAGATCGATCATAGGCCTCCTTGGTTTGCACATGGTCTCCTTTTGATACGTGGTGCAAGATCTAAATTTCCTTCTCCATTCCCTTCTTGTCCACGACCAAGGTCAAGAATAGTAGCCCCTATATCTAAAATTTCCCTTATAATCACCTTAGACATCTTCCGTAGAGTGTTGTATTCCTACTCATTAGTTAGGTGGCTTGGATAAATCACCTTATACATTTCCTCTACCTTCTTCTTCAAGTGGATGGTATTTATCACATGATTATTGAATTCAAATTTAGGATCCTCTGAATGGTAATGTAGGTTCCACTTATCATCTTCTTCATTCTAGTCACAACCCCATCTTGATCCAACAGATCCCAACTATGTAGATTTTCTAGGAAAATGTTCTTTGGAACCTCATGTGCAAAACCTTCATGGGATCATCCATGAAGTCCATGTAAGGGGACATAGGTGTCCACTTATTTCTCTTCACCTTGTGCTTTGAGTGTTGTTTCTTTGGAGTACTTGTTCCTGCAGTGAACCCTTTATCCTCCTTGATAATGAAGGAGTCTCCTTATTCTTTTCTCCTATGCTCGTGGGATGGATAGGTGAATTTTCTCTTGCTAGAATCTTCACAGACCTTCTGCAACATCTAATTTCTCCTTACCTCAAGCATCAACTACTCCTTGGTGTTTGTTTTATCTCTTCTCTTCTCTTCCTCTTCGAGTTCTACCTTGACCTATTTTCTAAACATAGTATGATCTTCCTCTGATCCTTCCTCCGAACTTGTGACATCATGTACCTTTGGATTTTTCTATTTTTGTTGTTCCCCTTATGACTACTTACCTTTTCGTTCTATGGTTGTGAAGCCTTTTACATGCCTTGTTGTGAAGTTCCTACATATCCACCATTGTATTACTTAGACACGTGTAATACTTCCTTTTTAGGAAGTAACCATATTTTCTTCACTTCCATCTTCTTCTTATTCCTCTCCCTCTTCGTCCTAGACTACTTTCATTGGTGGGATTTGTGACTCCCATGGCTTTAGGAAGGTAGAGTATGTAACCTCCACCTAAACTCCTCCTTGTGTCTTTGGGTGTAGATATACAAGCACTTGGTGGATGTAGCCCTTAATGGTGAATTTTTTTGTGGAAGAAAATCCAAAAATTGACTCCAAAGTCTCTTTATACACTAGCCTCACACCATACTTATAGGTTGCATATAGGGTATGAACATCAATGTCCACTTTTTCAGCATCGAAGTCAGCTTCTATGCATTCTTTAATCGATTGATGGCACACTTCATGTATCTAGAAATGAACACAAATGATACCTTGCACCACGCACTCCATTTCTCCTTTGGCCATCATGAACTTTGCTAAGTAGAAGTGCTAGATAACTAAAAATTTTACTTGATCATCAAAAACTTACATCAACTCATGGGGGATGTACCATTTATTCTCAAAGGCCTCGCGTAATCACTCATACCATTTTTTCATCTACGTCTTGTAGGTGTTCGAGATGGACCCATGACATGTAAATTATGCAAACCGCACCGCGGAGAGACGAGTGCATTGGTGGGTGAACCCATATATTTCCATTTATCCCATCTAGGACACCAATTTCCTAGAATACAATTATCAGGAGTATGAAACCCCATGTGATCTTTGCTCCCACCTCATTCTACACTCATTCCTCCTTAATGATACTATTTTCTATAAACTGGGTGAAGTTGTAATGTGCTCTTTTAGATACCATGTATACAATATATAAGAACATCTTGTTGACATCCTTCCCCGCTTAGATGTGCCTAACTTGTAGCCGATGAGTCGGGTCGAACCTTAATGTCGGGTTAGCAAGGTCTAAGATTGTTAGGAAATAAGGGATACAATATGTGGAACAATCCCTCACAGAATCGTAATAGTAGAGACTAATATGCAAAAAATATTACAGATCTCAAATAAAAGTGTAGAATAAAATAACACAACAAAAAGAAATAGTATTTAACGTGGTTCACCCAATTTGGGCTACATCCACAAAGAATCACTTGCTTAGATTTTATTACAAGCCACCAATCTCTCAATACAATACCCATATCCATTTGGAGCTATGCTAAAAAAACTCTACAGAATTCACAGCCAAATTTAAAACACATATGCAAGGTTTTCATTATATCTACCATATGCACAAAACCATATAAATAGACAACTGCTTAAGCGGTTTTACAAAACCATGGATATCAAAACCATGGGCCAAAATCGTCCCATAAACCTATGGGTCAAAAAACCCACCCATATGAGAAAATCATGTTTCCTAATATATCGGGCACATTTTAAGGCCCATTTTTTTTTTTTTTTTTTTCAGCTGCACCCCAAACACCCTGCTCATGGCCCGACCTAGCCCCAAACCCTAGCGAGAAAACTATGGAAAGTGTATAGTACTCTTAGTGTACAGTCTTCAACACTTTCTCACATGAAAACATGCTCCATAACCTAACAATCTCCCACTTGGAGACTAGTTTTCCTCTGAGAAAGCTTCTCAACCCTTCACTAGTTTCTGTGAAGACCAACCAAAGCTGAACACAACTTCATTTTTTCCCTTATGACCACCTTGGTCATCATGTCTATAGGATTCTGACTGGTATGAATCTTCTCCAGCTTTAACTTCTCTTCCTCTAAAGTTGTCCTAATGAAATGGTACCTTAACTATATATGCTTCATCCTAGAGTGGAAAGTAGAGTTCTTAGCTAGGTGTATAACACTCTGACTATCACTATGTAACTTTCCTTCCTCCTTCTTATGCCCCAACTCCTCAAGTAATTTTTGTAACCAAATCATTTCCTTTCTTTCCTCTGTAGCATTAACATACTCAGCCTCTGGTTGACAAAGCCACCAACTTTTGTAGTCGTGAAATCCAACTTACTACTGTCCCACCTATAGTGTAAACATAACCTGTTGTGCTCCTCCTACTGTCTACATCTCCAGCCATATCTAAATCTACATAACCACACAAAGTGGTGTTTGATCCACTGTAGCACAAAACTATCCCCATGGTCCCTCTCAAATACCGAAGGATCCACTTTACTACATGCCAGTGATCTCTACCTGGATCACTCATAAATCTACTCACCACTCCCATCGCATGGGCAATATCAGCCCTGGTGCACACCATGACATACATAAAACTACCAACCGCTGATGAGTAAGGTACCTTGGATATCTAGTTTCTCTCATGCTCTATCTTGGGACACTATTCCTTTGATAACTTGAAATGGTCTACCAAAGGAGTCCCAACCGGTTTAACATCCTACATATTAAACCTCTTCAAGACCTTCTTAATGTACTCTTCCTGAGATAAAGTCAACTTCCATTCCTTCCTATCCTAAGATATCCTCATACCAAGGATTTGTTTGGCTTCCCCAAATCCTTTCATAGCAAAGGATTCACTTAGCTACTTCTTGAGTACTTTTATTTCCTGCATGTTTTTACCTGCAACCAACATGTCATCCACATACAGATAAAGGATAATATAACTACCATCCTCAAATTTATTTGTATACATGCAATGGTCAGAATGACATCTAATATAACCTTGCTCCATCATGAAGCTATCAAATTTATTATACCATTGACGTGGAGCTTGTTTCAAGCCATACAAGCTCTTCTTCCTTTTGCACACCATCTCCTCTTTACCTTTGACCTCATAGCCCTCTGGTTGTTGCATATATAGTTCCTCCTCTAAATCACCATGGAGAAATGCAGTCTTTACATCAAGTTGCTCTAAGTAAAGTCTTTTCTGCAACTATTCTAATAACAGTTCTAATAGAATTCATTTTTACTACAGGAGAAAAAATCTCATCAAAATCTATACCTTTTTTCTGTGCAAACCCCTTGACCACCAACCGGCCTTGTATCTTTTCTTTCCTCCTTCTTCCTCTTTTGAATCTGAACACCCACTTGTTCTATAATTCTCTTTTTCCTTTAGGTAGATTCACCAAATCCCATGTTTGGTTCTCCATGAGAGCTTGATGCTCCTCATCCATGGCTTTCTCCCACTTCTTCCTGAATCTACCTGCATTGCTTCATCAAAGATCTCTGGCTCTCCACTATCAGTGAGTAATAAATAATAAAGAGAAGGAGAAAAATGTTTAGGTTCTCTTCTTACCCTAGAAGACCTCCTCAATATAGGAGTTTGGGGTTCCTATTGAGGAGGTTCCTAAACTGATTCATGTGTCACTTTCCCATCCGAAGATCCTCTACTACTTGTATATTCTTTCTTGGATTCTTCCATGTTTTCCTGCAAATGCTACTTATACATGACTTTCTCATTAAAGACCACATCCCTAGATCGAATGATTTTCTTTCCTTAATACTCCAACATTTATATCCAAAGTCATCACCACCATAACCAATGAAAGTATATTTTTATAATTTAGCCTCTAGTTTGGTCCTATCATCCTTGTCTATATGGAAAAACACCTCACATCCAAAGACTCTAAGAAATGAATAATCAAATTTCTTACCATACCAAGCCTCCTCAAGTATGCCTCCATCCAAGGAACTTAAGGGTCCTCTGTTTATCAAGTACATAGCTGTGCTCACCACTTCTACCCAAAAAGAAAGAGGCAGTCCTGCATGTAACCTCATGCTCCTAACATGTTCCATTATTGTTCTGTTCATCCTTTCTAACACCCCATTTTGCTATGGAGTTCCTGAACCATCTTTTACCTATGGATTCCATTCTTAGAACAATAATCATCAAATTCATTGCTGCAATACTCCCCTCCATTATCTGACCTGAGACATTTTAGCTTAAGACCTGTTTCATTCTCTACCAAGGCTTTCCATTTAACAAAAGTGTCAAATACATCATATTTGTTTCTAATACAATAAACCCAAACTTTCCTTGTTACATCATCAATAAAAGTAACATAATAACTTGAACCCCCAAGAGATGATACCTGAGCCGGCCCCACACATCAGAATGCACCAGCTCTAACTTACTCTCTTTCTTTATAGGTCCAACCTTGAGAAACCTTACTCGCTTTTGTTTCCCATATATACAATCCTCATAGAACTCCAAACCTATTTTTGTATATCTAGGAAAATCCTTCTTTATGATCTCTATGCCCTTATGGCTCATATGACCGAGCCTATAGTGCCATAATGTTGTATCTACTTCTGAAGCCACAAGATTACAAACATTAGTGCTATAAGTGGTTAAATACAAGGTTCCAACCTTCTTACCTCTTGCCACCACAAGAGCACCCTTGGTAACCTTCCAAGAGTCCACTGTAAATATCACAATACAACCATCACTTCCCAATTTCCCTACCAATATCAAATTTCATCTTAATGTAGGAACATGT
The DNA here is from genome assembly GCA_018340775.1 of Taxus wallichiana var. yunnanensis. NCBI lineage: Eukaryota > Viridiplantae > Streptophyta > Pinopsida > Cupressales > Taxaceae > Taxus > Taxus wallichiana. The sequence continues at coordinate 185,475,729 of CM031243.1, read as the reverse complement.
TTGACATCCTTCAATAGCCAAGTATTCCCATTCTGCATCTTAACCCGAACATAACCTTTTCCAACTATGCTGCAAGGCTCATCATCACCAAGAAAAACATGCCCAAAATCTCCTTGAACATAATCAACAAAATAATGCCTATGTGGAGTAGCATGGAAAGAAGCCCCCAAATCTAAAACCCAAGATTCAATGTAATATTGTGCAAAGAAAGAATCAAAGCATCCTGACATACATTACCCGTTGCCACATTTGCCTCCTTATTTTCTTCCTATTGTTTCTTCTTGTCCCAAAGCTCCCAACAATCCTTCTTTGCATGCCCAAAATTTCCACAATGCCAGCATACTATCTTTCTTTTGATTTTGACCTTGCCCAATCCTTTGATTTTCCACGGCTTCCTCTATTCTTCTGTCTCCCTCTAGTTTCCACTGTTAAAGCATTCCTTGAAGTAGAAGATTCACCAGAGATTTTTCTTTGCATTTCCTCACTTAGAATCACCCCTACAACATCCTCAAACTTCAAATTTGAGTTAGCTAAAATCGAGTTGCTTACCACCATTACCAGGCTATTCCAACTCTCAGGTAAAGAGCACATAACTAATAAAGCCCTAAATTCTTCATCAAATTCTATTATAACCGAAGCTAGCATATTTACAACTGTATTAAAATCATTTAGATGATCTGCTATGGAACCATTCTCGACATCTTCATATTAAATAAATTTTTCATTAAAAATATCTTATTAGAGGCAGAGGGTTTTTCATACAACTTCCCTAATGCATCCATCAGTTCTTTTGTAGTCTTTTCCTTTGAAAAATTAAATAATACCGAAGATGCAAGACACAACTAGATTATCCCAAGTGCCTTCCTATCCAAAAAATCCCATTCCACATTTGTCATGCTTAAGGGTTTGTTCACCTTCTCAGATAATGGAATATAAAGATCCTTCTGATAAAGGTAATATTCCATCTGCATCTTCCAAAGACTAAAATTCTACCCGTTGAATTTATCAACCCTAGATCTTCCATCATCTGCCATAGCTCCCACTAAAGATAAAACATTCCCCACAATTCAACACTTTAGCAAACCAAACCAGGCTCTGATACCAATTTTTAGGAAATAAGGGATAAAATATGTGAAATAATCTCTCACAGAATCGCAACAGTAGAAACTAATATGCAGAAAATAGTATAGATCTCAAATAAAAGTGTAGAATAAAATAACACAATAAAAAGAGATAATATTTAACGTGGTTCACCCAATTTGGGCTACTTCCACAAAGAATCACTTGCTCGATTTTATTACAAGCCACTGCTCTCTCAATATAATACCCAGATCCGTTTGGAGCTATGCTCAAAAACTCTACAGAACACACCAAATTAAAAACACATCTGCAATGTTTTCATTATATCTACCATATGAACAAAATCATATAAATAGACAACTACTTAAGTAATTTTACAAAACTATGGGTATCAAAATCATGGGCCAAAACCGTCCCATAAACCTATGGGTCAAAAAACCTACCCATATGAGAAAATCATGTTTCGATATATTGGGCACGTTTTAAGGCCCAATTTTTTTTTCTGGGGGCTACACCCCCGAACCCTTGCTATCAAGGGTTTCCATCCCTGCACTCTGCTCGGGCCCCGACCCACCTCGAACCCCAGCGAGACAACTTTGAAAAGTGTAAAGTACTCTTAGTGTACAGTCTTCAACACTTTCTCACATGAAAACATGCTCCACAACCTAACAGAGATAACCTAAGCTCTCCCTCCCTTATCATATCTCAATTTCTTTTCTAATTCCTCAATGTTTGTAGTGACACACAAATCAAGTGCCACATCCTCACCTATGTTCCACATGCATGTTACTATTCTAATCAATTGGCCTGTGAGTCTCATTCTTGTTCCCACAAATTAGAAGAAGTCCTCGTGCACCCACGACATCAACCACCTGAAGAGAGGGGCATGTTTTGTGAAGAATGGAAGATCCCATAGCTAAAAATCCTGTTTGGGGTTGGGTTATATGCATACTCTTTGTGATAGGGCTCATAAAACTAATTTGGAGGAGGATTTTGGAAATATGGAGGGAATTGGTAATGCTCTTAGAAAAAGGGTTCTATTAAGGAAATGAATTCATGGTTGCACAACTTCATAAAAAGAGGAAATGGAAGAAAAAAGAATGAAAATATTGAAATGGATTCCAAAGATATAAGGCATTGGTCTCGTAACTCATAAAATGGGTTGTTTAAATTGGTGGAGTCATTAGATATATTAAAAGCTACCTTAAAATGCTGAAATATATTGGTAAGAAGAAATGGATAAGTATTAGCCATGTGTGGAGGATCACATGCAGGAAGGTGCACACAAATAGTAAAGAGATATATAGAGTCTGAAGGAATGCACAAGAGTGTGCACACAAAATTAAAATATTAGGTTAACACGCGGAAGCATGCATACATGAAAAGGAAAAAAATACATGTCAATACATGAAAATTTACACAATAGGGAGAAAGAGTCATGGAAAGAGGGTCACACACATACACATAGATCCAAGACTTAGCCATTTTCAGGAAAATGCTAAAAATAAGAAAGAAAATAGAATGATGTGACATGTAAACAAGGTCTAAAAATAGGAAAGGAAATTCAAGGAAATATAAGGAAGACACATGAAGACAATCTAATTATAGGATTAAAGCATGTTGAGGTCAAGATATTTATAGCTCAAACTAAAGATAAAGCAAAGTTATAAAATCATGCATTCTATGTTTAGTGCATATATTATTATGAAAACACATGTAAGTGGTGAATTGAAATTCCCATCATGTATAAATAGGTATACCACTCTTCTACTTAGGTACCTTTATTATGTATGTGTAAGGAAAGGATAGAGATTTGAGTTCGTAAGCACACATTGTTCAATGCCCGGATGTAATGGCTATAGATGTAATCAACATGTTTTTTCTATAATGAATTATGTTTGTAATGGAAAATTTTCTATGGATATCAAACATTAATAGATATGAGTATGGTGTAATGGGTATTGAAATCTTATTAATCATTGTATATGTTGAATGATTTACTTATTATATGTGTTGCCAATATATGATGTCAGATATTCCTTCAATTTTTTTGTAATGGATATGATAATCATGTATATTTTAACCACATCTTGATGAGTGAACAAAGGAGGGACCTGGTGGTTACACATGCTTTAGGTGAGGGTTAAGACCTTATCTAGATGAAGTACCAACATGCTAAACTAAACATTGGTTAATAAAAGACTAAATTTTGGTTCCATTATCGGGACCTCTTTTCTTTCTGCTCATTAGGATGTGGCGCATGTATGGTATTTTAGATATAATTAGAGAATATTGAGCTTTGGGTACATGATGTCAAGGATGCATTTACTCGTAGATATAACATTAGACCAGATTTTAGTATGCATAAATAGGTGGAAGATAACCTCTATGATTTATTATATGAGATGTTCTTCAAAAATTTCCTAGTAGAATTATACTAGTGGTTAGAAGCTTTCACGTAGAATAGGGGTGTCTAGAAAGGAAGAAAGCAAGTGTGGAGCCAAGACGAATACCAAGAACTCTTTATTTGAAGCACCTTAAAAAGAGTTGTAGATCACCAAAGTGGGAAGGTGTGATATGTAGTTACAGCTTGGAGTACATAATTTTGACATACTCATTCACCGAGGAAGAAGAGTTCTAGATTTTACGTGAGCCAAGGGATAATATTTATATGCGACACCTTTAGCTATCAAAATATTAATGATTGAACTAGGAATAGAGAACCTATCGATGGAAGACTAAAACCCTACTATATGAAAGGGAAGGAAATAGGTTTGGGAAGGATGTCATTGGTCGAAGTGGAAGAAATGGAAAGAGAAGAAAGACTGTGTAGGTATAATGATGTGTGACAGATGGAAGTTGAAAGGTTCTTAGACCGAGGGGAATAATGACATGCAAGAGTGATGATAACCTTGTAGAAGGTGAGGGATGACATGATCATATATTTCTAGTATTGGGGAAGCACCGTAGGATCCATTTGGAATTAGATGGGAGAAATTCTAAGGAGAGAATAAGAGCAATTGGAATAAATATGACCTACATTGGCCACCTATCCCTTGCACATGGTGTACGTAATTTGTAAGTTGTATAAGATCATCATAGTGAAGGTGAGAAGGAAGGCAATCAAGTATCACCACATTGGGTAGGAGATACAGGTAGGAACATATTGGTATCATCTCAATAGGTGCAATAAATTAAATACGTGCATATGACAAAGACAAGCACCGATGTTTAGATAAAATTTATTTGTAACCAATTTTGTAGGTGCGTCGTCACGACAAATAAGTGGAACACTAGCCATTGTAGGTAGTAATATTGGTGGATGTTGGGCAATAATAATGTTCCAAATGGGATAGACACATTTCTTAATGTTGAGGGATATCCTTAACTACCGAAACCTTTCAAAAATAAGCCTTAAGTTGTCACAATGGTCCTTCACTAACCCATATACTGTCTAATCATCTAGGTAGACTTGAAGAAATTTATGGATGAAGTCCTAGAAAGCTTGTACCACAATGCGTGAGAACACAATAGGCGCATTCTTCAACCCAAAAGGCATGATTGTATAGGAAAAAATTCCCCACTTAGTGGTAAAATTCATCTTCCTCTGGTCCTCCTTCACAATCCTTACCTGGTGATAGCCCGGGAATCCATCTCGTATAAGAATAGACCTCACGCCCTACCACTTCCTCTAAGATTTCTTTAGTAAATGGGGTTAGGAAAGGATCAATGATACACACTGCATCCAGGTCCATGTAATCAACACATATCCTTATCCTCCCATCCTTCTTGATGCTAATTACCATTGGATGTATCCATTCTGACTCTTCCACAACCTCAATGATACCTGACACTATCATCTTGTCTATGTCTTCCTTGACCTTCACGCATAGGTTAGGATTCATTCGGTATGGTCTCTTTCGAACTAGGCGCACACCATCCTTTAACTTAATCCTCATTTCTCCCAAGGAATGGTAAATGCCTTTGAGTTCATGATACTCGTGCGGGAAGAAATCCTCAAACTCACTTAAAAGATCAATGATCTTGGAGACTTCCTTCTTCGACCAATAGTCTCCGATGATAGCATCTTTAGGCTCTTCTTCTAAGCTGATGTTAACCTTCTTTGTATTTAAAGGTTCATGATAGGCACACGCCCATTCATTAGCACTGTCTAACACCTCATGCATCCCTACAAAATGGTCAACATCGAAGTTTTCCACTTCTTCCCCATCTTCCCTTTTTCTTTTTCCATACATGTGCGCTCAAGTTGCATCTCTTCTCGTTTATTCTTCATCAAAGCACCCTTCCGAGTGCTAGGTTAACCTAAAAGTCTAATAGCCTATCTTCTGCCATGGCACTATCCCCAATGGTAAGGCGCTTGATATCCTACAATGCCTTATCCACCAAGGGTTTTGTACTCCGATACTTAAATGTTTGAATGAGATCAACCGCTAACTCTTTCCAATTCCCTATCTGGTGGTGTGTCTCAGTGTGAATGTACCATGCACATGCACGCACAACCTTGCAATGTAGAATATAGTTTGTGTACCCATAGGGATGGTGGTAAAGCCTCTACACCTTCTCTCCAGACCCTCTCACAATCCTAGATATGGAAAGAGGCGGGTTCCTTACCATGATAATCTTTGATGGCGGTGGGTGCGTTGCTTCTAGAGAACCAAACAGAGAGGGAAATTCTCACCTTGCACCATTCCAAGAGGTTCTCCTAATGTGTATCCCACCACCATGCTGCTTGTGCCGAGTAGGACATAACTTAACATCCCTCTTCATTCATTCTCCTCCTTCCACTGAGCTTCCATCTCCTACAAAAATATCTCAGGGAAGGATCCTCTTGAATACTTAGGTAGCTTATCCTCCTAGGTGCTAGGACCGTAGGTGCCTTTGTCACCTTTGTCACCGATCCTCTCAAATTCCATCCGATCAACTCATAGGTCCCATGTGCCCAATTATCACATGCTATACTGGTGGTGTCACTTAGGGACTGAGCATCCTCAAACTAGATAACTCCCTCTGTGGGATGAATTATCTCTGGATCCTTGATTGAGCACACATATATTCTATCTAGGACCTCTTCTCCCAGGGGTTCAGTATAGGGTGTTGATTTTC